>JACVVK020000002.1:5210000-5530000 GCA_018292915.2 Batillaria attramentaria
CAGAGTGTACTTACTCCCAGAATATTTCTGGGGTTTTTGTTTTGTTGTTGTTCGGGTCAGTCTACTTGTAGGTCCACACGTAAAGAACCGCGTTTCATCCTTTTGAATGAATGGTTTTACTAAGATTTTGAGTCCTCGTGCATTCGTAAATCGTAGATCTATATGAGTTAGTTAGCTTGACTGTAATAGAGAGAAAACTAAGAGATTACATTGCCAAGCTCAGCATCAGGCTGGTCATGTTTGTGTGTTTTGTTTGTTTGTTCTTTGTTGTTGATTTTTTTTTTTTTTTTTTTTTTTGCTGTTTGTTTGTAGTTGTTGTTTGGTGTGTTGAATCATAACTGCTGTAGTAGTTTAACTTTGGCATTTATCCTTTCACGGAATTTGACTGTATACAGGTGTCAACCGCCATTTCAACATGGTGTTCATTCACGACAAGTTGAGTAATGCAGCAAACAAAAAGCTCACAGCAAAGAGCATCTGGAATCACCTTTCCTCAATGTATGATCTGCAGGCATTGGTAAGTTTTCATGGCACCCAAAATTCATTGTTGCACAACCTTGTACGATTAATTTTCAGGGGAATTTGAAAGAAAAACAATTTGTTTAGTTGTGTTTGCAGCGATCGTCAAATGTGTCAGGACCATGGTAGCCATTCGGGCTACCGCCCTGAACAAAACTGGTAGCCCGAAAAAAATTCTGGAAGCCGGAGTGGCTGCTAGGTTCTGATTCATCTCAGAATTCCTGCTCGCCATTCGGGCTACCGCTACCGGAGCTTTCACTCGCCCGACGGTATATTTGGTAGCGAAAGCGAGCGGGCGAGCGCATTTGACGATCGCTGGTTTGTATGTAGTCTTTTACTTATAATCATCTTTCTTGATCCCTGATCTCACAGTCACACTACACCCCTTCCTGCCATTAGGTCTTATGTAAGTTGTCTTTTTTTTAATCATTCTTTTTCTGCATAAATAAACAAACAACAAAAAAAAGCTGTACAACTATACACACACACAAAAGACAAACAAGGCAAAGCAAACACAGGGGGGGGGGGGGGGCCTCACATGTCTTAAAATAAATCAATTTAAACTGTACATGTATGTTTTAACTGTTCTGGTTTAGAAGAGTTTTTCAGTCATTTAGATCGTAGAATGTTTTTCAGCATTTTTAAGTGTTCTCCCTCTCTTTTTCTGCCTTCAGTCCCCGTTTTGGAAACATGTATGTATACATGTATATTGTGTTGCGTAAGTTGCCTGCAGGTGTTCATGGCTGTTTCCATTTGGTAGGGAGTTTTCAACTGCATTTGCTATACCTTGCAGAATGAGTCTGAAATCCTCCCCTTTCCGAACAAGGCTGTGGATTTTCAACTGCCATATTCAGAACACAAAGAGTACAGTGAAGACGCATTTCCACGTATGCAAAACCTACAGGGAACCCCAGCAGCTGAAGATGTTAAAGCGAAACCTGAAGGTATGTGTTGATGCCCTACACTACTGCCGTATAGGGAACAGGGTCCAGTGATGGTAAAGGCTTGCTAAGGATAGGGATAAAAGTTTGCTGCTTTGCTTGTTGCTACACCCTACAGTCGTACAGAGCTTCAGATTATCGGCGCGCCCGCGCCATTGACACGTGAAATATCAAAATGACGCGCAAGAGTTAATGTGTATGCGCCAGTGTGGCGCGCGCACTTTTGGCCTTTTACACATCGGAGTAGGCCTGAAACTAAAAACATCGCGTCTCTGCACTGCCTTGCCTGCCCAGCATGTATCGTATCGCAGCACGTCATTGGATGACAGATCTTCCCAAAAGCCAATCCGCGAATACCTTACTTATATTACTTGGTGATGCCAACATCACTGAATAAACGTAAATCTCATTGGTTTTCTCTATTAGGAACATCCAATGAAAACGCTTATATTAACAGAGCGTTGGCTTGGACGTCTGCAGATTCCGAGAACTGAATGCTTGTTTCTGTATCAACTGCTCCATCAAAAATGTCGAAAAAAAACATCGCCGAAGAAAATAAAATTGGTGGCAGGCCAATCTCTGCTCACATTTGCTCGGACTGAATCTGAAGCTGCAAGTAGGTCGTTTTCATATATATTCATGATCTCATCAAATTGAACGCCGCAACGCGTCAGCATGAGAGATCTATACATTACATATGATGCTTTTTTCCCCAACGGCATGACTTCGTTTCCAAAGTGAAAATGATGGGTCATCATCACTCATGACGAATTCTAACAGAAAGGTCGGGGAGGAAAAGTTGGAGGGAGGAAGTAGGCCTAAACTGTGTGTGTGTGGGGGCTGCCGGGGAGGGGGGGGGGGGGGGCTGAAAGAGAGAGAGACAGGTAGGCCTTGTACAGCTCCCAACAATGCAGCTAATTTTAAGGATAATATCATAACCTTTGTAAATATCACACATTTTCATTTGAAAACATGCATGTCAGGAAAAACTCGCGCTCTCTCTCTCTGTGCTTCCTTACTAAGTTTCTCTGTGTGTGTGTGTGTGTACTTCCTTACTAAGTTTCTGTAGTTTAGCAACGACAAGGTTGTAAACTGGCTGATGGCCAAAATCTTATACCGTTGAAAAATAAAGGTTTGTCATTGTCATTCTCTCTCTCTCTCTCACACACACAATGCCGGACCCAACTTCCAAAACATGCCCTTTGAAACAGCTGTTCAGGTGTGGGCGCAGAAAAGAAGGCGCTACCTCTTCAAAAGTTCAAGAAGGACTAAATAAAGTTAGTACACCTCTGACTTTTTTTCGTTTCAAGATTTTGTCAATGACCCATCATTTTGAAAATTGACCCCTCATTTTGCTCAGCCATGGGTCATTGGGCCCATGACATTTAAAAACAATCTGAAGCTCTGACCCTACAACTGGAAACTGAATGCATAGACTGTTCTGATTTTTTAAGGTCCACAGCTTACACCATCCAGCTCTTTAATTAAACGTGCTCTTTCAGTGTTCACTGGCCTTTAAAAGAAGCCAGCGCATGTATTGGAACAGTTTCGCTTATGACTAATGTGTGTGCACCTGTACACTCAAAATATTCCATCTTCATGATCAGTGCTCTTAAATGATGTCTGCACTCTGCACGAACGGTCAAGAATTACCATTAGTCTCGTCATCGTCAGCTCAGTGCCAGTCTTTGAGCTGCTGTAACTGGCCAGGTGTCTAAGTGGTATGGTGCTAGACCAGAAACCACCAAAACAGCTCAGAGCGATCTGTGAGCATAAAAATCTTTATGTCGGGCCTTTAACTCTTACCATTTCACTGCCCTTGATATGTGACGCTGAAGTCGGATGGTTCATCCCCAGTCCCTGACAAAGAATTACTACATAATTCTTGAAGCATACTGTGTAGCTTCACTAAAAATACTCATAGAAGACCAGCAAATCTGTTAGTTTGAGTAAAACTAAAAATGACAAAGAATGAGCCTAGAATGTGGAGCACTTTTCTCCAAAATCAGGGTTTGTACAGGCATTGAATGTCTTTGAAAGTCTTGGAATTTTGGAGACCCTTTTTCAAGTCTTTGAAAGTCTTCAAATTTCGATGTTTTGAACAAATGTCTTTGAAAGTCTTTGAAAAATCACGAAATCATTTTTTTTTTTTTTTTTCCCCACGACCATATTTTTGGGCCCAGCTCACTGTTTGCGTGTCTCTGGCCGTGTCACTGTGCCTTTCCTTTCGCTCCGCTCGCGAGTCGACTGCGAGAGCAGGGTCTTTGAATTTTTATTTTTGGTCTTTGAAAAGTCTTTAAAAAGTCTTTGAATCCTGTACGGACCACGAAAATGGTTGAATGGGTGAGAGTTAACTTGTATGCGTATTTTCTGTCCTCCGTGTAGGTCAAGCCAAGGGAGGTAAGGCAAGCAGATCCGATTCCAAGACGTCTCAGTCAAGCAAGTCCGATAGCAGAGCAAGCTCCGCATCGTCCGAAACTAAATCAACACACAGCTCAAAGTCAGACAAGGGAGGCGGCACACCATCAGGCCAAGGGAAGGGTGGAGGCAAGTCTTATCATGGGTCAGCTGCTCATTCCACCGCTTTTACCCCTGACCCGTCACCGAAGCGTGGGAAGCGAACAAGAAATGCTCAGTCAGCCAGCAACAGTCCAGCTACACCTTCCGATACTCCAACATCCTCCAAACGCCGGAGGTGATCTCCGCAGGGCAAAACTGATGGCTAGACTGTTCGCAGAAGTGTGTGTGAAAGTTGGAGAGGGGGTGAAGTGCACTTACAGTATCGCGAGAATGTGTTTTAGGTGTGCGAGTGAAATAAACTGCGGTATTTTCAGTGTCATACTGGACAAAAACACTGCCATTGAAATTACTCCGTGTAGATCTTATGTCAGTTCAACCATATATATTGATTTGTTATTGTAACTAAGGATCTGTAGCATGGAGCATTTTCAAGATTTTGCAACACAGCACGTTCAAGGTTTGGCAAGGACACCTTTGGTGTACCAAATCCATTCTAAATTTTGTGGCTCCTGCTTCTACTGCTCTTTGTGTATGCATAAATTATGTGTTTGTGTTTGGAGACAGAGATTCTTTCTTCACTTGGTGCTATATGTACCTGTTTTAACTCAATTCCTACCGAGCAAGTTTGGGGTTCTGCACCAATGGCCACACTGAAAAAAAAATTTTTTTTTATACATGTCAGCATGGATTTGAATTTGGTTTGGTGGGAGGGTTGCACTTTGATTATACTCATGTTTGCTGCAATAACAGCTGTTAAAGAACCGTACACCTTACCTGATTTTCACAAGGCCACAAGCAAAAAAAAAAAGGTTAAAATCATGGGATACTTGTGCACGGTATGAATATATTAAAGCCTCAACGTTGTGAATATGTAGTACTTGATGCATGTTTGAAATATGAATAAAACGCAGCAGTGGTGTAAACTTTGTACTGGTTTGCACTCTGACAGGCAGGAGGAAATAATACAGAGAAACTCCTGACTGGCATGAGGTAGTCGTTCAACATATAATGTAACTACACATACATGTACCATATTAATGAATGCAAATGCAATGCGTTGTTTGAATTCAAAAGTCCAAGTTACACAAGTACTTGCCACGCAGCAGTTTGACTCAATGATGCATGGGCTTCTCACTTCAGAGGCAATTAAATTTCACAGCAATGCAAACCAATTTGCACTGGCTGAAAGGGATGGGGTGGGCGATGTTACATGTATTTAGCTGTCTGGCAGTGCCAACCCTGAGCACAGAGTGACACAGGTTCTAATGAAAACAAGGTAAAAGCATCTGTGGTAACCATGAGAGAACATTTGTCCCATTATAAGAAAACCTCACTAAGACTATGATGGGACGTTTGTCCTGAATGAGAAAACCTCACTAAGCAATAGGACATCTGCCTTCGTAAAACAATCAAAGTCTCAAAGTTAACTGGTCTATGACTGATGTCTGACGTGGATCTAAAGCCCTATAAGAGTGAGATAGAGTGTTGTAAGTGTTCATGGGTTGGGAGAAAATAACTGCAACACACTTCATAACCTTGACGTGACCAGTCAGTTTATTACACAAGTCAAGAAGTCATATCACTGAAAAGAATTTTGTAGACGATGATTTTAGGGTGACAGGAACTACATCTTACAACAGTTACAAACCGTGCTGAATCCATTATGCAGATGATATGCTACATAGGTGCTTTGAATCCAAACTGTGTTCAGAAGGGATGGAAGCAAATGTAAATAGTTTACTTTATGTCGTAAGATATTTAACTGATTTTGGGCACATGTACTACTACACCAGGAAAACCACAACAAAAAGGAAAGAAAAGAATAATCCTTGGCAAAGACTTTAACAAGAGTAAGTACCAGTAAATATTCAATGGCAATACATCACTGACTTTTCTCCCACATCCCCAGTCTGCACCAAGCCAAAAGTCATAATATTTAATATTTCACTGTGCGCATGGATGTACATTATGATACAAGATGTCAGAAAAGTGTACGTACCAAACATGGATTTATGCACTTTTTAATAATGATAAACATGATTGGTTATTTACAGAATCAAATACTGATGTTAAATGGTCAGCTGAAACCAAAAGAAATAACACACTAAATGAAGGGTCACACAAAGACATAAATGTGTTTCATCATTTTCTCAGGACTGAAGTAAACTTTCTGTACAGTAACGAGGAATGTGTGCCACCACTCTTTCAACAGAAATACAAAATGGAGAAAACATGCACACAGGCGCATGCAAGTTCAAGAATGAAATCCAAAAAACAGTGAAAAAACAACAACTCATAGTCCACTGTCTATCGTGACTTTAAAATTCCGATTGATAACTAGGCAGTGTATGACCAGTGTCAAAACCGACAGACAAAGAGATAATTTGTTCATTACTCCCTGACTTGACCATAACAACTGTACACTTCCATGTCATAGACTTTCACTGCAAACAATGAATCCATTGCAGTCGTCCTGAACCTGTGGAGTATTTTCTGAAAACAAGGCAGCCTAGCACGGGCAATACCACTCATGAGAAATTAAAAAATGTCAACCTACATGCATGTATTTATAGCGTTGCCACATGTAACCTGAAAGCCAGAATATCACAAAGCAATGCAGACTCAGTTCTGACCGTGCCCAGTTACCTTTTCACACTCTAGCTTTCAGATCTGAATGGTTCTCGTATACTACTACTAGTGAAGTTCTTGTGTGCTGCATCTGAGTAATAAGGGTGTTCGTAAGTCAAGAACCTGTGAAACTGAAAAGCTACTCCTTTCATACATTACTTGCATACACATCAAAATAAATGGCGTCAATCTTGACATTTTCATACAACTTTGCAACGTGCCCATGGAAAGTCAGGACATCCCATCTAGGGATCAACTACTCACTCCCATACTGGTAAAATACGTACGATGTACTACATCCCCTGTTTAAAAAACAAAAAAGCTCCATAAATTACATTATAAGCAACAGTTACATACATATGAAAAGTGCACATCTGATCAAAAGTGAGACAAACACCTCTGAATGTAGTGTAATATTGAGCATCGTGGGCCATGAAATGTCAAAGAAAACTCTGCTCTTTACACATTGTCATCACCTACACTTGTAAAACGGAGACTGAACACCAAGAAACACAAATAATAGTCCTGAAAGGAATAATTCTACTGGGCTTCATCTGTGATCACTACTTTTATTGCAAGTAAACATTCTTCAGTAAATGTCTGTGCCAAGACATGTCTCAGTCTGCAGTTAGGTCGCTCTTGTACAAAACCTGATTGTCACTCAAGCCCTGCGTAAATACATACACCCCAACATGTACACATATATTACTAATCATATTTGCATCACATCATGCATGATTAGTAACATTTCATCTGACAAGCTGTTTTGCAAATGATGAATATAAATTTCACTCTGGGATATCTGTAAGTCTGAATTTACACAGGACTGCCACCAGCCCCTGAGAATTCCAAGCTAAAATAGATCACTCAACATACATACACTGTGTACATACCGGTTTTAATTTCCATGAAAATTACTAGAAGTAAACAATCATGCAATTGTTGCTTTGTGTTCACTCTGAAACCTCTCACACCAAATAATATATTAAACCAAACTCACAGTTTAATGATCCTACAGTGCAAAACATACAACGAAACTTGATAAACGGTGAACTTTCCAGCATTCAAAGAGAAAAACTCACTTTTCTCTTTGCAATACACCAAAAAATTCAGAAAAACAAACCACAATCTGAGGTTTGACACTTTAACACTTTGAGCATGGGAATCTCGCCCAGTAGTAATAAGCCTACTCATTTTGAAAGGTTACCATGTGGTTATAAGCAGAAAGCGGAAGAAACATCTCCTTCATAGTCATTTACAGGGAAACTAACTGACTTTCAAGCTGGTACACAAAGATATCTAGACTCTGCTTGCTTGACTGTCACCTGACTGGTTAATGTTATCTTAAACCTGCACTAAAATAAAAATGTAAGACAGCTGACTGTCATCGACAAGGCTTATTCTCAAAGGTACAGCTTTCAACTGAAAGAAAACATGGGTGGCAAACCATAAAAGCTATTGACAACGCATCCACTTAACATCTATTTCAGGACGGTGATATTTTTGTACAAAACACAAATGGTGATTGATACATGTATGTACATTCAGTGAGCAGTAACTATTTACAAACACACAGTGACTGCTGAAATATTTTTTTAAAATCTGCTTTTGTCCCTCTGCATCCTCGCCCAAAATGACAAAATCTGTGTCAGTGAACTAGCAAGCATTTTGTGTGTTGCCACAAGTGTTACAATTAAATGTTCAGTAAAATACTGACACAACAATCTCATTTTATAAGATACAGAATGCACATCTGCAAGTAACGTCCCTAATAAACAATTAGAGCAAGCACTGGACACAGCACTGATGAGGTAACATGTTGGCGACCAAGATTTACAATTACATGATGGTCTGTGTTACACCCTTCAATACTGTGCATCGTAACTAGCCTCCGTACATGTAACACAAACATGTACCCCTCTACGCACTAACCATCAGTAAAATGCAGTCCGCATGGAGTAATACTCCTACTTCAAAAGAATTGGCGGAATCAAAGAAGCAGTGTCAGCCTCTTGCCACTTGAAAGTAAACCAGAAACTCAGCTGCCCATTCTGATGAAACTAATCTGTTGCGGGAGGGTTTTACGGATACTGTGTAAGGAAGGAATTCATCTGTAAGCAGGGCTTCATATCAGTGGGAATTATGACAGGACAAATGTCCTGGCTGACTGTAAAATTATCACCACAGGACATCTGTTCTAAATACTCTCCACTGTGACACAGGAATGACAGGACACACGTCCACTTTTATAAGAAGGTAATTGGGCATTTCAAAAATGGATCATTCAGTCTGGCCAATGTATGACACAGATATAAAGCCCTGCATAAGAGGTGAGGATCCTGAGACTTTGTTACATCTGCTCTAACCTAACATGAATTATAAACCATCAGATTTCGTCACCATTGTCAAAGGGCTCAGCAACAATTCTCTCCTCTCAGACTATACAACAACAACCACCAAAGCCAGAACATCGACATACATGTACATGGTCAGTAAAAATGACATGCCTGTCGTGTACAATACAGAGTTTTCCCAGTCGCATTTTGGACTGCGACAGATTGGAATGCACGCGTACAGTCTACACTACACACACAGGTGACTAGCTCATCACTGCCATAGGTTGGTGGACAGTGTCTGGCCGGCACTAGCACCGGCCCAAGTTCCCCCTCCAGCCACAGCGGTGGGTGGTTGTTGCTGCATGCCTCCCATCTGACCACCACCCAGCTTCATGGACGCCATCTGCTGCTGCATCTATTACACAAGCAGAATCCAGTGTAAGATGATGAGACAGAACAACAACAACAAAAGAAATGGGAAACTTACAGAACAAATTTACAGTTTCTCTGCAAGCTGATGCAAAACACAGGTCAATAGGTAAGATGATAAACAGCAAAAACATGGCTGGCAAACTTACAATTTCCCTACAAATCCAGCAGCAAACACTAAATACAGGTTTACACTTGTACACTAGGTGATACAAAATTACAGATTAGCTTGGGTCAAATGACGGCCACCATGATTTTTCACTACTAGTTCCTGCAGCAAAATTTATCAAGAGCAGTGGACACCTCTGACCAACCCCTAATCCCTCTCTCTTCCTGTCCCAAAACAAATTTTCTAATTACGATGAGGTTTTGATGTTCTTGTTGCACTGTGTGTGAATGCCATGAAACAGGTGGCTAATGAAACGCACAGAACTATAATTAAATATTGTACACACACACACACACACACACACACACACACACAGAGAAAGTTGCACAATTACACTAAAGGCAGACAGAATGGAAGGACACTGATTTCGCACACTCACCTGCTGGAACTGCATCTGTGGCATCTGCTGCATGTTCATCTGTTGTCCCATGGCAGGTTGCTGGGCCCCCGGCTGCTGCATGAACATCTGTCCCCCCATACCGGGCCTCCCCATCATGGCCGCTTGGTTCCCTCCCATCATTCCTCCTGCCATTTGCTGCGGCGCCATTTGCTGTGGCGCCATCTGGCCCATACCACCATACATGGCTGGCTGCTGCAAATACATCTAGAATGACTAAAGATGAAGCCACACAAGAACACAGCCAAAACTCTAAACAGCCAGTTCCTGTGGCATCGCATTCAGAATGAACACATGAGGAGTTTGTAGTCAACAAACAGTATTATCTATTTATAGGGTGGAGTCACAAACTGACGATAAATATATTAATGCCACAGGCTGACTGTACTTGATTGGTTACTTTGGTTTTACTGTGTATGTCTTACAGTTTTCATTTCTTTTCGAAGAAAAACTGACAACACAGCTGCTTTTTCTTCTTTTCTTTTTCTTTTTTTCCCAAACAGTGCAGCTCAAGTTTACCTGTTGCATTCCCATCATTCCTTGCTGCATGGGCTGCCCCATCATGCCTTGTTGCTGCTGCATCATGGGATTTGGGGCCATACCTCCACCATACATCTGCTGCTGTGGCATGTACATTCCACCTGCACGCAAACATCAGAGATCAGAGGATGTGATATGCATTATCATTCCTATACATGTAGTACAAGTCCAATATGTGACGCCCCCCCACGATTTGGGCCTGAAGTCACATTTTGAAGTTTTTGAGGTTTTGATATGATCTTACAGGTTTTTTAATGCTGAATCCAATGGTGAAAACCAGATTAAAATCGGATAATTATTTTTGAAGTTATGATCTGTTGAAATGACGTACCCCATGAAACAAAATAGCCACCTCGGTCGGAAAATTGGGTGTTGCACTATTCAGCTGCATGTAACTTCCGACTCATTTCGTGGCGTAGCGTCACATATCAGGCATGCTACTCCCAAAAAAGAGTTTTCACTGAAAATCTGGCGCAGCCAGATAATCTAGCCGGCGAGTCTGCTAGGGGGGTCCGGAAAATTTTTGAAAAAATCGTTAAAATCTGTGCAATCTGGCGCATTCTGAGTACTTTTTCCAGGATAAAAAAAATAGTTTTTCAAATTTTCATTTTCGCGGATTTCCGCGAATTCATGGAAGAGTAGCATGCCTGAATATGTCCATCATTCCAAACATGGTATGAAGCACTCTCCTCTACCTCTAGCTAAATGGACAATACATCTTACCTTTAACAATTTTTTTTTGGAAATGTCCACATGTGAAAACATGTACATGTTTTAAAATTGAACAGATGAGACACTGCATGGCATAAAAGAAATACAAGTGCTCGTACACATAAAAATAAACTGATTTCTGGCAGTCTGGATGAAATCATGTGCATAGGCACTACACAAATGAGAACAAAATCATGTATGTTTTCACCTATGTCAAAACATCTAAAACTTCCATTTTTTATTTCCAAAAAGAAGGGATTTTTTTTATTTTAATGAAAGTGCTAAAATGATCAACTGCATCAGCAATAAATATAGAAGAGAAAACAACATTTGGGTTTGGTTTTTTTTGTTTTTTTTGTAAAAGGAATCAACAACAGAAAATGCTAACACCACTGAGCAAGACTACACAATCATATCATGAAAGAGTCCTGTACACGTACAAAAGTGATAAACAAAATGCACAGGGAGGAAAAATGCATGAACAATTTGGACAAACTTAAAGAAGCAACTGTGAAACACAATCACCAAAAGTGCAACAGGCAATTCCCCAAAAGAAAAAAATAAATGAAACCAGAAAATTCTCAAATAAAAAATAAATAAATTCTGAGGTTTGCAAGGAGGTTGCAAAAAGAAACTTGGAAAAGAAAGACAAAGACGAAAGGCCTCTTTTCATGGTGACAGTCTATTCAGACTGAAAACGAAAAACCACCAAATCAACAACACATCAAAGCTAAAGGGATCTTACAATGTCAACTGCAGCAACACACATTTCAACACCACAAGTTTACACAAACATTCACACAAAGTTCTAACTCGTAACACTACAAACTATGTTGAAAAGGAAACCGCAGCAATCGCCTTCCGATAAAATGTGACCATACAAAAGGGCAATAGCAGAAATTCCTGAAGGGAAATAAATATGCAGTATGAAGGCCCCACATGCAAGCCAAAGGACCCTGAGGGACTAGGCCACAGTGACTGATTCGGCTTCCCGCATGCCAGAGAGAAGCAGAGTGATTTGAAAGCGAAGCCAGGTTACCTGTGGCTGTATAGAAAAATGGGTTAGTGCTGGCATAATACGGTGAGCAATATTCAGTGGCACGTTGATACATATTAAATGCACTGTTTCCCCAAACTGCTGTTGTGGCAGGCACCAACGGCGTTCTCTCTGGGACCAGGGTCTCTTGCGCTTTCTTCTCTACGGTGGTAGTGAACAGTCAGAAAGCAAACAGCAGGCTGATGAGACACTTTGTAACACACATCTAGACATGTGTGCGTAAGTGTGTGTACAGTTGAACAATCTGATTTAGGGTGTGGTACAGCTTATACACAGACTAGCAGCATGCTACTGCATACAGCATGACGATGATAAAATAAATACAAAATAAAATCACTAATTTGAGTAAATGTATATTAAGCTCAGTACAAGATGTAATAAAATGATGTGAGTGCAGCAAAGCTTTTCAGTCACTGCAAGAGTATGAGGAAACCACTCACTGACGGGGGACGTTACGACATACATCGGTGACACACTATAGCCTGGATACAGAAAAACCGGCTGGATCTTTACTAAAATTCCGCTGAAAGTCACAACCAACAGCGCTCCCACCTACCTCAAAATTTCTTTCCTGATAAATTTCAAGGAAAGTGAGGTGAACAACTAAGCAAAAGAAATTACTCTTGCTTTCTTCTTCTCTTCACTTTATCACCCACATATAGATAATGACACGAACCAGTATCCTAGTCATTAGTCAACAAAGCAATTTCCACTTGTAACAGACATGCAAACAGAACAGGAAATGGACATACAACAGAAACTTCCTCATCACAGAAACCATTGATCACACAAGTGTCATGGGTTCCAAACTCCTTCCCAATTCAAGTTTCAACTCCAAATCAGTGAAGAACACAACATCCACAAAAAGAGAAAAGAAATGCAGGAACAAGTGAGGTGGGGTTTCTCCTGACGACAGAACAAGTTCAACTCACCAGGGACACCGAACATCTGCTGCTGTCCTCCACCACTGCCATACAGCGCCATAATAGAGTCTTTGGCAGACTTGGGCTCCCCCTGACTGTTTCCTCCTCCCGTCTCAAACAAGTTGGTTTCAGCAGTTCCATTCTGTAAAAGTAAATCAGTCTGTTATCAAACCTGTCATCATAGTCACTAACCAAACGCTAGTTCGGAGGAAAAAATCTGACAGCATTAACATTTCCACGAGAAGTATTTCACTGCATAAAAAATCTTCCTATATGAAATCATATCAGGCCTGCTCTGTTTTCGAGGAATGTTACATGAAACAGGAAAGCAGGATAACCAGCTGTCAAAACCAGAAATGCAGAATTTCAAAGCTGTGTGTAGTGAAATGCAGCTTGACTCACCTGTTGTGCACCCATCAAGTTCTGCTGCCCCCCTGTTCCTGTGGCTGCCGGTGCTGCCTGAGACTCACCAAAGATGTCTGCCAGCAAGTCTCCACTCTGTCCACCACTGTTTGTTTGACTCTGAGGTACTGCATCTGAACATGAAAGTTATGTTTCACACATCACCCACAACAAATAAAAAAAAAGAAAAAAAAAACAGCAGTACTACTCCACCTAAAACAGAGTTGCTGACCAGTCCACTAATGACCAGTCCACTAAAAAGTACTTATGGAAAACACCATCTGTTTACAGCTAACAAACACACACACACACACACACACTCCACAGGCATACAAACATGCACACACAAACAAAACATTAACCACCAATAACCCCAATGTACAAGAACAGTTCACTTAGTCTGCTGAGCATCCAAACTAAAATGCAGGATTACTCTCTGGGACTTTAAGTTAAAATTGCTTTAGAAAAGAGCCAGAACAGGAGAGACCTGACTCGGAGTCTGTAATGATGCGCATGAAATTTCTAGGCTAAATATCTCTTGCAAACTAAAATAAAAACATTATCACTAAAATGGACATGGGAACATGATGGAAAAGCTATGAATAATAACAGTGTATAGGAGACAATAGTCCAGAAGTGGAAAGATGAATAGTGAAGACAGGTGTAAATTTCCTATGCTGAGACACATTTCATGGCACAGCTACTTGGAAAATAACAAAACAGCCTTATTCTACACACACACACACACACACACACACACACACACACACACAGAAAAGGGATAGTACATGTACCATTACTAACATGCATTTTTTTAAAAAAGTCCTCTAAGAATCCAAGGACATTTCTGAAAGTAATAAATACCACTACCAACATCCACAAAGGTCAAACAGATGCCCAAATCAATGGTGTTAGAAAAAGTTTTTTTTTAATATAAAAAAGGAAGAGAGATTCATGAGAACCATCACCATGTAAGAAAGATAGTGTATGATGACCGAAGATCATAAGAGGATGCACCCTACCAAAATAAACAAGTATTCCGCCCTGCACAGCCAGATGCTACTGGCCAATCCTACAATCTGACACTGTGGAATTTAACCCAAACCCTGTGCAGTTCACAGAGAGCACATGCTCACCAGACTGAAATCAAATGACCGCAAAGCAAGATCACAACATGGAAAGATAGTAACTGATTCTGAAGCACAGGAAAACACTGAAAGTTTTTGCAGTTACAACCGACCCCTATATGAAATAATATCAGGCCTGCTCTGTTTTCGAGGGACCTTACATGAAACAGGAAAGTAGGATTACCACTTGTCAAACCAGAAAGATAGTAAACTTTGGAAGGAAGGATAGGTGACAGCACCAAAAACTTCCCAAATATGGAGGACAGGGATTGACAGCAAGGTGCAAAATAAGTTAAAGATGCAGTATGACCAGTAGTGACTCCATGAAAAACAATTTTCTTTTTCATCAATTTATGTGCTCTGTACTATGATCAACATGTAGTGAATCACGGGATGTTTTTGATACAAAT
Source organism: Batillaria attramentaria (assembly GCA_018292915.2). Taxonomy (NCBI): domain Eukaryota; kingdom Metazoa; phylum Mollusca; class Gastropoda; family Batillariidae; genus Batillaria; species Batillaria attramentaria. Next base: position 5,225,110 of record JACVVK020000002.1, read on the forward strand.
TAATCGATGAAGACATTCATTATGAGCACATCATACATTCACAAGAGATCAAAACAATTCTGAGCCTGGGAGCAAAAACTTGTTTACTTTAGTCAAGACACATAACTTTTTCAATATGTGCAACTTCAATCCCAGATCGAAGAATCAAATGAAAAAGGTAGCACACTGCATCTTTTCAATACCATCTAACCTGCATTTACTTACTTGGTGGGGCAGTTTGATTAACAGAAAAATCTAAGGGAAAACACAAAAGCTCCTTGTAATATATAAGTAACTCATGTGTGGCAGGAGAAATTCACTGAAACTCCTTCATAACAGAAACACCAAAGTTACCATTTTAACAAATGTTCATAACAATGAAAGTACAATCATGTAGTTACACACACATCACTGGGTGTCTGCACTAACATCATACAAAATTACAACAACAAACAAACAAAAAAAGGGGTACACATTCACAGTACAATTAAACCAGTCAATATACACACAGAAAACACAAGCAAAGGACACTTTCAAAACATCTGATTTTGGTTACAAGTTGATGGTATGACAGCTACTCAAGCTTGTCCCAGACAAACATAAATTATAGTGTAAATCAAACTGAAAGCAATGCTGGTACATACCCAGACCCAGCAAATCATCACTTCCGGATTTAGGCTTTGGTGGCTGAGGCTGGGGTTTGGGTTCGGGAGGAGTGGAAGCAGCAGCTGACACTCTGGCCTCCGGAGGTGGCGCTGCAGTTTGTGCAGACGCCTGGGAAGAAGGTGCCGCCTGAAAAGAAACAAATGAAGAAAGGAACCATCATTAACAAACTGGCCTCCATTACTACAATACAAAAAGCTAACCAAACGCTTACCAGGACAATCATGAATACCAACTTTGTGCTGGAAAGTCTCTGTACAGTATCTGAGTATGTACAGTAACATGGCCATATCAATCATCACTCAACATTCCCAAGAAATAAATTCTCCTTAACCACTACACTAATTCTGTTAACGATAGCACTGGTGAACACAGTGGAGTTTGCACTGCAGTTTTTATAAAACAGTATGATTACAGACCTGAATGTGCAACTAATTCTGAACATTCTAGTACGTCTTCTGCAGGACCTACGATACAACACTTCTACAGAGGACACACTGCCAGTGCCACAGAGCTGTTCATGTGGGGCAGATGTAACAGATTCAGTTCATGAACAGCCCTACATATTTAACAAAGAATTAAACAACAGTTTCAATGTAGTCCGTCAGTGCTGAAAAACATTATGCAAGAGTATACGCATGTTGTCTCCATTACTGTCAGCGAAGTGTCAAAGGCAATCAAATAGCAGCCTTGTGCTACAAAGCCAAGGCCCTTAGAAAGTGGACTAATACTCTAAAGGATGTGAATACTCACGCTGGTCAAGGTAAGACTGGACGCAGGCTTATTGCCACGAGCTTTCTTCTTCTCTGCTCTTTCATCCTCCAGCCACTGCGGAAATATTAAAAATGAATAGTTTGTTCAGCACATATATTTGAATTAAACTTTATTTCAGTCTATGTTCTGTTCAGTCTCTTGAAAATATGACTCAGTCAACGAAACAAAACAAAAATAAAGATAGCTGACAAAAGCGCTACCAGTGTCGTTAGTGTGATACTGCAAATTTTCTAGCTTCTGAGGAATGTCACATGAGAAACAACCATACTATTGAAACAGAGCAAGCCAAGTAAGTCCTTTCCAAAAACAAACAAAAACATAAAGGCCACTTCTAGATTCGCAACACAAGCACTTCACAGGGGCAATGAACATGAAGACACGCACAATGGCAAAAAAAAAAAAAAAAAAAAACATTTGAAAATTTAATGCAAACTTGCCTCAAAGCGCATGCACTAAAACATGCTCCCAGCACAAAAGAAGCCTCTTCACCCCCCCCCCACCCCCCAACACACACACTGAAGAGAGAGATGTTAGATACCTGTGTGTGTGAAATGGCTTCATGTACATGCAAACCGATTAGCTGGGATCTCATCTTTATTTTTAAAAAAATGGTATTTGTATGATGTCTTGCTCAAAGTGCTCACAAGGGGGGTGTGTGTGGAGGGGGGGGGGGAAGGAGGAGGAGGAAAAAGCAAACAAACTGAGGGTGTGAAAATCGCGGCACTCACTAACATGAAACTCTAACATGAAACGGAGCTGAAGTAGCAAGGAAACAAAAAGTTTGCAGAGCCCGTGTGTAGTGCCCACAGAGAACTGGATGCCTGTTTGGTCTTGGAGCCAAGAACCACAAGAAGAACAAAGAGGGAAAAGCAACAAACCCTGGAGAAACATCAAGAGGGTGCTAAAGGTATTCTGTTACTGTCCCAGTGAGGGGGAAACAAAGAAGAAAAGAAGTGAAGACAGACCACAAGCAAAAAACAAGAGGTATGTTCAATACCAATTCAAATTAAAAAAGGAAGCACTTTATCACATTAAAAAGATAGTCATAGATGAATGCATCTTAACTTGTTATGTATTACCCACATGCATGTGCAGTAAAAGTCAACGTCACTTTAAAACATCTAATGTCTATTTGCATGATTATACAAATGCATACCAAGTCAACAATACCTTTTGTTTCTCCCCCCCCCCCCCCAACTCCCCCCTTCCCTAGCTGGTCTACATGAGTGACAGCTGGTTGTCCCATCACTGAATACACTAGAGATTAAAAGTGTGAATACAACCCCTAGTGCTGTGATGAGTTCTGACTGCTGCATTACTCACAGATGGACGTGCGCCTGTCAATCTACATATATATTCACCTTGCCGTCTACTGGCAATAATGAATTACTTTGACTCCTGATTTTTCACAGAAAACAAGAGTGGGTGGGTGTTTAATGGTTAAACGCCCTTTTCCACCAAGTAAGGGTGATATCAATGACGGGCAACAAGGAAAAAGCCAGTCACGATGCGAACTCATGATCCAGGCATTGAAAGTCCAACATTCTATCACCTGACTGTCCCAGCTCCCGTATCAGACAACAAACATGCATGTGCTCTGTAACGTCTTCTTGAGAACCCGAAGATAATGAAGACAGTAAAACACAGAATAAATTCTAATCTGTCTTGCCTACAGAAGAAGGGAGTACCTGATCCACGAGCATTCCAAATACAGTATAAGAACCCTGCACCAGGCATACCAAGTTCACCTAATCACCGGCCACCAATGCACTTTGTCATACAGACCAATCATGAAACACTGCTTACCTCTCCATTATACTAGAATCAAAGCAAATTACAAAGTATTAGTACTTCTTCATTCATACTCATCATACTGCCGTCCTACAACCAGGAACAAAAACCAGCGCCCACCATGCAGATTACTCTTAGCGAACACCATCTGCTGTACAGATGTACTGATGTAATTCAAAGGTTTTCTATAGCACACACACACACACGCACACACACACACAAACACACAAAAAGGACAAACTTTTGCTTAACGGCAAAATCTGCTGTTAAATTCAGTCATTCACTCTGATCAGAAGTGTCATAATTGTGAAAGTGACTAAAAAGCTCATTCTGCACTTTAATTCACAATTCACACTACAGCCACAACACACGTAGTGCTCCAACACTGTGCTGACTGGTATCAAGCACAGATCACTTTTGCAGTTCAAGCTGAAGTGTTGAAATCTTTGTGAAATTTACCACAACACCACTGGGTGCATGTTATGTACTGGCAGTGATAAAGATCACGCAGAGCATGGCAGTGCAAGGCAAAACTGATGTCTTCATCGGAAGCATAACACACTACATGTATTGTGCCGTGCTGGCTGGCTGACTGTACACAACACACAAACTTATTCTTACACAGCCATCAGTGAGAAGAAGTATTGTCTCTTCACTAGGGTTGTTTTAAGCCTCTCCCTAAATCTGATCAAATATCAAACCTGTGAACTGTAGTGTACATGTACAAAATTACAATGCAGCTAACCAAAATGTTAGTTCTGACCACACCGCAAAATCAAATGTAATACAGTATACATTCTAGTTTCACACACACAAAAAAAAATAATAAAATCTTAATAAATGTTCAGAAAATATGAGAATCAGAATACTGAAAGAGAATTTGGCCCTGTTATGCAGAGGGGGACATACATACATGTGGTAAACGAATACATGTAATGGATCACATTATACGATAACTAGAGAGGCAAAAGCCTCCATGGCTCCCTTGTGACATGGGTCAAGGTCATTCAAAAGAGTATGTTTGTAAAAAATCTTATCACTATCTATCATCAAGCCAAGTAAGGTGTCTCTGGTGTTCTTAGTTCCTGGCAATATTACACTTTTCCCCAAAACTGACTATATGGCCTTGACCTTGGGCCAAGGTCATTCAAATTAGATATCAATGTCCATCATTACACCAAGTTGGATGCCTCTAGTATTTGTAGTTTCTCCAAAAACGGTAATATTGAAATCCACAACAGACAGCTTTAATGACCTTGACCTTGAGTCAAGGTAATTTAAAGTGGTATGGGTATACAGTTCTTATCAATGTCTATTAGCATGGCAAGTTTGGCGCCTCTGCTGTTTGTTGTTTCTGAGAAAATGCCAATGTTACGGTTTCACAAAAATAGCTTGTACGGCCTTGACCTTGACACAAGGCTATTGAATACATGTTGTATGTATATCTGTTAAGTTCTTATCAAAGTCTATCACCATATAAAGTTTAAAACCTCTGGTTTTTGTAGATTCCAAGAAAATGCCAATGCAAAATTTTAAAACAGACAGCTTTAGTGACCTTGACCTTGAGTCAAGGTCATTCAACATGATATATTTTGATAGGTCTTACGGCTGTCTATAGGCATGCCAAGTTTGGTGCCTCTGCTTTTTGTAGATTCTGAGAAAATGCCCATGTTAAGGTTTACTGCGGAAATGCGGAAAATAACTTGTACAGCCTTGACCTTGACACAAGGCCATTGAATACGTGTACATCTGTAAAGTTCTTATCAATGTCTATCATCATGCAAAGTTTAAAACCTCCGGTTTTTGTAGATTCCAAGAAAATGCCAATGCAAAATTTTCAAACAAACAGCTTTAGTGACCTTGACCTTGAGTCAAGGTCACTCAGAATGACATATTTTGAAAGGTCTTATGGCTGTCTATCAGCATGCCAAGTTTGGTGCCTGTACTGTTTGTAGATTCTGAGAAAATGCCAATGTTAAGGTTTTCTACGGAAATGCGGAAAATAGCTTGTCTGACCTTGACCTTCACACAAGGCCATTGAATATATGTATATCTGTAAAGTTCTTATCAATGTCTATCATCATGCAAAGTTGAAAACCTCTGGTATTTGTAGACTCCAAGAAAATGCCTATGTAAAATTTTCAAACAGACAGCTTTACTGACCTTGACCTTGAGTCAAGGTCATTCAAAATTATATATTTTGAAAGGTCTTATGGCTGTCTATCGGCATGCCAAGTTTGGTGACTCTGCTCTTTGTAGATTCTGAGAAAATGCCAATGTTAAGGTTTACTGCGGACACACCCACAGACAGACAGACACACACACACACAGACAGACGACGGAGGGTTATAACATAGACTCCCATTGTTACACAAGGGAGCCAAAAATTAGGTTTATTAGTTTTCTTGTCTTTCTATTTTTTTCCTGTTTAGAACAGTTAGGAAAACACACACAACCAAGTACATTTTCAACTACCAGTGATACAGAGTGAAAGAGCATTACCCTCTTTGGGAGTTTGTGACTGAACACCACAAGCACAATGAAATGTCACAAGTTTTTCTTCCACAAAACACACACACACACACACACACAAAAGCATACACACTCACAAGTATACATGTATGTGCAAATAAACACATCTGCTTCTTCTCTGTGATTATAAATACATGTATATAAATCCATCTGAGTATGTTCATGTTTCACCATGCTGTACCTTGATGAAGAAATATTCATAAGCAGGAAAGACAGCAGCTTTGAATGAACTACAGGAACCTAGTCTTCCCGGCACCCAGCATTCAGACGAACAGAAGAACATGTGATCGCTGCTGAACTGACATGACGTGATAGCATATATAATATTGTGAACTGGCCACTTACTGTAGTGTTACCAATGCTATGGTTAATTAGACTACGACTAACCTCTTTGGGGACAACAGGCTTAGGTGGCACCCACTCCCGGGCGATGTATTTCTTTTGTTCATACTTGGCCCGCACAAATGCTTCCAGGGCGCTATTGCATGTGGTCAAGGATATATATACGTATGTATTCCATAAAAGAGGGAGAGGATGTAGTTCAAAGAATAGCAACTGATATATTAATCAACTAATCAAATTACCTCATTCAAAAGCCAAAGGGGAAATTCAAAATGTAGTGTTTACTTCCACACACACACTACACAAAGAAACTTAAGCATCCAATGTTGTGGGTCATAGTACAGCAGATACGAAAGGCAGGAAGACCCTTACTCACTGATATGTCTGAGCCCATTCCGACTCCAACTGAATCTAAATTGAGGGAGCTGAAAACAGCAACCAAAAAGGGGAGAAGTTTATACTGTAATTACAGACCTGTTTACCCTCAGCATTGAGAAGTAGTAAGATCAGAAGCAAAAAGTAGTACAATTTGGCAAAAAGTAGTACAATCTAGACCACGGACCAAAACGCCAGGAATTAATGCTGTATGCGCGTGCTGACTTTCAATTTATGCGCTTTCAAAATCATTTGGTCCATGTTGTTCATAAAAATATTCAAGAATGAGAAATCTGAGTTTTGTTGACCGACTGGGTAAGTGTGTGTAATATCATACTGGACACCTAAAGTGTTGCCAGGTGCCGCACATTTCCAAACCATAAAATGCCTTAGTACTGACATACAAGTCTTCAAAAACAAAACTCAGACTGTCAGGTATGCCATTATCATGGTTATATGACTATCTGTGACTTTCTCTTACAAAAACAAAACCAACCAACAAGTGCAAATACTAGTGTAAGTGGGCGGCCGGGGTGTGAAAAAGTCTGTAAGATTCACTAGTTTTCATCTAGAGGTATCTGATCTACACTGCCCGGCTACCGTAGTAGGCCCGTACTAAGGGACCACAAACTGAGATGAAAGCTCCATCTTGAATGTTACAAAAAAAGGAACCTCTGCCATAAAAAAACACAAATCCCAGTCAGAAAACACATCCACTCACTAAATGCACACTTTAATGCAATTGTTTCTCCCTCCGCGAGAGACAGAAATCCGTCTTGAAACACCGCGTTGTGCTAAATATCCTGAACCGAAAGTGCAGAGGAAGATTTCACGGTACGTCGGACTTGCCGATAGTTTCTTCGCCGCTGGCTTACTGTTGCCGGCACACATCCTCGTCATTTCTTCCGTGTAAGAATTTTTGCATGTTTTCTTCCATGCCATTGCAACATTAACCATAGACCGGGCTGTTCCGATGCGAATTAATCACAGGAAAATGTACGAGAAGCGTGTCGGCCATTGCAAATCGGAAAAGCAAAGAGCCCACGCGCTGACCGAAACGAGCATTCTGAATGGACAAAGAGAGAGCTTAAGCCAATCAGATTCTGCCTGTTAAAGCACAATGGCTCAGCGGAAATGTCTTCAGACCGCAAAATACCAAAAAATAAGAAATCGTAAATCTTGCTCCTGGAAAAGCGTAGTTTTCGCAGGCCTGGCGTACAAGCGTAAAATCGACCCGAATATTGTACATTTTACGCCAAAATCGTAAGGGTAAACAGGTCTGTAAAAAAAAAAAGTGTAATTACAACCTCAAAGTCAAAGAAGGGGGCTGTCAGCATCTGAAAAGATCTACATCCATTTCCTTATGTACGTGGCAATACATAACAAATTATATTACGAATATTAGCCCTTTCCAGTGACAGAGGATACGAGTCAGTCTGTGGACGGCGGAAACTGTCAGGCACATTTGCTTCATACACAGCACGGGCACGACTGTTGCCCATTTCCTGCATCATCTGGTGAAAACAGAAACAGATTGTATGCTGATTAAACACCACTCACAATGGAAATCAAAGAGATGAATGCTTCCATCTCTAGTAATATCAGTAGCAATAAAATAATGGTCAGAATTCACTTACCACACATGTAGCTATACTTCCAGCATTCAAATCCATCTCTCCGACAGGACTGTGAGACTGAGAAACTAATAACTAACATTACTATCAAGATTTATTCCTTTTCATTTTTTGTCAACTGAAACTGATGCTAAAGTGTAAGTTCTCAATCCTATCCTCAGAGTGTCTCCTTAGACGACTTGTTCACAACAAAGTATAGAAGAACTGCATGAAGTCTTTATTCTAAATTAACTTTTACACAAACCTTTGACATCAGCGGAAGTCTGAAGTGTTTAAAACATTGACAGATTCACTTAGCTTTAAAATGCCATGCTGGGAGTGGGAACACAAAATACGTACCGCAACTTGTTCTGCGGTCCATGAGTCCAGGTTGACGGATTTCACTCTGGAGATATGTACCCCCAAGTTCCGGTGAATGCCAGCACAACGGATGCACAAGAACACACCGAGATTCCATGATGCCCATCGGGGTCCTGAAATGTCACCCTGTGTACTAATAATTCAATAGATTTGCTGCTTGTTTCTTTTTTTATTTATTTTAACCACTTTCTATTTAGTTACCTAAAGCAAACTAATGTAACTGTACATACCATATGCGGAGTGAATGTAGGAATTAACATTAAATGTGGATTCTCGCGTCAGAACTGTTGGGAAAAGCGCTAGTCTGGTACAAAGGTAATAAATAAATATTTAGGCAGTACCAGTCATGAGATAAGACAGACCACTTGCCGGTTAGTATCAATTTAATCGGTCTTCGCTGTCACAAATGTTTAAAAGTCACTCTGAGCCTCCATGTGTCCTATGACATCTATAACGAACCCATATCCGGCGTTTAATAACGGTCGGTTTTGATATGGAAAGTATCTAACATGAAACAGGAATTAAAAATCATCTCTGGCCACTGACAACGTTCGAACAGTACCTGTCGAAAAGACACCGGAAGGAATAACGAACGGTTACAAACCTTTGGCGTCACAATCTTCACAATACTTATTATCTTCATCTTTCAATAAAGCGGCTAAGATTGCTTGGAACTTCTCTTGTTGAGCCTTAGCTCGGTCTTTTTCTAATCTTGTCGACATTTCTGAATCTGATGACTTGTCGATGGGAGGAAGAGGCAAGGGCTTACAACTCTGCCTGAACTTCCGGATGCATGCTTTTGCTTTTGCCACAACTTACGCTTTTTGTGTGGACTTTTATCGTATCTGGGGGGTCTGTAGTGTCACCAACATGCAGCGTGATAAACCCATATATAAATTTGAAACTGCATTCAGTAACATGGATAAGTCCCCAATGTTTCATGGAAAAAAATTAACTTTTAAAAAACGCTTCTGATAACATGGTCAAGGGGAAGCAATCCCTTTCGTGCAAACGAGGTAGGTATACTTGATGAACGCCCCTTACCAAAACCACTGACCTGAAATAAAAATTAAATATTTGATGTGTGTGGGTGTTTTGATATGGGAGTATGGGATAAATTACCCAGTGTTTCATTTTGCCCTTTGTCTTTTAATAATTATTGCACCAGTTAAAATTGGTATTGAGATTATGTGAAAGGGATCCGTGAGTCCATGTTACATGTACTACAGCAAGCATATTGCCTCTTCAGTTTGTCATGCCTGGAAGGCATCATCCATAGAAAAAGACAAATACCAAAGGGATTTGTAGATGATCAAGTGCAAAGAAATCTTACCAGCAAAATGTAGCAAACAATTCCTTCAGAGGGCAGTTCCTTCAAAATGTAAATTTGAGTAACTGTTCCATACTGAATGTCTAACTGGGGTGTCTCCAATGGCAAGTTGGAATAAGGTACTTACGCCAAAACTTTCTTTTTCTTTGGAAAATACTCATTGTCTAATGTAAGGTTAGAGCTTGCAGGTCCTACGCCAGGCGGGACAGCGTTTGGCATGGAACTGTGAAGTGACCTTTTGGCTGGGCGCTGCCTGGCAGTTATTGCTGTTTGTTTTCAACACACAAGCATTTGGTGGAGAACACACACACACACACACACACACACACACACACACACACACACACACATATATCAGACCAGCACCACGTCTGTGAAGGGAAAAAACACAGAACACAGAAAAATCTGAGAATGACTTTATTATAATCTTAATACCGTATTACCTTTCCTTCGCAGTGTCATCAGTGAAGAAAAATATATGGCAATTTGTTTGTAATTCATAGGGACAATGAAGTGAAATGAAAGCACACATATCATTCTAACCTAAAGCATGTCACACATTGCCACTCTATTGTTTCAGTGAAGACATTCTCTCCCTCTCTCACTGTGGACAGTTAATTTGGTTGGACACTCTCTCTCCCTTCTCCTTCACACACACACACACACACACACACACACACACACTGTGTAGATAAAGTAAAACACATACAAGTACATTTACACACCAAGCCCAATATCTAAAGACTTCACAGCACATTTCACAAGACATACACATAGTACCTTACACAGAAACCAGTAAAGCATTCTTCTCAACAAAAAAATAAAAAATAATGACAAAATAATGACAATTATTTTTAACAAGAAATCAACTGAGATATACATATCTTTTGTAAAATTTGTTTCACTCTGTAAGAAAAATGCTCTGCACGAAAATGTCGACCTATTCTCATTCAGCTTAATCGCAGTGCCAAAGATTATGTTATCTGTGCTCATGCAAAACCTTGTGTTCGAAATAATAATCTTACAACAAATACAAGGTTTCACACAGACACAAATGATAAACGGAACTAAGTCCTGAAAAGATGAATCATTGTATTCAACATACACTGAAGACTGTGGAGGAAAACAGATTCTTACAAACACGAGTGTATCATACATGCATGTCAAACAAAATACACAAACCCCGGTGCAACACATGTATCCCACACAAAAACCAGCAAACACTCAAACACACAAAGCATTACAAGGTTTCATCAGTGTGACAGGCAGAAAGGCAAAAACAAGATGTGGAGCAGTTTTACTTGGATACCCCAGGACATCAATTTGAGGTGAGGTAGAAAAGCATCAGCTGAAATAGTACTAGTGTAAAATGTTATGAGATTTAGGTAACCGCTTCAACTTGCATGGCCGTTTCTAACATGTACGACTACACTTCAAGTGATTTTGCTATTGATGTTGAACATTTTCTCAGCACCTTGTCTGTGAGAAGTGGACACATTCACTGTGATAACACAAACTCATACACTGATGTATCTTCCAGTGACAATCCCCTGCATATGAATATAAGTTTTCCATAACCGAACCAGCAAAAGTTTGAAATGCTCCGTCCCTCTGAACAATAACAGCAAAACGAAAGACACAACCATAGCAGTACATTTACATTCACATACACATCAGACATTTTTTTTTTTTTTTTTTAAAGAGCAAACCACCTGAGAATAATAAAGGTACAAAGGAAAAGGAAATATGTATCATGAGGTAAGATGTCAGTTTGTCAAATTATTGACTGCTTTTGTAGCACCTTTGATGAAGGGTGGGGTACATGGTATATTCAAGGGACGTGGAGAGATACAAGGCAGGGTGTTCATGGTTGCAGATATTCAATCGAACTGGTCAAACACAGCATGCAGATCAAATGCAGTCACACATCATGTTTTCTACTGTAGGAAACAGTATATAAATGTCTCATTGGCTCAGAATTTTTCAATTGAACAATGAAGGTTTGCCAGTCAAGCAGATATAAAAAAAACAGCCTGTTTACTATTGTGGCTGTTATTGTGAGGTACAAATAAAATTCTATCATGTCTGTTCATAGTGCTTCTGCCTCACACTTAGAAGCCCAGAGTGTACAAACTCTCACCACAGTAACGTCTACGCCAAAGAGAATGACAGAACACATATATGACAACAATCAATATCAGTACATTTATCACATACAAAACAATGAAATGTAGTACAGATTACACCAACAACACCAAAATAATACCTTCACATATTGACTCTTCATAAATTCAAATCAAAGATGTATTTCTAGCTCTGATGTACTGGGTGGGGGCCGGGGATGTACACATATATCAGAATTTTGCTACATGTATCCACAAAAACCTTTCCCTCAGAAAAAGACACAACTGTGTGGTAGTACATGTACAACTTCTTCTACAATTGTGTTGTAATGTTTGAACTGTGTGTGCCACAGGGTAACATCAAAAGATATTCCAGTTGATTACCGCTGAACCAACTCTCCCTAATACAGTCAAACCCATCCACAGAGCTCACACACAGGACATGAAAAAAGAGTACAGTAGGTTGGCCAACTCAACAAGTAGACCATAATACAAATATATAATGATATAGGCTGCAGAAACAATGACCTGTCAATGGGTGTTTACTACCAACAGACGACCATTCAAAACAGTTTTTGAGTTTACAGTGATATTTTCAAAGATGCCGGCACATGAAGTCACTGAAAGATCTGTCCACACTGCCACATAAACATAGAGTGGCACAATGTATATTTGTCAGGTATAGTGAAGAGCAAGCATTGAACAATTTCAACTCTGGCTCACGGCTCCAACACTGATTGGTGGGATACAAGATCTGATGACAGATAGATGTGATGACTCATTGTGAAAATTCACACTGGAGCCTAAGGAGGAGCTTTGTGGAGCTGGTTATCACTAATATCAGCAACACCACCATTCCACAACTGCATGTCTGCAAAGTATAGTCCGTTTTTTTCTTTCTTTCTTTCTTTTTTTTTAAATTTAAATGGAACCTGACAAATGAGACAGCTAGCCATCTGTAAACCCTACACTGTCAGTAATAGGAGTCACTCGCTGGGTGTACAATAATCAGAACAGACTGCCGTTGATGTTCAAAACAAAACAACTACAAAACTGCTTTTTGACAAAGAAAATGCACACAGAGACAAAGCAAATTGTGTGCTTGCACAAATCAGCCACAATGAAAACAAAGAACAGACACACTGACTTGGCCACTACAAGAAAACACACACCTTTGCAAGAAAGTGCACATCCACTTGCTGTCTGTGGGATGGGAAGGGGGTAATAGTAATGACAGGCACATGCACACAAGTAACCTGTCAAAAATGCAAAATGTGCATATCTATGTAAGAATGGTCCCTGTATAGGTTTGTACACCGGAAGTACATGTCACAGGCACAGACAGACATGTTAAATGGCGTTTCTGACTGAACTACCCCCCCCCACCCCCCCACCCCCCCCCCCAAAAAAAAAACATAAAATAATAAACAAAAAAAATGTTGACTATATGCACACCATGAAGACGCTGGTTCTTTTTCCAACAAACTGTTGAATGATTGGGGAAGCTATAAGCTCAGTATACAATATACTGGAGCTGATTTCAAGTGTCCTGTGTTCAACATGAAATGTGACTTCACCTACATTTCAAAATTATACACTTTTTCCTCACTCGAACAAAAATGCTGGAATTATTGAATGACAGAAAGAGCACAGTCTCATTCACTTACAACAAAAGGAATTTAAATGAAAACCGGTACCGGCACAGGAAAAGAAGATGGTCTATGTGAAATTCTAGTCAGGAAAACAGTAACTGAAGTTTCTCTGGAAAAAGTGTCAAACACTCCACACAATGTTTGCAACACGAGGTAAGTTAGTAAACTCCTTCACAAAACTGAGACACACGCAGACAAACAGCGGAGATATGCTCCAGTTACCAAAGGACATGGTAGTGTTACTTGTGAAAAATGGAAGTGTGGCATAGGCAGAACCAAATGGAAGAATGCATGCATAAGAAACAAATATTCAACATGACATGATTACACTTCTTTGGCAGGAAAACACTACAGTTCACACCCACAACACAGACAAACCCACTTCTTGACCATGTGCACGATGAGACACTCAAAACAACAATAAACATAGTACATGTACCAATAAAAAGTGATAACTACTACTCAGTGTAAAAAAAAAAGTGTGCACAATAAATTATGACAGAACCTCTGAAAGAAGATGAAAAATTCTTGGGTTTTTTTAATCAGATGTTGTTAAACAACGAGGCTGTTACTGCATGTGCAGAAATGGTTCTCTTTCTTGACAAGCTAGGAATTTAGTTTGTCAAACATCATGATGTCATACAGCCCGGCTTCCTCTCATCATAAAACTCCCTCTCACAAACTGAAAGAAATACTGGTGAACGAATACCCTGAACAGAATTTGAGATATTTTTTTTCTCCAAGGACATGAAAAGGTATAAAGACAAAAGAAACTTATGCAGAATTATCAGTAGTTATGCTCATTTAAAAAAAAAAAAAAAAAAAAAAGCACAACAACGTGAGGGGGTTTGATTATGACGCTAGAATAATTTTTTAAAACTGTTGCAGCGAATTATTATTGCTTTCCTGAGAATATCATGCTAACCATATGAACAACCTTGAAACAAACTAAACTAACAGCAAAAAATTATGCTTCTTCTGTGCCTGTCAGATCAAGTGTTACGGGTAAGAATGAGCATAGGACAATCAAATTAAATCAACTGTCCACAGCGTATGGTCAAACGATGACACAGTTTGATATGAAACTTGGTACTTACTCTGGAAATACAAACACACACAACACACACAAAAATAAACAAAACACACTCTTTCCTAAAAAAACGACAAGACTGCAGCATTGTCTTAAAGTGACACATTACACATTGTAAATGAACTTAGACAGCCACTCCTCAAAACCTGAAACAAATACTGCATCCACAATTACAGTATTAAGCACACGAACATAAGAAAAACGTTTAAACAAAATGTGAATTCAGAATTACAATCATTGATGGAAACATTTAACATGGAACATCTCTAATCATCCTAGCATACTTGTGTTAGTAGAAAATGAACCACAAAATACAAAGAAAGGGAACCCCTGATCAACAGAAACACAGCCACCAGTTTCTGCTATGCAAACAAAAACTGAAATATACAAAGCACATACTGAACTACAGAGAAAACAGATATAAACAAAATGTTAATTTGTTAAACTCAACAATGAAACAACATAATATTAACACAGAACTTCTCATGTCCTCTAAACATCCTCAAAATGGGGAGGGGGGAGGGGGGGGAAGGGTGGTGAGGAGAAGAGAATTGTTCTTTAAAAAGAAAAAGCTATATCTGTTTCTACTATGCAAAAATACCAAAGCATGCACAGAAATACAGAGTAGTGAGGTACGTAATGCATGGAAGAAAGCGTTCTGCGACTGTGCTTGACTGGGTTGCACACAAATGAAAGGCAGTCTTAGTGTCAATAACACTGTAATGTAAGTATGAAAGTTTGCATGACCAAACAAACAAATAAAAAATTTGATTGCACAGGTGCATGCACACGCACACGCGTGTGCACACACACACACACACACACACACACACAGATTTTTCTGTTGTTGCAATTTTAGAGGAATGAAACTTCAGGATATCTGCAGCAATACTTCAAATATCAAAAGCCAAACACAAATTGTAAATGTTTCATTTTAAAAAAAATGAAATACCCTTGAAAAACGTGACATGTTACGTATCCACCGCCATACACTGTCAAACTCTTCACATTACACTGTCTACAAGCAAAGACATTGTACAGATACTTGCGTCAACAGAGAAAAACATTCATAAACCTGGAATTTTGTTAACACACTATACATCATGCTTATCTTGACCTGGTGCTTGTCTTGTTTGATCCCTTCACACATGCATACATGTACATAAAAAGAAAGCTGTTTTTCCCTTTTAGCAGGAAGCACACAGCAGTGAAATCTGCAAAACATAAGGAATACCAACAAACTGACAATTGCTTTGAGATCTTCTCTCTGCAAAAACTTATATATCAAGCTCTAAATTGCTGATAGTGTCTATTCAAGGGCACAACTGAAACACCCTCTCTTTTAAACCTGAAGCAAACCCGATGTCAAATGGTAAACAGGCCTAAGTACATGTACTTCTAAAATCCATGGCGCTGAGGCCCTTTTATTAAATGACAATTTCACTTCTGGGAAAAGACAAAATATTATGTAAATCAACTGGTGTATCCTTTCCAGTCACAGAACAAGAACCTACACACAAAGTTGTCAGCAAATACTTCAGTCAACAGATGGATGAACAAATCTGATGATGATGAACTTTGACACATTTGGCAATAATTGTGAAATGAACATATATCTGGAAGAAATATGCAGCTTCCCTATCTTGGAAGCACTTTTCCTGCATGAACATGTATCACCAGTACAATGGAATCCTAGGACTGGTATCAATACCTACACAACAGGGAATTTAAACTGCGACAAATCTGACCAGACTGTGTTAATTTAACTCTCAAGAGTGGACAACGTTAAACAAAAAAGCATGCTGAATGTCAAGGGTTTTTTTTTTCTTTTTTGGTTCCTGTTGGTGGTGGTGTTGAATCGCCAACTAGTGACTTGGCTTAGTCGAAAAGTAGTCTTTGTTGCTTTACTAACAAACCGACAACTTAGTGACAGGCTAAACCACACATCTGCGTAGTACTTTGTGCAGCTTTCTTCAGTGCAGAGAGAGCAGTTTCATGGTCCAATTTCACTGGCGGAAAAATATCTGGACTTAAAAAAAAGTACATGACCCACAGGCGGCTCTCATGTTACATTCTTTTCTTTTTTTTAAAGACTTCACCAGTCCATTCAAGTGTTAAATGTTTACCTGAGTCTACACAACCACATGTTTTAATGCACAATAGGTTTATTGTTTAGGTGTAGTACCTGATTTGAATCAGCACAGTTGACAGCACAGGAGCCTAGCAAGGTTGTGCTGTAACGATCGGATATATTTTCATCAGTCCTCTTTACACAGTCATGAATTATCAGAATCAGCAAGGAATGTGAGGTGAGACAATCAAAAAGTTCCTTGAGTTGTCACAAAAATTGATGGCAATGACTAATATGGACGTGAATAAGAACAGCCAATTTTTTTTTTTTCTTCAACCTCCATAACATTGACAGCGTATGGCACAGCATGAAGTCATGGCTGAGGGATGTAGTCTCAGTGTAATACCATATATATCTTTGTATAAATTGCTTTTCTGATGTATTTCTGATGTATTATGATAACAATCATAACTGTATTGTTTTACATACATTGTACATGCATTCACCCATTCATTCATCCATCCATTCTATATATGTTCCTGCATTCTTGCATTAACTGTCTCTCAATGCTATAATCCAAATCTCTCCTTGATCAGGTACATGAGTTTCTTCTTGCCTTTGTAAACCAGTTTCATGTTCTCTATGAGCTGTGCAAACTGTATGTGGCCGTCATGGGCAAGATGGAAGGTGTCTCTGGCCTTGCTCAAGAACTCAATGAAGTCTGCGTAGTGACGGGGACTGATGTGGGTCAACTTGGAATGCGTGGTCTGAATGTAAGCAAAGATGGCGGCTTCCATTAACTGTCTCAGGGGCTGTTTGTCGTATGACAGCAACTTCAGCCCGCCACGGGCACGCTTGCTCTCCGAACTGGCAACCCCAGGTGCTGTCATTGTGCACCGCCTCAGAATGTCAGACAGGACAGTAGCACACTGGACGTTTTTCACCAGGATGGGGATGAGGGTGGCCAGTTCGTTCCGGCCCAGCGAGTGAGCTAGGAGGCATGCCCAGTGGATGTCGTTAATGGCAGGATGTGTATCCTGGTTGTACGCAAGATGCAGGTTTTTCATGGCCAGGGAAGACAGGCGGAATGCTCTGTGTGGGTACCCAAGATGTTCCATGTACCGAGCAATGTTGAACAGCTGTGAGGAGTTCATCACATGCGATGCCGCATCTACCACAACCTGCAACAGTCACACATTGGTTACATTAACTGCTGTAGCTCTTACATCCAAGGACAATGTTCACCTAACTAATGCTATCCAAACTTCCACAACATAATGGGTTTCAACATGAAGAAGCAACATGAAGAAGCAAGCAAACTGATGAATAAATCTAATAACTTTCTACTACAACAAACCAGCGCTATACCCTGCCTGCATGGACCCATATTCAGGTCAGACATCTGTCATAGAGCGATTGTTTTCCAAAATATCTGATTACTTTCTTACCAAGATGGATACATGTCCTGTCATTTCTGTGTCCCAGTGGACAATATTCAGGACAAATGTCCTATACTTTTCCTGTCAGCCAGGACATTAGTTCTACATGTAGTATATTTTCCCACGAATATGAAGCCCTGCTGTCTGTAAAAGTAATACAGCTACAATTTCTCTGCATGTGTTTCAAAGAGTGTCTTGCCTGGTACGCTGCCTCAAACGCGATGGGATCTTTTTCACAGAGGTTGAGGGCGCAGAGTGCACAGTTCTGTGGGTCCCGTTTTGCACACTGCAGGGCCAAAGTACGAGCACAGTTCGCCAACTCCTCTCTCTGTACGTAACGCAATCCTAACTGCATCATTGTTGCCTGGGACATCACCGTCATGGCAACAGTTGCTGCAACAGAAGAACAAAGTAAGGACCTTGCTGATGGCTGTGTAAGTATGTAGTTTTCTTTACTGTTATACTAAACATGTATTCAGTATGAGAAAGAATATGTACTTGTTCTCAAGCACAGTACATGTAAATTATGCATCTTCCACAACTTTGATCATGAAATGTGAAATCGTTTTTGTTCTTGCCTTCACATGAAAAGGAAAGTCATGTTAGGTTGCAAATCTGTTTTACTGTTTGCTTTTCTGTTTGCATGCTACAACAAGTATTTCACACAAGGAACAGATGCTGTCCATAAAGATGAAAACCTAACCAGGAGCAAAACAGGTAAAATGATCGGGCTTGTGGAAATATTTTCTACTTACTTGTGGCTTCGATGGGTGCGAAATACTGGTACCACTTGTGCATGATGGTGATAAGAGCCTGAGGTCCCAGTTCTGTGGCACAGGTCACCAGCCACCTCACCATCTCACGCCGACGCCAGTTTAACGTCATTAGGGTCATTCGCATGACCTACAAAAACAAGACCACAGATATGTTCAATGAAACAGTTACATTTCACTACACTGTTTCTAACATACAAAGGAGACCTTTTTTTCTTTTCTTTTTTTTTTTAGCAATCTTTGCCAATGACAAAAAGTATAAGACCTACTTTATCAATTTGCTAAAGGTTTCTCTGTAGTTTGTTTGTTCAGGTTTCATTTTTGTTTTACAAAAAAAAAAAGTCCTAGCTATGTGCTACTCCATGCAAAGCAGTACACAGTACAATCCATTTAAAGCCCCTGGGTGGACAAGGATGATCTGCCACTCAAACCGTACTTTGAAATGTGGCATGTGCTGGTCAGTTTCCAGCACCTACAGCATATATCAAACCACGTTCAGCTCACAAATCGTCCATGCCCATCAGCGGAGTTTGCATCTGCAACTGTGATATCTCACCTGTAGACCGAGTTCAAATGCAGCATTGAGGACTGGCATGCACTTGGGACTGTCTGTGGGGGTAGCGATCTTGAAAGCATCTTGTGCAAGCTTGAACAGCTGTGACGAACTGTGGATGTGACGCTGTGCACACTCCAACACTTGTTGTAAGCGACCAATGTCATCTGCAGAAAGTCAGACACAGTAAGAATTCAAGGTATTGAAACTGAGACTTGGAGACCACACTAAAGAAAATAAGATCTATGCACATTACTCTGCAGGATACTCCCATTAAATTTACTAGCTAAGCAATATTTGCAAAAGGTACAACACGTCAATCTTTTATTATTAACGAAAAATGGGTTTCAACTTTCAATTTTTCTAAAAGTTTGATGCTGGATATACTGATTTTATAATGAGTCATAGCAAACTCATATTAAATAAAAACAAACATACTTTTAGCGGCTGCCAGAAGTGTTGAAGCCAGTTGACACTGCTGAGCCTCTACATGGCTGAGAACAAACCAGCGAGGAAAGCGTGACAACATGGCCGACCCAACGTTGTTCATGCTCTCCTCCAAGCTCATGTCATCTGTGTTTTCCAGCACAGGTAGTCTAAAAAAAAATGAAACAAACATTATAATCAATAAGATGCAAAATAAAATGTAATAAAAACCATTAAGGAGTATTACCGTCGATCCCACATTTACACATTCACACAGGTAAATAAATATACAGTATATCAGCCAATCAACAAACAAATGCCTTTTCCAATGTACAGGAGGTACAAATTTTTCATCGCAAAATTTTCCATATTTTAAGATCACTCAATCACCAAAGCAAGTGAAAGACATGCTTTGAAAAACAAAAAATAAAAGTCACATAACCGTCATTTTTTATACCGGTACCCCCCCTCCCCCCACACACACCTCCTCATTGAACCTTTTTATATTGCCTTGGCAATGAGCAGGTGTAGCATGAACTTCATTGATTAACATGCATTCAACTGCCAGTCACTATCATCTTACCTCATGGCTCTCATGCCAACCTGGTAGGCCAGGTCAATGTCACAGGAGTGAAGACTGGAGAAGAGGTAGCGAGCAAACATGTGCATAGGATAGCTCTCTGGGTGAATGCCGATACCCAAGCCACTGCTTGGACCTCCTGCAAGTGTAGGCAAAAAACATCCATTGCAGGTGTAACCAATATCTCACAAGATCATCCTTATACACTGTACTAGGCAACCAGTGACAAACTTATCAATCTGAAACATTTCTTCATGTGCTAACCTGTTTCTTTTTTCTTAAAGGAGCTTTCCTGATCTTTGTATACTACATATAACAATTAAAAGATAATATTTCTATCTTTTTTAAAAAGAGTTTTTTGGTGCTACAAGCTTTGAGGATTTTGTCAGCATGTCTTACAAAAGCAGGTTTTCCTTCCTTTATTCTGAAAAGCATCTGTGACACTCTACCACTTTCCCCCCTTCATTTGACCAGTTCTCCACAGGAAAACAAAGATAATACTGGGAAAACAGCCAGACGACTGGTTCAAGCCATTCTTTCAGGAGGAAAATATTACCTAGAAAGTGGAATAACAGTTCCCCCAAAACAGAACCCTTCCAAATGACAACAGACAGATTTTTTGCCAATATATAAACATGACAATCTGCAGTAACTGTGCACTATTTCTCAGTACACACCCTCCAGCAGAAGTGTGACTTGTCGCTGCAGTACTCGGAGCAGAGTGGAATCAAGATCAATTCCCTGAAGCCGTTCCAACAACCGCTCCTCCTGTTTGCAGGCCTTCTCCTGAGCATAAAGTCCTGATGGCATCAGCCGCTGCTGTCCCAATCCTGGATAATGCAAACAAATGCTTACATCATCAGTTCAATCGATCAAGATGGTTCAGCTCTCGCTACAGCCACTTGGACAAAGACAACCGTAAGAAATCCGACCAGCAATTTTAAATGAACATTGACTGAGAGACCAGGCGGACATAAAGCGTTTCAAGTCTGACTTGAAAATGCATCTGTACCGGCTGGCTTTCAACTACATCCACTTACCTCTTCCAGATTCAGCTGAAAATAAAAAATTTAACAAAAAAGGCTGATATTCATTTACACTGATCACAAGAAACAGTTCTGAACCAATGAGAGATCTTTCCCGAGGTAGAATCTGCATCACGCACGTGAAAGCTTATACACTGCCCTTAGTTTGACTTGGAGTTGTTGCTAAAGAACACTTCACTATACTACTATACTCACCAATCAAGGCCACTTCAAAAGCCAGCATGAGGTAGGTCTGGCCCGGCTCCACTTTCCCTGATACAGGGATGTGGTGCAGCCTCTTGCGATTCTCACTGCTTGTCTCTGTTGTCAGGTGTCGACTACTAATTTCTAGAGGAAGGAAACAGTTAACTTATAACAATCCCCTTCAGCAAAAACCAGCCTACGGTCCATTAAATAAAAAAGAAAAACAAGTACAATGTATGCACACTTTGCAGAGCCATGATGTTGCAGCTGTGAACCTGGCTCTGTTAGTATATCTTTGAAAAAAATGAACAAAATCGTGTTGTCTGTGCAGACTCTTCTGGTCATTTGAAAGTAAGGCGATTGTTATGTGTGCAGAAAACACTGCGTGCAACAATTAACACAACCGATATCCTACCACAATCTCCCCTTCTGTGCAAAAACAGCAACCAAAAAACATTCCCGCAATTTTTATCTGCAAGAAGTGTTGAAAAAGTACTGTTTACAGTGACTGAATAAAACAAAACAAAGAAAAAAATCAGGACTCTAGCAACTCAACAAACCTGGCAGAGTGTCCTCTGAAGCAACACAGGCTTCTGCTAGCGTGTCGAACAACACACCAATAGGGTCAAGTGGATGGCCAACCCAGGCCGTGGTGTTTGCAGGAGTTCGACTGCTGGAAGATGCACCATTCCAAGAGGAGAAAAGTAATCTTCCTATTCCTGCAACACATATCATTTGTTCATGAGATGGATAGTTTGTATTTCAGTACAACAAAACGCAGCCCAGTGTAGGGCAAAAGTAAAAGGAATGTTACCTTACAAGTTACGTGTACAGTATGATGATCATCAGTACAAGACTCCTCACAATCCAGCTACAAGCCATCAAAGCCTTATACACAGAAAACAACACAAACAAACAACAACAAAAAAGCGAGACCAAAAGACCAAAATTTCCAAAGTTCAGAACTGCTGTGGATTAGCTATGAATTACCGTAGTATGCTGACTTACAAGCAAACAAGATAAAATAAAATGTCCCTCTCCTCAAATCCACAAATTGTAGAATAAGAAACCACCGACAACTTCAAGGAAATTCCCAACTGATATCCAAAAGCGAGATGGAAAAACTAAAAAAATTAAAGCTACTGTACTAACAAACACATGAACATTAAGACTGTGACACTGACCTGCTCCAGTTTCCTGTTCTTTGTTGCAGGCTGCTTGATCAGACAGCAGTCTCCTCTTCATAGTCCTAACAATGGCCACAGCCAGTCGAAGTGCTTGTTTCACCTGCCCGTGGGATCTTAATGCATCCACTCTGGCACAGGCTGTGGGTATATGTTCTGAAAAAGAAACACATTCTGTCAGGTCAAGTTATGATGTCAGTTGCAACTGTACCCAAAAAAAAAAAAAAAAAAATCATAATGGACCACTCATGATAAAAATCAGTGGTGCAGTGTAACCATCAGTGCGGAACACACACGCACGCACGCACGCACACACACTTTTTACTTACCATTCCAGAGTGGGAGGCCATTTTCAGTAAACAGCTCCTTTGCACAGTGCGGTGGGGATGATGAGCATGATGACGGTGAACACGATGATTTGGATGGAGATGAGACTGGAGAATCTGGAAACGTGTCCTCCAGGATGTTCTGCAGGTGTGAGTCAGACCAGGTGAGACAACTGGCCTCCAGGGCATTGTGAAATACTGTTCGTTGAGCACCTGAGCTTGTCTGACCACCTGTGGAGAATGAAGACAAACCTCCGTATTTGCACACATTATTCCAATAAAAGCGAAAAGCATGCACAAACAGCAATAAAACAGATGACTGTCTATGACTATTGTCAACAGTACAGTATATCACTTCATAATCATGGACTAAATACATGCACAGCTTCCTATCCATGGGAACTATAATAGGACAAGTGTCGTGGAGGACTGTAAAAAAATACAGGACATTTGTCCTAAATATTGTCCGCTGTGGTGCAGATTTGATATGACATATGTCCACCATGGCTTGAAAGAAATCAGACATTTCGAAAATGATTCGGTCTATGACCAATGTCTGACGCGCATATGAAGCTGCATGTTGTCCAAGTACATGTACTTTAAATAAATCACATTGCTTTAGCGCAACTCAGTATGTTTTTCAGAACTGCTAATGCACAGCCAGTTATTTACCCCCCCCCCCCCTTCCCCCCAACAAAAACCCCTAGTGACCTCAAAGAGAAACAGGAGAGAGCCCTACCTCGCTGCTGTCGGATTTGTCCATGATTGATGCTGAGATCTGACACCAGGTGACTGTCTCCATCCTCCAGCGGGCAGACTGAACATGATGACCACTGAGTTAGCAGGTTGCGCCAGTGTTGACGGTCAGCAGCCAGACCATGTCGATTCAACACCACACACACCCACAGAGCGCCTGCACAAGAAACAGGAATATTTCACTGTGGTCCTGACGCTGCAGCCTGCAGGAAAATAACCCCAAGACTTCAAATCACGAATAGATGCATACTGCCCTTGGTGTGCTGTTATGAACATTGTCAACCGTTTGATTGGCTTTCTGTTCATACTTATTCACACATGCTTTGCCTTGCATTGTTGGCCTGCATAAAGATAAAGAAAATCATAACTATCATAAACCTTAGAGCCGTACCTAGTTCATCCCAAAACTGGCGGCATTTGTCTGTAAGTGGTGTACCCTGCGCTCTCCACACTGTCAGACGAGGATCAGCAAGGAACTGTTCCGTCATCAGAGTCAACATCCTGGCACCGTTTGAATCCCGAGCCCGAAGCATCTCACGAACCTTATCACCAACAAACAATTCAAGGTGAGCTTCTACGAACTAGTTTAGAAATGCTGATTTTTTTACATCCAAGACCTCTCACTCAAGTCAAAACATGGTTATAAAAAGACAGAGAAGTTAGAAAATACATAACACAGATAAACAAAACCTAGCTACTGCTAATCAAATGGCAATAAACAGATGCTGTGATTTTGACTGCAACCCGTATGAAAGTGAAGACTGCACTTTTTATAAATAAATAATTTTTTTTTTTTAAATGATGACAAAGTGATGTTACCTTTGCAAACATGGAGGTAAGCTGTGCTGTAGCAGTGAGGTAGCCTCCCTGACCCAGACATGCTCGCACCTGTTCCCGCACCTGTTCTTCGTCCAAATGCCAGGTGTGCTCATCATCCACAGACGCGCCTGCGGTAGGGTCAGGTGCACCTGAAAGGACACAAACACATAAACCATGAGCAGATTTATGCAATGGTCACACCGTGTGATGTAAATATGTCTGTCACCTAAACAGCAAGTAAAGGAAACAAGGAGGAAACTGTTCCTCTTAATAAAGAAAGGCATAAAATTTTCGCCTACTGGTTTACAACAGATGTGGTTTACAAAATTCAAATACACAAATACAAATCAGGCACAGACTTCAACCCTAAAATTATCTATTAAGACATGTACATTATGGTTTTATTTAGACACCTGAAGTTCTAAAAGCTTCCGTTCCACCATGTTTTTTGGGTTTGTTTTTTTTTACTACATGTATCTCATTCTTCATGTCCTTCCCAGGCCAAATATTGTGCAGGCCTTTTTCTCGATGCCCTGTCTTTGATATCACCCATAATGTGGTGGAAAAGGACTTTAAACTACCAAACTCCCACCCACCCCACCCTTCCCAAGAACAAGTGAGACAACTCTGTGAGTGGAAAACATACATCTTTAGAGCCCTTGCAAATCCTCATACATGGCAGATACTTGCACACAGTAGCGCATGTGAGGTCAGACAGGGTCAACAACAATATGTTCTTAGGACTGAAGTAAGTAAGTATAGTACAACAAACACTCTTGAGAAGTTCAGAGCTACGTGTCTCTGATCTTACCAGGTAACAGGTTGATCTCCGACTCTGCCTGAAGGATTTCATCGGCAATACGCTGGGCAGTTGGCAGCACTTCTGAGTGGTGTTCCGTGATCAAATACTGAGCAAACTTCTGCAGCTGCTCTCGGTTCATTTGCAACAGAGTTTCTGGAACAGGACAAATTTCATCCACTGAAATAACAAGCACTTAAATTTCTGTAACTCTCTACAAGAAACTTCTGTAGACATTTAATTTCTTTGTTGAAAAATTTGTTTATTCATTCCTGTATTTAAAAAGTACCACCCACAGCCAAAAGAAACATACATTTAATTGTGTACATGTGTGTGTGTGTGTGTGGGGGGGGGGGGGGGTTTACTTCCAAAGGGGTCATTACAAGAATGACAGAAACCCAGCCCAATACTTTCATCAAATAATGGGAAAACTCTACTCACATGTATTATACTGCTTGTGCAGACCAGACTAGTGGAAGAACCGCTTTTAAGTTAAGGAAGTGGCAGTGAAAAGAAAAGCCTCATGTGAACAAAACAGAGCAAAGTTCACACAAAACGCAACTACAGCACACTTTAAAAGAAGGAAATGCAAGCACTCACCTGAAATGGGCACACGTAGTTGCACATGATTGGCCTTGCGGATACGGTGAAGTGACAACGCGACGACATGCTGGCACCAGAAGATGTCTTTGTTCCCACAGCCACATTTTACAGATGTAATTTTGCACCTGAAAAAACATGCCACATGTTTCAGTTGCTTACGCTTCAGCGAACAAGCTGAATCTATGCCTTGTACTTTCTGAAGGCGTTCTGACTCTAAGGGCTGAAAAGTTCTTTTCCGTGAGAGGACAGTGTATTGAGTGCTTTGTGATGTCACCTTGTGCAGCGTTCTGTGGTCAGTTTGCCCCCTGTTCCAGTTACAGTGTTCAAGCAGAGCGCAGTATGCTACTGTACAAGAAAACAGTCATAGTTCTATTTATGGTGTAAAAACTCTACACGATGTGCTATTTTTGTTGTGGTACTAAAAAGAACTTGTACTGGTGGCACTGTGAGGTGATGTACAGTGATGTCACAGAACATGATGTGGTGCTATGTATATCCTTTGCTTTGATGTGTTATCCAATGATGCAGTGTCATTGCATCATGTTCTATTTAAGAATTTTTAGAACTGATGTTTTTGCTGTGGTGTGAAAAGAACATACATGTATCTATATATACTGGAGTCATGGTGAGTCTGTCTAGTGTGCAGTGCTGATTGGTGTGCACACAGTCAATGGAATAAAGTGTTACACTTGAGCAGGGAAATCTGTGTTGAGAAATAGCTTTAAATCACTGTCAGATCTGTTTGTGAATGTCTCAAAAAGGCATCGATAAAGAGGCGTTCCTGAAAATTCACCACACTGATGTATGCAGCTCTGGTGGTCTCCTGTATTTGTAGAAATAATTACAATCAATGTGGCAGCCAGGACAACTCTAGAGGCAAAAAAAAAAAAAGAACAAAAAAGAACAAAATCAATAAGACGGCTCATAATCAAAACACAGGCTGGGCAATTTACATAATTTGTCTGTATTTGCATGAAGATCTCTTCCATCAGCCCCTGGTATTGACTTCCCGTCGCACCCCGCCCCATCCCACAGTTCCTCCTGCACAATGCACGGGAGGCGCGGTTCAATGCCCCACGCAATGATTGAGCTAACAGTGGCAGTCCACCCCAGGCATCGGAATATTGTCTTTCTCCCTTTGTGCAGCAGACTTTATGGCCTGGCCGATGGCTGCTGCTGCGCGAAGCACAAAGGGAGCATCATTTTTCTTCTGGATCAAAATCTTAATGGGTGTCACACAGGCGACTGCGGGCTGGAGTTGCTGCGTCTGTTAGCGTTTGCGACATCCGGCACATGTGTTGTCAGTATTAGGTACACGTGGCTGGGTGCTGGTTTATCCGGGTGGCAAATATATTTCTAGCAGACAAAACAGCATGCGGTAAAGGGCGATATATAGGCTTAAAAAAAAAAAACAATATTTAACAACGCATTTCATCAGGCAAAGCTGACATCGGGAATCCAGCCTGTGTGCATGATCTGTATGCTGTTCTGTATGCAGAGTTCTGTAAACGCTTCTTTTCAAAATTACCAAACATCTTCTAGACTATAGAAGAATATGCAGTAAGATCTCAGAGAAACGTTTTTCCTTCCTTTCTATATTTTCAACCCAACAGTATGCCACTTTCTATCACTTTTTGGTTTTTGGGTTGTTGGTGGGTTTTGTTTTGTTTGCTTTTCATGTTTGGTTGGCTGGGGGGGGGGGGGGGGGGGGGGTTGGGGGTGGTGGTGGTGGGGTTTGTGTTTGTTTGTTTGTTTTTTGTTGTTATTGTCGGTTTTTTGTTTGTTTTGGTTTTTGTTTGTTTTGGTGTTTGTTTGTTTTGGTGTTTCTTTGGTTGTTTGGTTGTTGTTGTTTTTTTTTTGTTTTTGTTTTTTTTTTGGGGGGGGTGTTTTTGTTGTTTTTTTGTTGTATTGTTGTTGGGTTTTTTGTTTTGTTTTTTGTTGTTGTGTTGGGTTTTTTGTTTTGTTTTTTGTTGTTGTTTTGGGTTGTTTTTTTGTTGTTGTTTTTTTTGTTTTTTTTTTTGGGGGGGGGGGGGGGTTTCGGGGGTTTTGGAGTCTTGTTGCAATAGAACTGCACTAGATTCGTCTAGGATCAGGATGGATAAAACCTTCTGTAAGCACATCTCTAACTCTGTATTTGATTTAACAGAACAAGGTAGTAAATGTATGACACATGCTCACAGATCAGCAAACTAATGGCAAACGCCACTGTCAAAACAATCAGATCATCAACATCAGGACAAGTCTTTGCTGTTTACCATGTAACATCTGCATCAAACACTAAACACTCCACCATCACCTCTACACAGCCTGTGCATGTTTTGGGAAAGTTATTAAACTCAACAGCTGTAAGCAATTTGTCAAGTCATGAGGAACTGGTTCTGTACAGGTAGCCCGTTCAATACTGGGCCCTGAAACTACAGTAGTATGTGTATTCTGTGTATCCTGTACGTTCAAGGCACAAGCCCAGTGGTGTTAATTACATTTCTGAAGGCTGGGCTTGAGAATTATTCAGAACTGGGGGTGGGGTGAGGGGCGGGGGGAAGCAGGGCTTTATATAGGTGTCAGACATTGTTCATACATGTAATTTTTTTTTTAAATACACATGTCCGATTATTTTCTTACAAAGGTGGCCATTTTTCCTATCCTTTCTGCACAACAGTGCTCAATATTTAGGCCAAATGTCCCGTACTTTTACAGTCAGCCAGAATATTTTGTTCTATTACAGTTTCCACAGATATGTTGAACCCTGCTAGGGTCTAACAAACTGTAAACGACTCAGCCTAGGGTCTTAACGAACTGGAAAGGACTACCAGCGGTACAAGTGGTACAGGGCTTCATTATATGGTGAAAACTATGACAAATGTCCTGGGTGACAGTACACGATGAAGAGTTTTCCGTGCAGAAAAGATAGGAGCAGGACATATGTCCGCCTTAGTAAGAATAATTGGACATTTACATAATGTCTGACGCAGATATGAAGCACTGTGTGCATACTGTGAATCCCTTACATTCAGTGCACAAATCTGGTGGTGGTAATTACATATATTTTCTGAAGGTTGTGCTTGAGAACGATTTTGAATGCAATTTTTAGAGAAGTGTGTGTGTCACTGTGTGTGTGTTTTCTCTGTGTGTGTGTGTGTGTGTGTGTGTGTGTGTGTGTGCACTGGTGAGGGGGAGGGGGGTACAATTACCACAAAAATCATACTTGTGCTTGGCTTCACAAAGCAAAGGAACTAGCCAAGTTTCTGAAGCTCACCTGTCAAAACTAATGGAGACCTTGAAGGCTTTCTCTGGTTGTGAATACAGAGGGTTGCTGGGTTCTGTGACTGTGCCGCTCAGGTGAAATCCTGCACAAACACACAAAAGCAATGCACCCGGTGAACACGGCTTCAAAATACACAACCATTGAGGTGAAGTGGAGGGGAGAAGGAGAGACGGGGAGGAGTACAGAGAGGGGGAGAGAGGAAGCGATATGCTTGGGAAACAAAATCTGGTCGACAGACAAAGAGAAAGACATGACATACAGACAGACGAGCTGCACAAAATCAAGTACAGGCCGTCTCCAGTTGTATACTACAGTTTGCGGGGTGTAAAACCATGCGGCCGCCATACAAATTCAGTCAAGTCATTCGGTCAAAACGTTACATACCATCAGCGTGTGTGTGTGTGTGTGTGTGTGTGTGTGTGTGTGTGTGTGTGTGTGTGTGTGTGTGTGTGTAAGTGGGATGTGGGTGTGGGGAGTTGACACAGGAGGAATTAGCTGACTGCACTAATCACTAAACTAATGATGGTGAACTGCACTATGTCGGCTGTTACAGCATCATACAGTAATTTGTAACTCTACAGTAAGTGAACTGTTCTGGTCCCAAACATCCACCAAACCTACCACAGGGGCAGATGTGCGACCAACATGAGTTAGACACTAAATAACACTTGTAAACCAACAGCTCCCGCCATGGTCCACAAAGACATTGTGTTCTTGGTTTTAAAGAACCCACACCTGGGATCAGGATTTGCATAGTGAATGAGGAGGGTCAAAAGGCCACGGGTCAGCCGCTACCACCGCCATGCCAAAGTGATGACATGGGCATGCCAAACTATAGCATGGCTGCCCACGCTGGAAAAGCTAGAAAGGCCTGGCTACCTGTGGTGGCCACCCCTCCCCAGTGGCCAGAAAAGGGCTTGGCTACCCGCTCAATGCCCAGGAGAGAAGGGTAGAATTCCAGTGGACACTGTCCGTTGTGTGCGGACAAGAGACGTGGGAGGGAGGGTGGAAGTGGGGAGGAGGGGGGAGCTGGCGGGCAGGCAGATGACCCTGGATTGATTATCACCAGAAGGGTTGATTGCTCCCAGTTTGTAAAGCCCTTCAATATCCTCTGTGTCTCTCTCAAACCCTTCTCCCCACGGCCACTGGCTTTGGAACTTTATCTTCATCCTGCCCGGTCAGCTTTCTTCCCTTCCTCTTGCTTTGCTAGGTCATTGTGCGGCCGACCGAGCCCCGGTACATGGTCCTTCAGGCAGGCCGGCCTACACTTTGTCGTGGGGAATAATAAGCACGCGCGGCCTCGGCGCATGCAGAAGTGTCATCCAATCTGCAGGGACCAACCCCACATCCTGTCCCTGATCTCCCTACCGGTGACCCGGAATTTTCACTCCCCCTGCGCTGCTTTTCTATCATGGCACACAGGTTAAAGTTTTCAAAATAAGCCAGAATTTTTTTCTTTTCATTTGTTTGCTTGTTTTCGGGTTATTGTGTGTTTCTTGCGTGTGTGTTTGTTTGTTTGTTTGCAAATGTGGCCACTCAAAACGTTAGTTCTCTTCTCAATTCCAACACTTCAAAATTGTCAAATGTTCCTAAGTACCACACACAAAAAAATGCAGGCTAAGCTGTTTTTCTCACCAAAATGTCTTTGTCACAGGATGGGAGCACTAACAAGAAAGAAGATTTTGCCAAGAAAGATTTTATTACCGGCTTTGAGCCCAGGATGGAACAAATGATGCCAATACATGTATTTCAAATAAGCAGACAGACAGACAACAAAACTCAACAGATACCTGATAATCACCTTACCATGCCAACCCCCAATACTCAATATTACCAATGACTGTGTCTATGAAATTCAACAAACATGATCACAGAAGACTGCATTCAACAAATGTTTTCGTTCATTAATTAAGAATTCAAAAAAATACATATTAAAAAATGTACAGTTTATCTTCGTCGATATTAATTAAAGTTTGTTAGGGATGGGGGCCGGAGGGGTAGAGGGGGCACCTTTTACTAGAATAGGATCTGAACCCGCCGGGGGGGGGGGGGGGTCAGTACTAGGCTACACCGGTAGCACATGAAGCCTGTCTCAAAATTTGATCAAGGAGCTGCTGGCCATCGAATTTCAATGGCGGGCCAGCTACACTAGGGGCTGTGGGCGCCGGACTGTAGAAAGATATCTCTCTAACCACAGCAAACACTGGCACCCTGACGACCAACTCCGTTGTCAAAGAGACGAGCTTTCTCTGTGAAATTCTATACCTGGAGGCAGGTTCACAGTCAGAAGCGATCCGTGAGATCTTTTGATGCATTGATATAGATGGGTGGGGGTTGTCGACAATTAAGCGTCAGCAACCAAACGAAGCCGGCGGATGTGGAAAACCTGCATAGGTACCACAGTGTTCTATAGTGTTCCTTGCAGCTTTCTACACCGAGGGTCACTTTGACTATCTCTGTCAAATTCTGTCAATTACAGCCTCAAAATCTCCACATGTATCAGATTCTGAAATCTCTGCGTAAACGACGCACACGCACAATATATATATATGTGTAATAAGGAACACTGTTCTAGTTTAGTAACTCAGCGAAAGAACAAAGAATAACACAGTTTTCTAGTTATATATATATACAGTTTCACATCCGTGTCAGGCATCATTCATAGACTGATTTATTTTCTGAAAGTCTGAGTCTGATTTCTTTTTTCTTACCAAGGCGGACATACGTCCTACCATTTCAGCGCAGTAGTGGACAACATTCAGGACAAATCGTGACCTGGGCCCATAAGTAAATGTCGAGGTTCATGTAACCCACGGCTACAGGCCTAACCCAGACTATGACAAAAGAAACCCAAAAGCAAAATCAAATTTAAAAAAGTAAGCGAAGAAAGGAAGCAAAAATCCTTCTATAACAGCTTAAGGCACCTTGCTGGAATGGGCCCTCTTCTTGATTTAAAACAAAAAACAGAAAATTTAACCCTAGAGCTAGTTTAGTTCGAGGTTAGACTCTAACCCAGGGCTAAAAGCCTTAAACTCGACTATTAGTAGTATTACATACGGACCCTGGAGGTACTAGCGATACAGACAGAGAGAAGAGACTTCGAGAGAGTACGTTCTGGCAGGGAACCCTCGAAATGTTCCTATACTTTCACGGTCAGCCAGGACATTTGTCCTGTTACAACTGCCACGGATATGAAACCCTGCACTTATTATGCACGGATACACGTGTATAAAGCTGCTGTAAGTACGTTGACGGTCCTAAAAATCAACCGAGGGTAAACTAGCCAAACGGCATGGGCCGAGGCGGAAACAATGAATGCATGGGAACAACCTCTGGCTACAAGCACCCATTGTTTCAGTGGAAGAAACGGTTTTCGTCCCTGGGTCACTGGCGTCGCCTTTAACCCGACCGTGGACGTACTGACCTCGCCCGCTTGACACAATTCCGTCGTTGCCATATTTAGGGTCACTACAGCCAACCTACACCATTACCAGGTTTAGTTTAGGCTTAGAAAACGCCATACATCGAAAACTATATAGTATACGAATTATTACTATCACGATTTCTCCTGACCGCTTTCACTATCACGCAGGCGAACAAGGCATGGCATACCTCTGACTTCCAAAATGAGAGAGGAAAAACTAGGGTATCTGCCCTAACGTGACCACAGTTTGCCAGGGACAAACCCCAAACTAGGTAAGCTCTGCTGACCTCTTGACACACAAATGAGTGGTCCATTTACTCTTTAGACTGTTCGAAACTTCTGTTCTGTGGATCAGGCACATGGTGTCTTTCCATGAACAGAACTGGACGCGAAATAAACTATAGGGGGTGTGTGTGTGTGTGTGTGTGTGTGTGTGTGTGTGTGTGTGTGTGTGTGTGTGTGTAAGAGAGAGAGCGAGAGAGAGGGGGGGGGGGGCAAAAAAGAATGATCATGTAACGCCTTCACGTGACAGGACAATCACCCGACAAAATACACTGGAAGCAAAACAATAACCACAATAATTAAAAGGAAAACTTTCCTTTGGGTGGATGAGAAACTAATTCCTTGTTGATAGGGCGTAATAATCATGTCAAACTCACTCCCAAGTACACACAACTACATCAGTACATGTCAGTATTCCCATAGTTTCACCATCAGACGTGTGTGGTTGGTAGCTACGCGTGTTACGGCAGTTCCACACCCCACACCATACACCAAGTAGTTCCTTCCTATGAAACGTACTATGCACTACGGACTCCATACAATGTAATGTATAACAGTATTACTACTGTGTACACAGTACCCCAGCACAAAGAAAACCGCCGCTACTGTACATGCAAGCTGAACTGGTGCTCCGTTTTTAGGCTGCCAAAGCCACAGGGTTTGCTGCCGAGGCTTCAAATTTCAAGTGTTCAGTCCCACTAAGCTCCTGTTTGCCCTCAACCATAACCGAAACTCTTTCGTCCATGACTAAAGTGATGCCAAGTGCCGCCACACTATTGCCCCCCGGACCCCCGCCCCTGCAGTGAGGGTACCGGGGAAGGAGGATATATGCCATCTGTCACAAAACGTCAAGCTAGTACTTGGTAACGCTGCAGAAAAGGGTTTCCCGTCTAATGAGAAAAAAAAAGAAGAAAAACAAAACATGGGTTTATGAGAGTACTATTCCAGTCTCACAGTAAGTCTGACGATACACGCGCACCACAGTATTCCCTCCCATTTAAGAAAGACTTGGGAACCGGCCTCTCCATCTATCAACACCCGCAAAACTAAAACCAGTTATCAGAATTTAAGACATTTTTCATATACGTGCGGGCGCGCGCGCGCACACACACACACACACACACACACACACACACACACACACATGCGCGCGCGCGCGCGCGCGCGCGCTTAACATGCAATATTCATTTTGAAGTCTGTGTATTTTAACCAGTGATTTTTTTCCTTTCAGCACTGAGATAACCTTGTCAAACATGGAACTGAAATGAACGTGGAGCGTAATGAAGACGAGTGCCAGATGAAATGATGACAGATGCAACGCACACTGACATGCTGACAGAGACAACCAGGACTTTTTTTTTAAAAGCTTTTGAAACGAGCATGCACGAAATTTGTTCTGCACTCTGTGACATCTTTATGAGCCACGCTCAGCAACTCCTTTGTTTGATTTGGAGATCACAGCACGATGACAATACAAACAGTGAAACCGAAACTGAAAGACCAGTCTGGTTGGTACCAAACTGAAATCAAAACCGAATCTTCCCGTTTCTGAGGGACTTGTTTTCCCATCAACCCCTCTCACCCTGATAGGATTACAGCGGGGATGAGGAAACCTTGAAGCGAGTAGGATGTCATGTAGCAACGCCTCTCTCTCTCTCTCTCTCTCTCTCTCTCACACACACACACACACACACACACACACACACACGCACACACACACACGCACACGCACACACACACACACACAGGTAAGTGAAGTCCACTATCCGCAGGATTAGACGCCAGTAAACAGCGCACTAACTCGGATGCGCCACACCTAGAAAAATCAAAATTTCCCCCTTCCATCATCATATCATTAACGACATTAATAGCGCTACACAATCTCCGGTAAACGAGCATTCAACAAGCACGTACGCGTGACTATACATGTATAGGCATATAAATTCTATGCGTCATTAAACTCTACTGCTCTCTACTCGGCTGCATTGATGAAGACAGTAATGAGCAGCAACGAGCTATTCAATATTCATCTGCAATTTCTTCTCCCCGCACTACCCAAAGGCTCCACCCTGACCTGGAGTGGTGTACAAATGCATACATGTAGACCACCTGCATGAGCGCCTTTGAACTGTACTGTTCACTACACAACTGCACAGGTGAAGACAGTAACGAGCAGCAAAAAGCTATTCAATATTCATTTGCAATTTCTTCTACCCATACTACCCAAAGACATGGAGTGGTGTACATGTATAGATGTACAAATACACGTACACCACCTGTATAGGCGCTTTTGAACTGTACTGCTCTCTACACAACTGCACAGGTGAAGACAGTAGCGAGCAGCAAAAAGCTATTCAATATTCATCTGCAATTCCTCCTACCCACACTACCCAAAGACTCCACCCTGGTATGGAGTGATGTACATGTATGTGTACACGTACGACAGCCTGAGCTTTGCCCACGTCGCCCAGAAAATGGCCACCACATCTGGCCCGTACTTTTAATGTTTGATCAGCGGTGGTCTGCTTGATCAATTGGCCGCTACTGGCGCCAGATCAATAGCCCACAGTACCCCGCCCCCATGCTTCTATCTTCTGAGCGCAGAAGCAGGGAAAAGCGAGGGGGGGGGGGGGGGGCTCTAACATCATGCAGGGCTTCATATCCGAGGCTTCATATCCGAGGGAGCCATAATTTAGGACAAACGTCGTGACTGACTTAAAAGTATAGGACATTTGTCCTGTATATATATTGTCCACTCTGGCGCACATATGATAGGACATGCGTCCGCCTTCCTAAGAAAATAATCGGGCATTTGGAAAAAGCGGCAGTCGATGGGCGATGTCCGACGCGCATGGCCCTGAACGTGTCTCATGCGGTTGCTTCTTCGTAAATCTGTATGTAGTTATGCTCAGGCTGGCGAACTGCTGAAGTAAAAAAAAACACAAAAAAACCGACTGAAACCTAGACACACTAGCACACTACTGTGGGACCATGGGGGCAACGCCCCACTTAAGAAAATCAATTTTTTTAGCACTTTTAAAGGCAAGGCATCTAGCAGCCTCTACTGGCACCCAAGGGTTAAATTTATACTGCCTTGGTACTGATTATATATATGCAAGCCTTCAAAACTGAAGTCCAGCATGTAAGTATTACATGTATCATGATACATGAATGTGTGTGCAACCTTTTCTCCCTTCCTTTTCTTCGGCTGAAACTTGGATTTTTTTGGCTGAAAGGATAGGAAATTTGACTGAAAACTGCCAAATTACTGACAATTCCCAAGCCTGAATGCTGGAAACGAATGAGCGGAAGCTGAAAGATGAAAAGGTGCAATGCACCAGGGAACAACTTCTCGAGGTTTGTCAATACGAAACAGGACATTTGATAGCGGCCACGCCTACAAGATCGTAAGAAACGTCTGTTCGTGTCAAAACAATGACTCAGTGAATGACATATTGCTCTGTTCACATCTGCTGTGAACTGACAAACTTTCCTTGCAAATCAATGTCAGCGATGTGCTCTGCCAGTATGTCATTCAGTGCCAACAACACACACACACACACACACACACACACACACACACAAAGTGCGGTATATCGCCCAGCACAAATTTTTCCGCTACCGTAACATACTTATCTGACAATTAATAGCAAAAATGAGCTTTCATTCAAATAGGTTGGGGGACGGGGAGGGAGCGGGAGGGGGGGGGGGATTGAAAGCAGCCTGGTAGCAACCCAACCCACAATCTGGCGCTGTGCTTCGATCACTGCCATCCACGTCTGCCACAGGCACTACACACACCATCAGATCTGCCCGTCTCCGCTCGCCAGTACACGCTCATCAGACTGTCACCCAAACGCCAGGAGCAGTGACAAATCATTTTTAAGAGGCCCGTATGAAAGTGGTGGCAGGCTATCATGTCTCCCAATTTATTGTCTATGAACAACGGCAGGCACAATGCGAAAATCAATACGGCCACATCGGCTGGGATCGGAAACTTCGGCTTGTTGTCAGTTTGGGTTTATGTCTGACTCTGAGCAACCCGAGAGGGGCTGCGTGGATGTGGTGACTGGGGCTTTGCCTTCGTCCTGTCGAGCTTATCTCTCCCTCCCCTAATTGTTCCCACATATTTCTGTCTCGTTCCTGCTGAGGCTCGATCTTCCAGGTAATTATTCAAAGTACAAATCACAACCTTGAGGCAAACATGCGGGCTGAAAAATGCCTGCAGGTAGAGCGTGCGCTGTTCAGACGCGAAGAGCTCACGTTGTACAAAAACATCATATGGGCAACATATTTTAACAATAAAATCCCTAATACCAGTTTTTTGTTGGTTTTTTTTTTTGGTTTTTTTGTTCTATGGGTTATCCGAAATCGTTGTGAACACACACACACACACACACACACACACACACACACACACACACACACACACACAGAGTACACGTGTATGCACAGTGTGGACGCCTGCTTTCAACGTTTAGAAACAGCTGTGAGAATAATCATGTAAATGCAGGATTTGAATACCCTCCCCCCCCCCCTCCCCCAATCACTAACCAAGATCTAAGTCATTTTCATTAAACATAAAGCATTTCGATTTCATATCTGACTAAAGTGACACCACCGCCCGTGCTACAGAAGACGAAATACCCCCCCCCCCCCCCAAAAAAAAAACCGAATGTTTATTTTAAACTGTACCAAATTTTAAATTCACATATATGCTGCAACAAGAAAAGAAACATCTCAGGCTGTCTCTTAATTTCCTCTCGCAAACACAGAACACACATTTAACACATCGTGCGATACAACTCAAGTGTCTTCACACATCAACTAAATTCATGCCTCCCAGTCGCATTGCTACATAATTTACCAGCAGGGTCCAGGCTGTGCAAGGCACCACCCGCACCAAGGGACAGCTCCGATTCGCCGCGGCCTGCCCTATCACCGTGCACACAGGAACTTTTCTTGTCATTTATTAAAATAAATCTGGGGAGGAAAATTCCGCGTAATAACCCTGCAGGCTTGGGCACCCAGTAATCTCCAGCTTCAAACGTCTCCAAAACGTCTTCACAGCCAGACCCCTGCTGCGAGACTGATGGGTGGGAGTGATCATTGAGCCGGTGGGGGTGTAAGGGGCACAAAGCATTCCCAGAACATTTGGATAGTGAAAAGGTTTGTTCAGTCGATCAGGACAGGGGGTGACTAGGCTACAGAGGGGAAAGTCTCGACATCAAAAGAAAGGCGAGAGAATCTGAGAAGGCTCTCTGTCAGTCTTGCAGCCTTGATAGTGCGGCAGTGTGTCTCTGTAGCTGTGTAGTGATAATCAATTTCTCGCCCCCTAAAAATGCGCCAAAAAGAAAGGGACGGCGATGGAACAAGACAAGAAAGGGTGTGTGTGCGTGTGCGTGTGTGTGTACTGTAAGGGGGGGGGGGTGGGACTGTAAGGGGGGGTGGGGGCGTGAGGAGGGGGGGGGACAGAAACTAAGGGACAAAGGTGGGATGCGATATCAATGAAGGGCGCTTTTCAGAGCGACATGACACTGTCTAAACAGTGCCAGGTTCAAGATCATTCGCCGGCCCGCTACGGCCAACTTGAGAGTGTGTCCACAGTGTGCCCAACTCCGGGTCCTCTCCCTGTTGACAAGCCACGCTGTGTCGTCCCATCCGATACAGGAAATGTTTACAGCTCCCGTGCCTGTGCACCCTGACGGCGCCCGACTTGGTTTAGCTCGGCTCCATTGATTTCCCTACCGGGTGCGTCGAGTTATTCTAACGCCACGTCATCGCCTTCCGGGTGCACTACAGCACATGTACACGACTAAGCCTACTCACCCCTAGGGACATGCTGACTGTGGGTGTAACCAGTAGGGTTGGGCAGGCCAACAAGTTTTGCCTATTCACTTAATTCTGTAGCTGTTCGCCCTGAAAACTGCATAAAATAAATCCTGCTTCAGTGTGTTTAAAATGATTATGCCCAACACGCGCAGCTGGTGCACCACACGACGAAGTAGGTATGACAAACATTACCGTTTGCTGTCAACCTTCTCCTGGTCTGGTGTTCATGGAGTGCGTAATAAAGCTCGGATCAACGCGTTTAGGTGTAAACGGGCGTTTAATAACAATAGTACTTTCCCATTCTTATACGCCCGTTTTGAAGCTAAACGCGCTTCATGAATACCCGGCCTGGTCCTTATGCTTACGAAGAATGTACCACGTGCCACCAACGAGAGCTGGCAGAACCAGAGACATACACAAAATGTTATGTATGTCTCTGGCAGAACACACCCAGAGGCAACAGCGAGCTTGTCTCGATTGGGCATCTGGGCAAATCAGTGTAGTTTCCTAGTGAAACGTCCCATTGCGGGCATGACATCTGAATATAAGGCCTGATAACGAAGCTGCATGCAAGGTCACTCAAAAGGTACGGG
The DNA here is from genome assembly GCA_018292915.2 of Batillaria attramentaria. Lineage (NCBI taxonomy): Eukaryota > Metazoa > Mollusca > Gastropoda > Batillariidae > Batillaria > Batillaria attramentaria. Next base: position 5,264,709 of record JACVVK020000002.1, read on the forward strand.
GCGGGGTGGACACTCCTCTTCCTGCACAAGTTCCCAAAAAAAAGTCCCGGTAACTGCACGCTAATGGACCAAGGCCGTGACGCCGGGGGACTGGCGTGACCAGTGAGCCTTGCCCGAAGTCAACGGCTAGTGGACGAGAGCACAGGAAAAGAAGGTGGGGGCGTGGACACGCCCCAGGCGTAAAGCCAGGCTCCAAGCCAGGGGGTGTCAAAAGAATCACTTACCCGTAGCTGCTTTTCCTAGAGCTTAGCAGGGTCAAGCACTCACCTAATTCCACCTGATCCCGTTGGCATAATCAAGGAAGGCGGTAAATGGGTGAGGGCTGCGGGGCTCGTCTCACGGACCTATTGTCCTAATCCCATCAGCGTGTGGCCTGGTGACGCAATCTGTCCAGGGGCGGCCGGAACACGCTGACAGGCCATGTGGCCAGTCGGTTCACCCGGGTTTGTCGCGCCGCGTAACGGACCACTCACTCACTGTACTCTTCCTCTGACAGCAGTTTTTCAGTCAGACTGAATCAGGCAGGGTGACGGACGTGCTGACAGTTGTACAGTGCCATCAATTTTTCTCCAGGGAAATGTCTAGTTTGAATGATACCATTTTCTATGTAATGTGTGTGAGTGTGTGTGGTTTTTTGTTTGTTGTAAAGGGGTTTAACGTCCTTTTCCGTAACATAAGGGTGATACATAAGGTGGGGCAACGAGGGAAGAACCAGCACAAATATATACATGTATATAGCACTCCTTGCCAGCATCCCAACTCATGACCCGAGTACTACTACACTGTACTAGAAATTCAACGCTCTACCATTTCGCTATCCTGGCTCCCCCATATCTACATGTACATTTAATCAGTTACTGACAGAAAAGTTACCTGTACTGTATGCAATATATACATACATGTGCCCTCATTTCCTGAGAAACACAATAATGATAACATTGTGGCCTACAGATGATGCTCACAAGCGAATTGTCTGTCAGCAGTTGTATATATTATACTGGGGAGAGGTGAAGGGGAAGGGTGAGGGTGGGGTGGGGGGGGGATATATCGCTTCACTACAGCAGCACACATACACCAATTCTTTGTATCAATGTTCCTTTGGTCTCACTACGATAGGTTAGAAAATGTAAAACACCACTAAAGCAATACAAGTGAGCACGTGAGCAGAAACAACACCTACAGGCTCATGCAGCTCCTTGATGACACTTGCACAACAACAAAAAAGTGATCTGATTCAGTTTGATAGATGGGTGTCCTTTCTCTTAAGTTCTGTAAACTGAGAGACAAAATGCCATCTCCATCACCTGTCTGCCTTTCGCAAGCCATTACTGAAGGACTGAGGGGCAAAACTGAGTGTGCACGTGAGAGGCTTGGGGGTTGGGGCAGCAGCGACAGTCGAATGGATGGATAAGCACGCCTGCGATACATCATACGTTCCCCAGTAAAAGCTCCATCTTTCTACACTTGAACTCACGTCTCCTATTTCATAGAGAAGCCAGGAGAAAAGCAGGGCACACACATTTACAGTGGGGCGTGTGCTGGAGCCGCCAGATTGCAGCTTTAATCGCCATGTGTTGGTTTTCCTGCGTCTGGCTCCCACCCATCCCGTTACACGACCTTCCCCCCCGCGCTACCCTACCCTACCCTGTGCCGCCGCCAAGTCGTCTGCGATGTGCAGGGAAGTGTGCATTTTCATCCTGACAGCAAGACATCTGTTTCCAGGCCGCACAAAGTCGTGCATTGACCGCTGTTTGTTCCCGGCTGATCACTTTACGCCACAATAGGCCGCTCGGCGATGGGCAATTGTTTAATCAATATTAATGTCATTAGCAAGTTTGAAGCTGCCTGAAAACAAAGGCGATCAAAGGAGAAACTGCGCCGGTTTCATTGCCGTTCCTGGGAACGTTGGGTAAACTAGCAAGGTACACTTTGGGACGCTTTTTTTTCCTCATTTCGCAGAAACACACATAGAAAAACGCGTCTAACTGACGCACAGTGAATCACATCCCGCTATCAATTTACTGTTATTGAGCGAAGGCATGCGCTGGCAGTCTCGACAGCTTACGTAGAATGACAGAAAAACGCACACTCACCGATTTGAAGTACGCTGGAGACAGCACCGTTGTCGAGTAGTCTGACACCTTGGTGGAAAGGCAGTTTTTGATTTTCTGTGTTTTCCTTGTTGTTTGCATACGACGAGTACATGTAAATATCCCGTTCATTCCGCGGAAAGGACCAGAACACAATCCGGCTCTGCACGGGCTCGGGAATGCGGTCACATTGCTGCTCTATCCTCTGAAAAGGGATATTCTCTGCAACAACTTTGGCACATATATCTAGAAGAGAGTCTACTTGTCTAGGGACTCGCCTGTTTGAGCCCCCAGAACCGCTTTCCACCCGAAAATGATAGGAGCGGGAGGGGCAGTGTCTCTTTGCAGCCGCCATGAGCACCCATCTGATCGAAGGGAGATTTCTTTCTGCACATGCGCAGAGACCAGACGGCAAATTAAAGGAAACACGCACGCATGCCCACACGTTCGCTCAGCTGCGTATCCAGGTTTGGGGCCCGTGGGAATCCCTTTGGGGAACCCCTAGCTGTGAATGAACTGTAAACTTTCGCCGGAACCTGCACATTCAAAGGCTGTCATCAATCACGTTACAACTATATATACCAATGTCAACAAGCGCGTAGAAAAAAAAAAAAAAGTGGCTTCCCGACAGTTGATACAAAAACCGTTTGTTCTTGTGTTCTTGATTATTTTGAAAATAGCAGTTGGCACAGGGAATATTCGCATGGCGAGTTTAGTTGGTGGCGTCATAGAACTGCATGTGTAACCGGTATTTGAGCAGTTTTGTAAGAGGGAAAATGTGGAGGCGCTCAAGCGTTGACGAGGGCACTCCTAGCAGCTGAGTCTCGTCCGGGTGCGCCAGCGTTCAAGCTCTTTGTCGACTCGGAAAACAGTTCTACCTTGCAATCCGCTCGGCCTTTCGGGCACGGTTTATTAGGTGTTCCTCTCGTCCTGGATTGGAAGTGAAGTGACGGCTCAAAAAGGCTGACGGCCGGAGTTGCAGGTGTTCCCTCAACGAGAAAACCATTTGCCTTGCATTCGCTTGAGCAGTTCACTGGCACAGGCTGGGCCAGAGAACAGCTTTGAGAAGGCAGATTGGGGGAGACATAATTCCTGGACTGCCGGTCGGCAACTGAGCGGGAGCGCAAACAGATAAACACAAGTGGCTCATATTTGGAATGCTTTCTGCCCGGCGCTGGCCGTACACTTGACCTGATAAGTTTAGTGCCACATGGCTCGTCAGTTTCACCTTGGATACAGTCTTTTTGTGTGCGACGGGTGGCAGGTACAGTTTTGTTAGTACTGACGAGGTTCATTTCTGTGCCGCAGGTTATGTTTCAACAATAGTCATAACTAGAGTCGCACCCTATCCACACCCCTCCACCCCACCCCACCCCATTCAGTTCCCGCCCCGGCCCACCCCATCCCCCATCCACTCGGATCGTCGGATAGTCCCGTGTACACGGCCGACATCAGTGTTAACCAGCCCATTGGCCATAATGATTTTCTACCTCAATCTATTAAGACACTGGAGAACGCTGTGTGTATTCAGTTTCAGACAGCAGCCGTGACGTCAGGTTACTAAGTATGTAACAAAATGATCGTACAAACTTCCCAGTTAACATTTATAAGTACGACTGAAGAGGTCACACATTCACTGACTGTTCTGCAAAGCCTTGGCGGCCCAAGTCTTTTCTGTATCACTGAAGTATCGGCATCTGGCCAACAGCCTACTCATCTGGGCTTGTTTGTCCCATCAGAGTCAGCAACATCGTTTCTTAGTGCTTTGTGTGTGTGTGTGTGTGTGTGTGTGTGTGTGTGTGTGTGTGTGTGTGTGTGTGTGGCCGCAGTGTGTGTGTGTGTGTGTGTGTGTGTGTGTGTGTGTGTGTTGTTGTTGTTGTTGTTGTTGTTGTTGTCACGGCCCGTTGTTTTTGTTTTGTTGTTAGTTGGTTGTATTTTTTTGTTGTATTTTTTTTGTCTTTTTGTGTTGTTTGTTGTTCTTTTGTTTGTTTGTTTTTTGTTTTGGTTGTTGGTTGTGTTTTGTTTTGTTTTTGTTTTCGGGGGGGGGGGGGGGGGGCTAAGCCGGCCTGTTTGTCCGTCAATACAACTGATTCCTCAGTGTGTTGTGCAGTGTGTTACGCCGTACTTCGATATTATTCAGTGGTCAGCTCGCTTCGACTTACAAAAAGGAACACTGCGCCTCGGGCTAAAAGCCGGGCACAAATTTTAAGATTTTTAGGCTCACAGATCGCCGCTCTGAGCGGCTTGTCAAATTTTAGTGGTCTCATAACACTCAGCCTGGACCGACACTGACCGACCCGCTGTACAGCCCGGCGGTAACAGCATTTCACACTCTGGCACTCAATGAGGCAACAGAATTTGTTGAGACGTACCCACGGTCAGGTATCGTCACCGCTGGTCAGTGTTGCAACACTGATCTAAACGCTGAGTAGGAGAATTTGAACACTTTTCGCCGTTCCGCAACCAATAGTGAGATGCACGATTTCGCATTCAGAGCTCTTGAAATCAGTCATTAGGACAGATGGACCATTTGGAGCCGCGCGTACACTGACTGAGCCAGGCGCACTCACTGGCATTCACTGACTGTGTGTGACAAGCGAAAGTGTTCCGGCCAAACAGAAGCTGGCTTCTGCACTTTCAGTTTAACCAGCGCCGCCTGCAGAGTTAATCACATAACATACAGACTTCTGCATTATCAGGTGCATGTACTTCGTGACAGGCAATATCAAAACTGTGTTGGAACGGGTGGTATCAGTGAAACGGACTCAGTCACGGTGATCACAGTTACTCAGTCAGTCTACAGCAGTGTTGTCTGACCTGATAGTCTTTGTTATGCGATTACTTTTGCAGCGTTGGCACGGTAACAAAATGCAAGCTCAGAAATGCTCACATAGTGGCACACAATGTAGGATAGGCCTATCTTCTCCCGGCAGTACACCACGAAGTCAGTATCGCATCCGTACACCGGCTTAACTTTCCGCGTGTTCCCTCCCTACACCCGTGGAATACCGTAGGCTAGGGGTATCTAGAACTCACTGATTACCGGCGTTCACCGAATGATATACAGCGTTTTTGTTTGTTTGTTTGTTTGTTTGTTTGTTGGTGTTTTTGTGTTTGTTTGTTTTTTAAGTCAAGCTACACGGCCAGTCACGACTATACACCCCGAGTCACCGTCTGAGTCGTTATGCCCGAGTGCATACATGTGAATTTTCACTTCTTTGCCACAGCGGGTTCAGTCTAAACTAGTCCAGGCTAAACTAGTCAGACATACTAGTACTCCTGCACCCGATGCCTCACGATCTGCGCGATGCATGGACGCCTCCAGCTGTATGCCGTGGTGGTCGAATGGTAGAACGTTGGACTTCTAATGCTCGGGTCGTGAGTTCGATCCCGGCCGGCTGGGGCCGCCAAATCATAGTATTTGTGCTGGCTTTTTCATCGTTGCCGGCCGGCCCCGTCTTTGATATCACCCTATGTGGTGGAAAAGGACGTTAAACCCCCAAACACCCACCCACAATGCTTCTTGTACAAAATAAATACAGCAGCTATACATCAGTGGTGACTCAGTACTGAAAAAGAACGAGCGCGGCCGTACTCAGATAGCCATTTGAAAGCCTATGGCCAAAGGGGCAAAACTCGAGTGATGGTTTCAGGTATCTTTATGTGGCTTGCTCCCCTTACAGCGAAACACGGCTGCTAGCCGGTGCAGGACAACGTCAACATAATACATGTAATGATGAGTCAAAGGAAAATCAAATGATACCGACTTGGCAGTGTGTTGCGAACCACATTGTAGTGTCATTATTGCGAATGTTTACCACGACCGAAGGCAGTCCGAGCTGAACTTGACGACCATCGCCGCAACCCTGTTCCGGGTCCGTCGCTTCTCTGAGGGAAGCGACGGACCCGGAACAGGGTTGCTATCGCCGCGGCTACTGCCGGATTCAGCCAGGGCCGGCGAATATAGTGACAGGGGTACACTGCTGAGTACGCAGCACTGTAAACTCGCGTAAAACCCAAGTTTTGTCGATCGTACACTTGCTTTAAAATGCAACACAAGCGTAAGCATGTTTACGGCCCACCGGCCGTAAATCCGAAGCGTAAACTTGCAGGTTTACTCCGTTTACCATAATGCCCTGAACCAGTAAATGCCGAAGATGTACGTACATTTACGTACCTAATGTAGCAAATGCCGATACATGTAACTTGATTTGCGCGCGTTTACGGTGATGTAAACTTGAATGCCGATGATTTGCGCGCGTTTACGGGAAACGCCGCTTTAAAGGCCCTAATCATAAGATTTTTAGGTTGACAGCTGGATCGCTGTGCTGACCTTGTTTGGTGGTCTCAAGCAACGTACCACTTGGACTGACACCGACCTGTACAGTGACAGCATCTCACTGACAGCCGAACTGGCACTGAGCCTACAAAACTCTTTTAGAGGCGTGAATCAGAGCGACACGTTGCGCGGAATTCAAAATCTCGTATAAGTAGCGTGAGTGAAGTGATCGTGTTTATAAAACTTACAGTGAATAGCAGCCAAGTGTAAAGAAAGACTCGATCAGCAATAGTTCGTGTTCCTTTCAAAGAGCGGATCACGACTGATTTCCGACGTGCACTGTCCATTACAAGGCAGGGCTCCGTCTATAACTTTCGCCATTTTTGTTTGTTTGTTTTTAAGTGGTGTTGTATTTTTATAAGGAAAAAGAAAATCAGAGATTTTGAAGTGAGCTTACGACATAGAAGTCTCAGAACCTTCACGAGGGCATGTCGGTCGAAAGCCTCAATGTTGCTAACGGGGCTTCCTTTCTCTGTTCAGTGTTACATAGTCTGATCACACACTCTCTGTTCAGTGTTACCAGGCTAGCCTAATCACGCACGCGCGCACACACACACACACACACACACACACACACACACACACACACACACACACACACACACACACACACTGTGACACTGAAGCGTGTGCGCGCGCATGCACTTGCTTCCTTAGGGAAAACACAACAGATCAAAAGATTAAACAGATTAATAAAACCGACTTTATATGGTAGCCTGCTCCGATAAAAAAAAAAAAGAAGAGAAAAGTTCACAGCCTTGGTAGAAAAGTTCCTGTAAATCAACTCAAATGTGTCTGTCTATCTAGAGTAAAGTTTAGCATCAATATGGCTCGATGAAAAGCAAAGGAAAAATAGAAGTCTCCTTTCATAAACTGATAAAATCGAACTACCTTAATCATATAGTGTTTGTGACCAGTTTAAAGTGGACATGACGTCTGTCTAGTAAGCTGGCCAAGGTGGTTGCAACTGCTCCAGTGTGTTCGCTCAAAAAAGTGGCAATATTCGTACAGTTTTTGTCATCATCGCTCACTGGGGTCCAGTCGGTGGCGTTACTTTGCCCAGCCTGGGAAAATGGAGACCACTTCGTAGCCGTTGGAATTTGGAAGGGACACGGAGTTAGCTCCTTCGCGCCCGCGTTCCCGGACCAGGTCGTCCTCGCTGCAGCCAGCGTCAGCCATCTCGTGGTCGTTGCCGTCCGCGCCCTCACCCCCGTGGTCATCACCACCACCTCGACCGATACGACCCATGCCGTTGTCGTCCCCAGTGGCATTGCTACTGTTGTCGCTGTCGTTCTCTGCTGCGTTCTTGGGTCGTCTGCCGCGTCGAGCCACGCGCCCTTTCTGCGCCGCACGTTGGGTCTTAAGTTGAGCTCCACGTCCTTTGGTGGGCAGTGCCTTGAGGCGCCTGGCCTTAGCTGCGGCGGTGGCCAAAGCGCGAGCCAGCAGCTTCACCCTGGATTTCACCGCCGTTGCGTTTCGTCTCCCGTACATGAGCTTGGGTTTGGCCGCCAGCCTGCCTCGAGCCCCTAGTCGTTTTTCAGCCGAAGACGACGGACCTCCGGCACGGGGCTGTTTGGCGGCTACCAGTTTAGGTCGGGACTGAACCGGTGACTTGGGTCCTGAAGCGGACGACGAAGCCCCGCGGACAAGTTTGGAAGAGCCTGCAAGACGTTTCGGTGCAGAGGCACCAGCCATGGGCTTGCGAACAGCAAGCTTCTGTTTGACCACCAGATGCGATGGACGTTGAAGCACTCGTTTCGACCCTGAAGTGCCAGCCTTAGGCGCTCGCCCTTTTGGGCGCATGGCCTTGTAGCGGTTTTCCACCACCTCGGCGATCATGCCAGCCTTGACCGCCCGTTGGAGAGCCTTGGTAATCTGCTCCGGGCCCACGTTTCGGCCTTCAGTCAGCAACCGTCGCTGGATTCGCCTCATGGAAATCACCTCGGAGTCGCACTGATTGCTCAGATAGGCAATAGTTTTCACAACCTGATGGTAAGTAAGCGGCGTGGCTTTTCTTGCGCCCGAAAGGGCAGCTCGTTTCGCCAGAGACATCGTGGTGAAGCGTTATTAGCGTCCGGATAAGCCACAAGCAGAACGTGTCGTCTGTTGGTCGACAGAACGGCGTGTGAGCGAGACAGACCAGTCGCCACGCAACGGAACGGACGATTCTATGCGTGTCCAATCATTATACGGTAGCGTGTTTCTTTGCTTTGCGGAAGTACCATGGTAACACCAACCACGAAGCTTCCTTTGACCAAGGCAACGGCAGAGAACTGTGACGACAGTGCGTTCGGCCATTGACGTAGAAATATATTTACGTCATTGCCGGCTGCTGCAGTGTTCTGTTTTGGCGGCAAAAATGCTTTGGAACCATTCATTTCGTGGTAATCTGATGGTAGGGGATATATTCTCTTGTCACGTCAAGGTTTATTAAAGCGTGCAGACATGAACTTCGTGATTTTAAGTGTGTAGAATTCTGAGTTCTTAGAATGCGTCATTTTCATGTCATTGGAACTGTGACGTCATCAGAATGGTACATACTGAGTCCTCGCAAACACGTGCTTCCGCGCCACTGACATCAATTTCCCGCCTTTTGCGTCTCTTTACGTCTGTGGTCACTGTCAGTATCACAACATGATTCACCCAGAGGTTGGCCGGGAAATAAAATGACTTGGCTGACTTGTTTTCTGCTAGTTCCACGACCAGCTTCAAGTCAGATCGCGTGTGCCCCAGAAACACGGGTGGTTTGGACACAATATGGACGGGTGTCATCCCCCCCCCGCCCCCCCCCCTCCCTAGTGCTACTCTGTCAATTTTTTTGAATCCCGGCCGGCTGGGGCCAAATGTTTGTGTGTGCTGGCCTTTTTCTCGTTGCCCCGCCTTTGATATCACCCTTACGTGGTGGAAAAGGACGTGAAACTCCCAAACACCCAGCCACCCACCCTGTTTCCAAACGGTTTCGACGATGATCATGCTTGCTCCAGCGATATTCTAAGTCTTGAAGTGACTTTATTTAAAGATTAATTACAGACGAAAACCAGCAACAAGAACAAAATCAATTATCTAAACAAATAGCATCATTTTTTTTTTTTTTTTCAAAGCCGGAACATCAACTTGAGTCACATTTTGTGGAAAGCCATTCACTAAACACCCGCGACGTTGGTTAATTAGACGTTATCTGCTAAGTGCTGGGTCGCGGGATCATGTGGCGAATCTAACCGGCGAACGGACGATGACTTCTATTATACCGGATCCTAATTATCAGACTTATTTGCTGCATGGTTTACATTTTCCCGAGACAGTCGTGTCAAGAGCCAATTGACATGTAGTTTTACTGTCATTTAACCTGTTAATATCAACAATTACAGAGCAGAAGATCTTTAACTATCACCGGTTGAACTGTGTCCTGCGTGCACACCTGAGCGGCACGAGTATTTGTAACGGCATGTGCCTGTGCCTCGTGCCTGGACACCTGAGCGGCACGAGCATTTGTAAGGGCGTGTGTGCCTCGTGCCTGGACACTTCTCATGCAAGTAACCGCTAGTATGTGAACACTACTCATGCAGGTTATGTTAGGAATACAGTGAGTGCAGGCTATCACTCCCTCTTGAGACGCGCCACGAAGCGGAGCGGCTGGCGGAGACAGGTTCGAGTCCCACTGGTTGCAAGTGGTCCGGGACATGGGCAGGGACCAAGACACGCCTGCAAGATGGGTGTCTGGCTGAGCGCAGCGGTGTAAGGCCCAAGGCTCTCAAGCCGGCTGCAAGAGCTGGCGTCCGGCTGTGGCTCCACAACGCTGTCAAGGAGGTTCAGCGCTACCTCGACTATGGTCAAGCCCCCAGGACTGTCATCCGTTATGCCAGTGGCAAATATGTAAAGACACTGTTGGCAACAGTGACAGGCTGTAACGTGTCAACTGTGCACTTTATGTTGTGTTGTGTTGTGTTGTTTCTGTTCGTGCTACTAGTAGCTAGTCGTAGTAAATGTGGAAAATGTTCATTGTTCTCGTGTAGAGTGTACGACTGAGTGCGAGTGTCTTGCTTGTATGTGCTGGTGCGTGTAAATGCGAGTATATGAGTGTATGCTTGTGTGTGTGAGTATTCATGAACTCGAGCACGCTAGAAGGTTCATGACAAGTCGGTGATATTGGATAAAAGAAACCAACTCCGGCGAAAAGCAGCTGTCGAGTCTCAATAGGACAGAAACTGAGAACTTGAGACTCCACTGATTCAGTTGTACTGCCATATGGCACGATAAAAAAAAAAATTAAAAAAAAGGTCACAGTGCAAGTGCGTGGGCGAAACTGAACAGCAAAACTATGATCCATGCATTTTCTTCACAAATAGATCCGATTTGCTCATTTCTCTGGTAAACCGTAAACCACTGGCACTCGTTGATTGTCGACATGAGGAAAATACCTTTTTTATTTTCAAATATCAACGATCTACGAGTGTCTAAGCTGCAACCATATCGGCCCGTTTTCCACCGACTCAACGCAGTCAGCCACACGCGAGAAGAGTTGGAAAGTTATCGCCCCTCCACTGTGCTGTGTGGAAGGCGCAAACGCAAGCCACATAGGCTACTGTGCACTCAGCTGTCTGCGATGTAATGCACATGTGCACATGTATATTTCTACACCACCGGCTATTGAGTATTGTGTATCGAGGCTCATCTTTAAAATGTGGCAACAATGAGATTTTTGCCAGTTTACGTCTTACATTTTTTTTTTCCAGGCCATAGTATGATGCATTAGACAGGTGCCATACGGTTGATCAGTCAAGTCCGTCCGGCTGCACTGACCGTGTGACACTACCGGGTGACTGCCGGACCGGCGACTGTTCAGTTTGAGTCAAAAAAAAAGAAGAAAGAAGTGAGATCATGACTACCTGCCCCTTCCCAGCAAAATCATGTGTACATGTGAATCAGTCTTCCAGATCAGTCTTCGTATCAACTACGTCAGCATCAGTCAGTGATACTATCCACATAGGCATTTAAAGATATACTGACTGAGGCTGACTAACTCCGTCTGACCCAGTCTGCATTTTGCGCGGCCGGCCCGGCGCCAGCTAGAGTATTACGTCAGTATTTAGGTGAATCAAGTCAGTTTCCCTGCAGCTACATCATAGTTCACCGCAACACTGATGAAACCGGCCGCCGGCATAGTACGGGCCGGCGGCCAAAACGATGACTGACTACAAGTTGGGGGGGGGGGGGGGCCGCGCCGCAATGGGAGCGGGACAACTGACATGCCTTGAGTCCAAATCAGCTGTCAGTGTAATCAGTATTGAATTCTGTTTTACTTTTAGTTCTTTTCACCGATGCCGGTGACAGGACTGGTGAAGGGGGAGCGGGGAGCCCCTGAACTGACGGCCCGTGAGCGGCCCTTTGATCCTCACTTCCTAGGTCCACCGTTGACCCGACCAACTCTGTGAACTGGCACTGACTGGGTCAGTCTAGGCACCCATCGTAACGGCTGGGACACCCCGGCCTTATTCAATCATGTTGGGGTCGGCCACGGCCGGTCAATCACCGTCGTGACTGTGTCAAGTCAAGGTTAACCCTGGCATCCGGCCCGCCGGTATGGTTGATATACCGCCGTGAGACTGAGCTGGATAAAAAGTACTGCCGGAAATCAGTCTCGGGGGCCGATGATCCTCAGCGCGGGCACGCGTTTGTTTGTCTGTTTTAAATATAAAACACTACGTTCAATCGGTTGACATGAAATCAGTCCTTGGCTCGTTCTCTTTCATTGCCATCTCACTGACTTGTGACCCCAGACGGGTCCATTTGCATCGGTGGCCGGCTTGGTCCACTGCGGCGGCCCGCGACGCAACCCGGCCTACTCCATTCGTAACGGGGAGTCACAACACCCACCTCGCCGACCGCGTGTCCTGTCGCGCGTGCCACTTGGATCGGCCGTCTGCCCTTCTCTTCTCACGTGACTTTGCAGACTATGGCGGCGACGCGAGGTGCGTTTGAATGAGTGCTCGTGCGTGGATTTACCTGTTGTGTTGGATTACCTTCCTGCAGTGTTACTTTCATTAGAGTGTGGAATAACTGACCTATACTGTCGTAAGTATACAGATCTGTACTTTTTCATCCATTTATTTCTGCCTGTTGCGATCTCAAAACTTACACAGCAGGATCCCTGTTTTGCAGTACTCGTAAGAGCTCGTCTGCGATTGCAACAAACAGCACGCTGAGCCTTGAGTGCATTGCACACTGCACACGCACCTTGTTTCACGCGTTTTACAGCTCGATCGAAGGGGGAAGGACTGAGCTCTGTCAACGTTCTAAAGGGCAGGGGTCTAGCTCTAACCTTCCCGGGACTCTATGCAAACAGCCATTGCACATCTAACTTCTTTTTTGGGGGGTCCCAGGCCCTAGCTTCCATGAGGCGACTAATTTAGGTGGAAAAAGCCTCTTGCCCGTTCAGTGTACATGTCGCCTTGGCAGGGACCCAAACATAACAGTCAATATACTATTTATTACATTAAACACGTCGTTGGAAAAGCCAGAATAGTTCACGTTATCAAAGAAAGGATCTAGCTCTGCTTCTTGCATGGTTTGGCTTCAGTCAGGCAGAATGTTATCCGATTTTATTGTCATGGAGTTGGCGATAATGGCCAGAGTGTTGAGACCATTGCCATGATTAAAATAAAGGTCAGCCTATGAAAATAGAATACTTCTACTCACTGAAGTTAAAACTGGCTGAAGTTGATGGAGGCAGATTTGGAACTTGACAGACGAGGATATTGAAGAACCTTTCTGATCAGACATTGTGTATTAAGAATTAAATGGATAATGTAGTTTACAACAGAAGAATGTTGCTGGAAATAAACACCCATTTCACAATTTATCTCTGGTGTATTGCATATCGAATTCGGTAGCATGATAAATACTGAACTTACCACTGATGTATCAGTGAAGTCTCTAAATTCTCATCTGCCACTGGATTAAATTACTGCAATGAAAAAAAGGTCGGTCAGGATAACCTGGCCTACACTTTGTCAGTGATGTAGTTTTTGTCCCAGTGGTGAGTTACAGGGTAATTGTTTCAGTTACGTTGGGGTGCAAAGAAAAGACATCGGAGTGAGGCTGTAATAAAGACACCCACCCCCCACCACTCCCTCCCACCCCCCCCCCCAAAAAAAAAACAACAACCCAAAAAACAAAAAAACACGGAGGTGGGATGCCGAGGGCTCTCTAAATCTTTCAAGCAACACCAATCAGTGTCTCTTATAGTTAAATACAGGTCTATAGAATGAATTTAACTGTAACGTGGTGTGTCACAGTATAAATATAGGGCAAAGGGGACCAAAACATCACCATCACACCAAAATTCATTCAAAATCGTGTTTTGAGGAGCCATAAGCCTAACCTTGAGGAGCCATAAGCCTAACCTTACTGAAACTGATTTCACTGTATATATATAAATATTAGCCTGCTAGTAAACTGACAGTGAGCCGAATGTTGGAACTGTTCTTTTCTTAGTTTGATCATATTGAGCATGGCAAATTGGCAAAATTTTCAAATGCACCATTTTCTATGGTTAACTTTGGTTTTCGGCCAGCAACACTGACAGGCATACAGTACACTGTACATGCATAATTTATACAGATTGAATTGCAGGGTTTATATCATCGATCTTTTTCACGTCATTAGTTAAACGTTAAGTTGCTTCTTCATCATGCGTCTTAAGTTAAAAGATCGAAGGTACTATGCTACATATTATCTCTTGCCAGAAGTTTGGTGTACTAGTTAACATTCACAATATATTTTATGAATTCATGTGAGCTGTCTACTCTAATTTGTCTTTTAAGTTTTAGGCATCCTGTTTTAAATAACTGAGTAACAGAACTTGGGGGGGGGGGGTGCAGATTCGAGCGTCCGGGCATTGGACTTTCACTGCTCGGGTTGTGAGTTTGAATCCTGGCTGGAGGCCAAAAAATTGTGATGGCTTTTTCCTTGTTGCCCTGTTTTTGATATCACTCACATTTTGGTTGAAAAGGAAGTTAAACCACTAGACACTCACCCATCCTCACCCTACAAATCTACAAATGGAGAGGAAACTTGTGCCCACAGGTCATTAAGTTTCAGTTTAACGTCAGTCGACCGAGTAGTGGAAATAGGAATTCCACGGTGTTGTGAGGTTCATTTGAAAATTCTTTTTCACTCAGCAACTGATCTTCCTCCAATTTGTACCGTCACTAGTCACCTGAAGAAGAAACTGTTGGAGAACGTCATTCACGCGCTTACCCAGTGTAGCACTATCAGTATCACCATCTTCATCTGGATCCGCGTCACTTAAGTATTTAACGGTCGCTACTGTTCACAATCCAGTCATTGTGAAGTCAGTTTATCTTCCTTTGAGGCATGCAGAGAATCTTTCGCTTGAAATGAAAGGTTGCTTTGATTTCGAGGACACTTTGGGTAGGGAGCACTCCTCTTGTCCAAAAATACACTCATGTATGGCCCTGAACATTTGAACTGGTTACTGCAAACGTGTGGTACTGGATTATTGTGGTAAATTGAAAATCAGAGGAGAAATAGATATCTAGATCTACGGATGGTGCTTATTAAGTTCACCTAAAAGAGAGTGTCCAGGCTTTAATTAAATGGGCGAATTCCATCTTTGCTAAGCCAGCTTATGTTTTGGAACATCTTTGCTCATTAGTGCACCTTTACACTCAAAATACTCTGTCTTGATTATAAGTACATGTATCGCTCTTAAAGTGATAGAATGTTGTTTACCCTTTGCATGAGAGGTTGAACATTCATATTCTGTGACTGTTGTTACACTACTGGAGTGCCCAGTGTGGTCGCGGTGTCATCGAGTATGCGTCAGTCTGTGAGCTTCGTGCCAGCACTGATTACAGACGCTGAGTGTCTAAGTGGTGTGATGATACATACCATAAAAACAGCTCAAAACGATCTCTGAGCATAAAAATGGTAGGATTACTCAATTAGCCCCTTGTCCTTGAAGTTTGCATACATGTGTGTCTGTATAGAGGTCCTTGTGAGGTGATTTTTAAAAATAAAATTGGTTGAATTTATTCATGGAACATATGGTAAGGAACAGACGTTGCATTGTAGGCATACTTCAGACATCCATTTTTTCTGTTTGGTGACATCCACTTCAGAGACTGAATAGTCCACAACACCGCACTCGTAATCGCAAAAGAAAATTTATCAAGCAGTATCTCCAACGGCTTGACAATACAGATTTTCTGAAATGCCTTGGGTGAGATCCTTCGGTCAATAGACTCCATACCCAGTGCTAAACTCTGAACCGTTTACAATGCGCTGTGGACTTAGTTGACCAAACAAACGACGGTGGTCCACTGAAAATCGCAGGGTCTCACGTGCCAGCTCGGTGGTGTCTGTGTGGGATGGCGTTTGGGGTCCAAGCATTGGTACAATGTGTGTGTGTGTGTCACTCTGTGTGTGTGTGTGTGTGTGTGTGTGTGTGACAGTGTGTGTGTGTGTGTTTGGGGGGGGGGGGGCGCTTGGTCCCGTTTAGTCTGCTAGGTAGGTGCCCACCTTTTGTCTCTTGCCATCTCCAAACAGACCTGTTCCGGTAAAAGGAAAACATTACAAAGACCCACGGCACAGGTCGAAACCGGAATGCTGTCACGCCTGCTGAGTGTACATGTGTGTGCAGAGAGAGCTGCGATAGGTTTACTAACGGTCTGTGACCACAAAATTGCCAGGCTTCACCTACACCGTTCTTTTGTTCAGCGTAGTATGCTGTGGTTCTTATGGAAATTTTCGCCACATAACGGGCACTGCAAAGTCAGAATGTTTGCTGAGTGGCTGTCTCTGCTAATGTTTGGGGACAGAGAAAGGGCCTGGGGGCAGTGGAGAGCTTGCAGGTCCTTAGGCCAAGTTGTTTTCAGTCCAGATACCGGTTGAAGTGTGTGTGTGTGAGAAAAAGAGAGAGAGGCTGAGTGTTTGCCTCTGTGTGTGCGTGTGTGTGTTAGTTTGTGTGTGTGTGTGTGTGTGTGTGTGTGTGTGTGTGTGTGTGTGTGTGTGTGTAAGTAAGTAAGTAGGTAAGTGGTATTGGCACACCGGTTAAACGCTTTGCATCTGTCACCACAGCGTTGTGTTTGAGGTTATCGCTAGATAAGGCTCATGCTTGAAACTGAATAAAATGTCGCTTTCATAATCGCTCCACGACTTCCCCCCCCCCCCTCCACTCCCCTGTCTGATACACGCACACACACTACTGCCGTGGGCGGTCGAACTCCACTTTCATTTTAGGATAGGCATATAATCTAAATTTTCACTTTCCGCTGAACGGAAACAGAACAGGACCTTTGTGGTCAGTGTAACATTAATAATCATGTTATATTGCCTAACTTCGTAAAGTTCTATTTTTTTAGGCACGTGTTCTCGCAAGGCCGGATGAATTTCTTGCTTCAGTTTTTATTGAACATCGTTGTTGTTGAATTTAAAAAAAAACAAACTTCTCTTCCGGTCATTGTAAAAGTTGTGGTCAAACACCACGTGCACACGCCCAACGGCTTCAGTATGTTGTCGCAGTGCATCCGTCGAATCGATAGTAAAGTTGTGTACAGGATTGATCGCTGTGTAAACTGGGGAAAGCCATGAACCTGGAAAACCTTTCAACGGGCCAAGTCTGCGTGCACGGTCGCTTGGGCATAGCGGCACTTGGGCCAGCAGCAGTCTCGTCTGCCACATTTGTTCCCGATGGTCGTTGTCGGTTGTCCGATTATGGCCGTTTTATGGAGTGATCACAGGACCGGTATCACCACGGCAAGGCTGTCGGTCCGACAGCTATGTCAGTGTCACACTCACAGCCCTTTGTTGACCACCTGTGTTCCGTTAGCGCTAAGTGACTGCACTCAGATGGTTTCGGGACGTTTTTGTCTCCTGTAGGGAAGTGCCGTGACGGGATTCACTCTCCTTCCTTATATGTCCTGTCAGTCATCTGGACCCAAGGTAAATAACGGCGCTTTTCTGATACTAATACACGTATTCTGTTTTCCAGTAGATACATGTATGTGTACTATACGCAGGCGCGTAAACGAAAGGACACACATGTATGCCTAGAACTACAAAACAAAATTGTAAGCATACATGTGTACCAGTGTTTCCGGTCATTTGCTGAAAATTAATCTGTCACAGTTTATAATTTCTGGTTTATTGGAGTTTCTTAGGTGGCGTCTTTCTGAACAGAAGTTTTGTCAAAATTTACCATTGGCCGTGGACTTTGTTCCTTGCCAAAGACAACACTCATGAATACATTTCTTCTTGTGATGACTGACACCGGCCGAATGTCTGTATGCATACTAACTTGAACCCACCGTCTAAGGCGTCTTGTGTCACAGTATTACATGATCGTGTGTGTGTGTGTGTGTGTGTGTGTGTGTGTGTGTGTGTGTGTGTGCGTGTGAGTGTGTGTGTCACTCTGTGTGTGTGTGTGTGTGTGTGTCACTCTGTGTGTGTGTGTGTGTGTGTGTGTGTGTGTGTGGCTACAGCCTAGTATTTGTCGGTTGCGTCAGCTTGAGACAAATGGCCAAATGGGGTCCGGTGACGAATTTTATTGTGACAGCTGCTGCTGTCATAGGTACCAACAGGTGTCCCCACAGTTTCCCTCTTCATCAGAACACCACGCGACTTCACCAGAAACGATTCGTTATGCGCACTGCAGTTCTACACTGATAGCTTGTTGTGACAATAACCATTATCAGTGTGTGCAGCGTGGTGCATGTGAACTTCTTTTGAACTCTCGCTTTCAGTGTCATAAAACATGACGCCAAGATTCAGTTTTGTGTAGATCTATCTATCTGTTTCTATTGTATAAACTTGTGCATGTGAATTTAGTAGACTTAAATTAGTTTTCCTAGTTTAGCAAGCCAAGGTAGAGGACAGGTCTTTGTACAGGTCTATCTTTTAATCCTTGGAAAGTTTCATTTCATCTCTCTCTCCCTCTCCCTCCCCCCCCCCCCTCTCTCCTTAGAGTCCGGTGGGCGCTGGAAGGTTGAGTTGGTAGAGCGTTGGACGTACGGTGCTCGGGTCGTGAGTTCCACAAATCTCGGCTGAATTTGTGCTGGCTTTTTCCAAGCTGTCCAGTCTTTGATGTCATCCTTAATTATGTGGTAGAAAAAGACGTTAAACCATCAAAAACTCAGCCACCCCTACCTCCCCCCCTCCTCCTCTTTCTGTGTCTTTCTTCTGTCAGAGGGTGCATGGAATAAAAAAAAAAAATCCTAAAAACAACGCTGGGTCGGCCTTGTATCGAGCGCACTAAGTTTACAGCGCGATACCTTGTTAGAGTAAAAGGCTTGGTTGACACTGGGGAGTGAAAGTGAACCATTGTGAACCTCTGACACCGCGTTTACTTTGAAGTTCCGACATCACTTAGTTGACAACACGCGCGAGTAATCGGCCCGCACACACTGGCACAATGGGAAGCCGTGAGGCCCAAACCGCTGCGTGCCCGAACACCCTTTATGAGAAACGGGGGTGGGGGGTGGGGGGTTGAGAGACTCGGAGAGTTGGGGTGGGGGGGGGGGGACATGACAGGTGTACGCTGCTAAGTGCTTGTTAAAAATACCACACAGTTCAAACTTCTACCCACCCCCCAAAAAAACCCAAGAAACTGACCCCCCCAACCCCAAACCCCCCAAAACTAAAAAAACAAAACAATTTAAACAAACAAACAAACAAAACTGATCGAGCCAAGCGATTGCATGTCGCTATTGTTTTGAGTAATTGATAGAAGGAAAGTCGACCTTTTCTGTTTTCTGTTGGCAGAATCAGTCAGCAAGCAAATTGTAAAATTTCTAACAACATGCTGTACTCTCTCTCTCTCTCTCTCTCTGTCTCCCTCTGTTTCAGGTGTGTCTAGCCATACGCGTTCGCTAAATCCCCAGCCGGTCTGGTGTGGCCGAATTCAGTGCAGGTGGTACGGAAAACCACCAAATGAAATTGTCAGTGGTGCTAAAAAAATAACCGGAAAGTCTGCTTTGTGCTGATTGTTTGGCATGTAACTTCGTGTTGGTGATTGATTGGCTGATAACTTAGTGTTGACGTAACTGAATCTGTGCATGTTGATGCAAACTAGGGACGGTATGTTATCGTCAGAGACTTGACCTGGACCAACACTGACCCGCTTTAAAAAAAAAAAAAAATGGTACGTGCGTTGCATACATGTCACTGGTCCGTGCAGACGGGTCGCTTTGAACTGTAATGAGAGTGTTTGAAGTGACTGTCGCTGCTGATGCTCGAGTTTAGTGTGGGGTGGGTGATAGCTTTGGGTCAACAAGACTTGACCACACATCGTTAATGGCATTGAAAGGTTTCCTGCCGCATTTGATCAAATAGGATCTACCTGTGTACACGTCCAGAGCACACTGACACGCGCTAGAGTAAGTGTTTCATATCGACAGGCCTTTTTATTCGAGGCTAGTCGTACTGATAAGGTAGATCAGCGATAGGTTTATGATACACGCTTGAAATTGTCTCGGGAGGGGTGAGTTCGTACGTGTACGTATACATACATGTATACATGATGTATACATCATAAGTTGATTAGACCAAGCCTGTTTAAGACAGGTGCCTCACACACTTCCCTTATAAAATAAGTATTCTGCTTTGCTGTTACTGGTATTCCCAAGAACAAATGTAATACTTATTCTCCCGTGTTATTACATGTATTTACTTAGCCCGTTAACAGGCTTGAAGTTGAAGTTAGATATGATGAAATTGTATGAATTACATGAATAATATTGAGGTGGAACCGTGTGTCCGCAATATATGTGGAAACAATTTCAGTATCTAAATTATAAATAATCTAAAGCAGGGGCGCCGGAAGATGTTGGGGGGAGGGGGGGGCAGAATCTCAGAGGGGGGAAAGGCCAGAGCCAGTGAAAGGAAGGACGTTGCCCGAAGAAAGTGAAAAGCGGGGGGGGGGGGGGGGGGGTTCAGATGCTGCGCAGACAAAAAACCTTTACGAACCAGGGAGCCACTGAAAGGAAGGACGGCTAAACTGAGCTCTCTCTTCGGTGGGATAAGGGAGAGAGCAGGAAGACGGGTAGGGGGAGGGGGGGCAAGACCATGGCTTTGCCCCCCCTCTTGCCATAGTCACCTGAATTTCCAGGGGGGGGGCAAAAAGATACTCTTGCCCCCCCCTGCTTGGGTACAGGGGGGGGCAGCTGCCCCCCCCTGCCCCCCCCCCCCCCCGGTTCCGGCGCCCCTGTAAAGTATGAAGTAATCCTGTATCTCAGGTACAGAAGAGTGTTTTCAGGAAATTCAGCCAGATTTTCTTGGATACCAGGTCAGTCTCTGCACTCTCAGTGGAGGGAACGCTAGAAAGCAGATTTAATTGAATACAGCTGACCGTGCGTTGACCTCGCTGACAAACTGTTTCACTTCCAGAGACTTTATCGGCAGATCCATGTCAGTATGAAGAGATGAGTGGCCGGGTCACATTCTTTGTCTTCGTCTGGGCACTAGAAAAACACGTAACGTATAAAAACAACACATATTATGCAGTACATGTATGTATACGGGTACATTTTTTGTGATTGGCACTTGTGCAATACTGCTTGGGTCCCAATATGAAGCAGACTGCCCTCACAAACCAGGACTGTCGTCAGTATACAACTTTGGTGCGGACTTCAACGCACAAGACGCCAGTGTAGGAGCCGAAAAAAAGTGCGCAGATGGGAGTCTATCCTTTCTCTATCGCGGATTCCATGTAAAGTTCTGTAAGTGCGGGGCGGTGCTCAAGCACTCGCACAGATCCAACCGAGGCTGCTAGAAATAACAAATCAAATTAGCGGTCATTTGGGTAGGTATAGGTTGGGGTGTACGCCGGGTGTCTCTACCTGTGCTTGATAACAGGTGTGTGTACAAGTATTGTCCCCCGAGAGCCCACTCTGAACACGTTAGCTCCGCTACCCGGTCGAGGTGGCCGTTCAAGCATGATGACCTTTTAGAACCTTGCTGTGAAGGGTTTGCGTGTGGAGGCGTGCGGCTGACTAACTTTGTTGACTGGAGGAATTGCGCTGTACAAAGACCACAATCTCAGAAGGGGCTTCTCTGAGCATAGAGAATTCATGGGCCTTGGCTGTTTCGGGTTACGTGGAATGTTTTAAGAGGTTGATTGGGTCTAAGATTATTGCGAGAAGTTCAGCTAGGCTGACCTGAACGGCTGACACACTGGCGGCCAGGTCTCGGGGACAGATAATGTGGTTATTGGTATTATGTACCTGCACACGTACAGTATGCATACATACATGTATGTTATTACCCGCTAAACAGGGTGCTTCAGGTTTTGTGGGTAAGTACACAACAGGAACAGTCAGGAAGTGGTCGACCGAGATTTCATCCTGCTAAGTCTAGGCTTGTGTGCTCATTATTTTGGAGGAGACTTGACAGGAAAGTTAAAAAAAAAAAAAAAAAAAAAAAGAATACGGAAATTAGTTGTGTTCTCATTGTAGAACCTGACAGGTAAAAGTGCTTACTCACCGTGAGTTTGCTTGTGTATTTTTGCAGAGGGGTGGGCGCAACAATGAGTACTGAGTCAAAGAGCCCCAATTTTGCTATTGCTTTGTTAAGGGCAGGTTTCTCTCGATTTTTGTGATTTTATTTTTTATTTTTAGGGGGGGGGGGGGGGGGCTTTACTGGGCAGTTCGGTTCTGTGTGTGTGTGTGTGTGTGTGTGTGTGTGTGTGTGTGTGTGTGTGTGTGTGTGTGTGCCTGTCTCTCTCTCTCTCTCTCAGTCTCAATCACTCTCTCTCTCTCATTTTTAAGTCTCAATCTCTCTCTCTCTCTCTCTCTCTCTCTCACACACACACACACACACTGACACACACACACACACACACACACACACACACACACACACAAACCACCACCTCAACCACCACCACCACCACCAGTCCCATTCGTCTTTGCTGAACTGGTATGCAGAAGTTCCGCGATTCCTGCAAAACAAAAATACTTTCACACACCTGTGGTTGGTACGCATTGAACCTGTCGGCTCTGGGAGAAGGTCAGATTCATAATACAGTCTTTTTCTGTGACGGAAGGGAGGGGTGTCCGCTTGTTGGAGTGAAAACACAGTACTCGCTGAGTCACACCTATCGGCATTTATTGTATTGCATTACACTTCACAGGATCGGCTTTGGGATTAAAAATTCGGGCGGCCATAGATCTTCCCTCGGGGCTAATATAACCCAGTTGTTATTGTGGGGTTTTTTTTTTTTCCTGAGGCACATAGTGTAAGTCCATTGTAGTTGTCCGGAAATTTCTAAAACTTTTCCTTCAAGCGGAGTTGAAAAAAATATATAGTGTGACAAGGTGTGAAAAGAAAATGTATTACTCAAGCTAGTAACTTAGATCTAGTCTATACATTGAAATACCGCTGTTTTTTTTGGTTTTTTTTCAGGGAATATTTTAGAGGTGGAGACATGGCGCTGATTGTTGGAATTCGTGCAAACATTGACATCGTTGATATATAATATATATATCTTGTGAAATGGATTGTGTGAATCATGTGATGTAGGGGCCTACACGTATTTATTATTTTATACATTGTCAGTTCTACATTGTACTTGTTTTGGGTCATTCCTGCAGCTGGCCTTTGAAAACTAGGATCAGTTGTAGGAATTCATCATGTATGTAGTCTATGTTATTAAGTGAAGCATGCGTCACCAGACACACACGCACACACACAGACACAGAGTACAGTCACAGCACAGCCTTTTGTTTGGAATGATATTTGCTTGCTGATTTGTTTCTACTGATCAGTTGATACAAAAGTGAATAGGTCGAATTCTGCCTATTATTATTAATCATTTCAAGTTTCATTTCATGTTATTGCTATCACTTGGACACGACACGAAGTAAGTTGTATCTATATAGATCTATTTAGAGAGAGGGGATGGAGGGGGGGGGGGGAGAGAGAGACTTTATAGAGACGTTATTTTCCAAGAATTAAAAAGGGGTAGGCAGACACACCATTTTGGTTACCTCCTTGTCCTTGGTCTACTACACACTACGAGAGAGAGAGAGGGGGGAACTGATCAACTGTCCTAGACCAACTAACCGGACGCAAGACTTTGGCATGAGAGGTTAGAGATAAGACCTTGCAGTGACACACAAGGGGCTTTGAAATAATGCGAGACGGGTGACTTGCCAATACAGGCTTTTCCGGCGATTGTTACAGTAGGGAGACAGAATGACAATACGACTCGTACAGTGTACATACGATCCGATCCTCTCCAGCTCTTATCACCTAGATCTGGAGGCTCAACATCTTGTCAGGGAGGATCAAGAGCCAAGGCAGTAAGACCTATTGCACGAAAAGAATGATCAGCAAAGGGGGGCAATTTCTGGAAGTCAGGGCTTTACGTCCGTTTTAGGACGACACTAGCGGCCACAGACGTGTCGTTTGCTTGGCTAAAAGGCTTTGTCTTACGTATCAAGAACCCCAGCACTGGAGGTATGTAATAATGTATCGGCCTCCGCCGGTGGTGCACGGTATAAATAAAGAATTTTTTTTAACGACGCAAAACAACAACAACAACAAAAACAGGTTAGGGTCACCACTTGTTTTCAAGAGTCGGATGTATTCAGCAATCCAGGTAATTTACGATCAGACTCTGTGTGTGTGTCAGCACGGAAAGAATAAGTGGTTGTTTAGAATACCTACAAATGTCATTACTTTGCTATTGTTGTAGCTTGGTCGGTGTTCTAAAACTGAAGATACCAATCACCACCGTCCAGCTGGTCCTCAGTCCGCAAGCAAACAACGTCGTCTGCTCAGTACGCGGTTCACTTCTAGAACAACATAATTATGCACCGACCAGAGTCACCACAATGGTTTCAGAGTTTATATTGTGATCCAAGGGACTGATTCTGATGCACAGATATATATATATTCGTTGAAAAGTTTTCCACGCGCTGTTACGCCATTGCCTTGTCATATTTGGCCCGTCTTTGATATCGCCCATACCTAGTGGAAAAGGACGTTAAACTCCCACCCACCCATACGTACAAATTAGAATTTAAACACAAAGTGTGATGCCTTTGATGCAGAAATTCAAACTGGCCTGGCTGTCTTGAACGTTTCTTTGGTCGGAACGCTTGGTAATGTCAGTTCTCAATCCTCCAGCCTTTTTTTTCCCCCTCCGGTATTGTGGCGTGACGTGTATGTGTGACTGTCATTGTGTTCCTGTTTACCAGTATTGTACCCGCTACCGCCAGGGTCCGGATCACGTGTCGGTGTGCATATTGTACAGCGTGAATAATGTCGGGCTGATTTCCATACCCTTACCCCGCGTGAATGCCAAAGACGCAGCAGCATGAAAGGATTGGGAATGGGGTGGGGGTGAGAGGACGCCACACGTCAAAAGCTCCTCTACGTCTCTCTCTCTCTCTCTCTCTCTCTCTCCTGTGCCCGCTTATTTTTTGCAAGCGTTTGAATTGGTACCATACTATCATACATGACTGTATACATGTGCTTGTAACTTGTACTGTTGTAAAATAATGACTCTCTCTCTCTCTCTCTCACACACACACACACACACACACACACACACACACACACACACACACACACACACACACACACACACACACACACAAAGAGGACCAGCAGTACAATACCGTGTCGATTTTCCTGTCTTGCTATTGTTTGTCTTGCAGTACTTACTATTGTCCCTGGACTAATACTATTGATTTCATGTGTGGGCCGGGAGTGTTCCATGTCTTCCCAGTCATGACCCGCCGCCCAGTTAACGAGCATTTGATCAGTCTGTTGAAATGAATGAAGGCAGCGATCCAGAAAGGCCACCGTTACCTTTCTTTGAAGTCTCGGCTAAACGATTTTCTTTGGGCCGGGGCGTGGGATACTCTCTGTTCCCCACTTGACCGTTACGGGGTGTGACGTCAAGGGAGGGACCTCCCGGCGATCCTGTCCTGTACGTGACAATCTATGGGTGACAGAATTAGGGTGATCTGGAAGGAGTTTTCTCACCCACACTGCCAGTCCAATAACACGTACAATCCCCCCCCCCCCCCCCTGTCTGTCTCTGATCTCTGTCATATGATGTAATGTAATGAGTTTTTTCATGGTTCTATTTACTTACACTGTTAAAAGAGTGGATGTCACTTGTGATGCCTTGGAAAGTTATTCGTGCTTGATAACATAATAATGTGCCTTCGTGGGGATGGGCTGTTTGTAGTGGTCGGGGGAAAGGAGGGGGGGGGGTGCACAGATTGCCAGTAGGTTCAGTCATGTTTTGCCTCAGACCTCGCCTTTAATCAGAATACACAGGCTTGCCGATGGAGGTTATTGTCGTGGATGATTGGCCCGGGAGGCATTACTGATGGCTGGACCGACTCGCTCAGCTAGTACTGAGTGAGCTGCCGCTGCTTATTGATCGGCATCGATTTTCACTGTGGTGATGATCGACCTTAGCCTCGATCGATTGTTCTTACATGCACTCGGCTGGCTTTATTAAACGGCACTCATAGTTTCACCCAAGGTAAAAAGTTATTCTTGGTTGATCGCGATTGAAGTAAATTATTTGTGTTCTCAATACAGCCATGTAAAATGTATGCCATGTCGACAGGACTGATTTGCATTGA
This sequence comes from Batillaria attramentaria, assembly GCA_018292915.2. Taxonomy (NCBI): domain Eukaryota; kingdom Metazoa; phylum Mollusca; class Gastropoda; family Batillariidae; genus Batillaria; species Batillaria attramentaria. The sequence goes on from JACVVK020000002.1 coordinate 5,290,766, forward strand.
GTTTATGATTAATATGAATGGGTTTTACGGCCAGGCTTCTAGGTAAAAAAAATGGCGATTTTTCTTCTAAAATTCTGTTTTCAGTCTGATCATGGTTTTAAAGGTACAGCGGACTTCAGTGCAATGTGTGAACTGAGTGTCTATGATGATTATGAAATAAAATACTAAAAATTCTGGTCTTCCATTTTCGAACAATGTGAAATGATGGATTTGGCGTTCCCGTCACAAGGTGAATGCTCGTAGTGCGTTTGGTTGAGCCAGTCTTCTGTTCTGACTACCGGCGCTGATTCTCTGAAAGGTCTAGATACAACCAAGGCGTGTAGAATGTATTCCTGTCGCTGGCGAACGATGGTTATCAGTAGCTCAGGTATTGTACCGGCAACGCACCCGGGGCTGCCCCTGGGTCTCTACCTGTGAGGGGCCACCTCTCCAAAAGCAGTTACTAGTCACGTATTGATTTTTCGGGCCCTGCACAGGCTGTCTTGAATATTCAGGTTATTGTGTCAATACCGAAATACCGATTAGCAATAGCGTACACACCACTGACATCCGGATAGAATAATGCAGATCGCGGGCCTTTCAGCCAAACTGAAAACACATTTTAGGGGACTGAAAGTGAAACAGGAAAAAAAGCATTGGCGGCTGCCAATGAAATGGCTGCCATAGAAACTATGAAATGGCTGCCATAGAAACTATGAAAGCTACAAAAAGGTGTAAAGAACCATTTAAAGTTATGACATCGTCTTCTTTTCTCAGTTAATTAAATCATTTTTCTCATATATATCTTTCTTCCTAGCTTTTTTTTTTTTTTTTTTTACATTTGGGAGTTTAAATTTTATACGTTACAGACGGCGTGTGACCAAGAAAAGAATTGGTCGCGCCCTCATTATTATAAACTTCATGAGACACACCACCCCCTAATTTATCATTCTGTCAAAATTTAAAGCCATGTTATTTTATTATAGTTGTAAGCGGGGGTGGACTGAAGGTCGCATCAGGAGGTAGATGCATGCGTTTCCATGATGCCTGCGATCCCTAGGAACGCGTTGACGCAGGTAATCGAGTCATCACAGCGTTCTGTGACTTGGGGAAGCACTTTGTGGGAAACAGCTGACAAATGTTAAGACTGTAACCAGTTTTTGCGATTTGGAGAAGTTAGGGGTCAAGCGGCATCTATTTCATCCTTGTCACTCCTCCATTTCCACCTTCATTTTCTTATGTCGTATGATCCAGGCTGAAAATTGCAAAAAATGGCCTCTGTACCCCTAACCTGGATTACATTGATACTACGAAGCCCGAGACGGTTGTACTAAACGTTGTTGGTACGCTTTGGTGTTTTCTTTCGGTAATTTATGTGTGAGTCCTTCAAGTTGGAGAACGGCGCTCTATAAAAGCTATACATGTATTATTATTATTATTAAATAACATTCTATTGAGCTCTGTACTCGCCCACACTGATACTCTGTGAATGTAAGCAGGTGGAGGCTGTACACAGGCCGTAGTTAATAATAACTATAATAACTGCCTTTTTGCACCAAAAAAAAAAAAAATTCAGTGAATAAAATTGTGTTTAAACCAACGTTAGGGCTGACACTTGCGGTATGTGCAGTTCTGCCAGCATTACACCAGAGTCCTGCATTATAACTGGTAATAGTAGTAGTAGTAGTAGCACAGCAGCAGCAGTACGCAATCTTACACTTTGACAGCAAGCAGTCCCCGATGGCCTTGTTTTATAAAATTGAATTGAATATATATTGAAGCACCCGCCCGTTTCGCCGTGTTGCGACCCTCTTGATCGCTGCTCCATCATACTCATAGTCGACCTGTTTTGCTAATGAATACACAATTTCTTGCACCTAGAGCTTCAAGTTGAGCTAAACAAGCAAACAAACAAACCCGATATTTGCTCCAGTTGGCTACGTTCCATTCATAGCTGTATGTTGGTAATGAAGCGATCCATTACGTGTCAGAGAGAGATTGAATCCACAGTGACAGGTTATCGATAAATGAGTTCACGAACCTGTGAAACGCGCACTTCTCATGAGGCCTCCTTTGTTTGCTAGAGAATGGTGCTTTGACAGAAGGCCATGAGCGTAAGTGAAAATTTCGGGTTTTGGTATAATTGATTTTTCGTAATAGACCACGCAGACACCTGTCCACATAATTGATTTATGCAGGTATATTAGTAGTAGTATAACTTTAAAAAACAACACGATGTATGTAATATATGCCTTTTTCTTGCAGAGTGATCCGGACTGAAATCAGAAAGTAAAGTGTGATGGAGTGGGAGAACGGATGAGGCGTCTTCCCTGTACAGTTGCATCAAGATTTTCAGTTACTTCTCTCTCAGGTAAGGATGACGAATAATGTATGACGTTCCTGTGTCTGTCAATGGATTTGATTTTTGTTTCTCTCCACGTCTCGATCGAGTGGTTCCACTGCTTGCCTTGCGTACATAATGTAACAGTGTTTTGTTTTGTTTTGTTTACATGAGCAGGCAGACCTCACGATCTCCAGCCTGTTTTCAAATTAACAGGATTACCCAATGTCATGGTTGTTTGAATTGCCACAGCAAACATTGTTGCCACAGACATAAAGCTGCATTTTCCCGCTTGATGCAATATTAAGTTACGACAAACGGCAGTGAATGTAATGCATGATGGCAGTTACGTGACTTTCAAGGGTGCACCATTTGGAAGATTGGTGTTTGTTTAACGCCCTTTTTAACCACGTATGGGCGATATCAAAGACGGGGCAACGAGAAAAGGCTAGCACAAATATTTGGCCCCAGCCAGGATTCGAACCCTTGACCCGAGCATTGAAAGGTCCACACTCTACCATTCGGCTATCCCGGCTCCCCATTTGGAAAATAGTTTGCCTGGTTTCTAGCTGGCCCCAGAAAATCTACTCAGAGCACCTTTTCTTTCAGATTATCATCTGCGTAATCATACAGCTGCTTCTCTTTGTTCCCTAATAAACAGTGTAATAATTTAATGATATTATCGTAGACATTTACTGTTGATGGCGCGCTATGTAATTTTATCAAGCCAAAGAATCGTTGATTATGTTATGATACAGCGAAGTCGTCAGTGAAAATAGGATACAGTACATTTACTTTGGTTTATCGTCGACAACTGGGCGTTATCTCTTGTTGCGATTATGCTTATCACACTTTCTCTTGTTCTGGGATTACATTTATCAGTCATTTATCTCTTGCTGTGATTATAGTTATCGCAAATTTTATGGATAGTGTCGTCCGCTTTCCCCGCAAATCACGTCCCAATTGTTTTGTTTTGAATAGAATGAAACATTCATGGAGTGACAGCCATGATGGCCAAATACCATTATCAAAGACCGACTGTGCGGGGACGAAGAAAAGACGCGACATCAAAACACATTAAACAGACAGGGCTCAGAAACCTTTGCTTTGAGTCTGCACGTCCCTAAGATACTGTCAAGTGTTGGGGGATTGACACCCAGCACAGGCAGAAAGTGCCAACACCAGTCGCTCAGTGGATACACACGTCTGTGCCCGATTGTCAACGGGCTATAAGTCTTTCAGGATCAGGCGTTTGGGGCACACAAGAGGCCCGACGGTGGTGTAATTTATACAGCGCGAGGCATTGTGTGACAGTTTCATTTCTAGCGTTCACTTGTAATACCGTATGTGGATAAGCGACCGTAAATAATTGTTACACAACACACATTGTCATGATGAGACTTCACCGAGGGCCTTTCGCCAAGCGCCATCCGTGAGCATTTTACTTGCGATAAGACTTTTTTAAGACTGAGAGTACGCGGGCGGGGTTGGATTAAACAACATCTGTTCGATTGAGGGGAAAAGAGCGTGATGTGGTTTTAATCGATTTCTTTGGCCTTACCATTGGCAGTTGAACAACACAATGAACTTGTCTATCTTAATTGACTTAAATGAATTCCCTTAGTGAATTGATCAATCCCATGTAGCACAGCTGTATTTTTGACAGTACACATGCCTCTCCACACCCCACACCCCCCAGCACCACATGCATTACGTCCATTAACGAATTTTGTCAATGGTTAGCTGAAGAAACTGTTCCGGAGGCGACAGTTAGTGCTGGCACAAGTTCAGGAGTGTTTGGATCGCCATCCTTCACACCCAACCCTGCCCTAAATTTCTTCCTTTTCTTCTTGTGGTTGGCTGGGAAGAAAGGTTGTCGCATTTTAGCGGGGTTAGTGAAGTTCGTGATGGTGTGTGTGTGTGTGTGTGTGTGTGTGTGTGTGTGTGTGTGTGTGTGTGTGTGTGTGTGTGTGTGTGTGTGCTTCCTCACTATTTATACACCCTTTCTTTACAGATTACTCCCTAACTTTCTAAGATGGCGGGCATCCTAGTCAGGAAGTGCCCCTGTCTTCGCCCCAAGATCGAGGAGGAAGTGCGAGTGCTGGATTACCGTCACAGCAGCCTCACTGACGTTCCAGGGGATGTCTTCAACTTCGAGCGAACCCTGGAGGAGCTGTATACTGACTCCAACCAGATTCGGGACCTCCCCAGGGTGAGTGGGACTTTTGCCTCTTGATAAGTAATGGTAGGTTTAGCTTATCCGTCTGGATCATATTTCCGATCCGTCAGATGAAGCGATAAACGCGAAACACAAGATGCAAGCGATAACGAATGAGATATTTTTACGCCATTAGTCATACGCCCAGAGACCTCTTGTAAGCCACACCCTGTATGCACAGAATAAATGCAGCGTAGAAAAAGTAATGTGTTTAGCATTGCATTTTTGTTGTTGTGGACATTAGCTCCTTTTAACTCATGGGAATCAGCGTCGGCATAGATGATGATGTTTCTGAAAAAGCCACTCATTCTTTTCACACAAAGTCTGCAATACTTGACATGCTGACATGCGTCTGTCATATATATATATTATATATATGTGTCTGTCTGTCTTGTCTCAAACATGAGGTGTAAATTTCATTTTATATGATTGAGAAGACATGGCATTTTGATAGAAAGACTGATATTTCAACGCATTAAATGGTTTACTTGCTGGTTAACTATGAAATTCTTTCGCGTGTAGAAGTCAGATTCAAGCATCTTTATTGTCCAGTTATGAAAGATGGAACATTTTCACGTTGTAAACGCGCTTCGACCTTTGTCCCTAGCGGGATCCCACGCCGCTTGTCTTGCCCCTCCCATAAAAATGATTATAACACTTTTGAAGTAGACACCTTTGAACGCCAGTCGTGTCACACGTTATCATTTAGTACGTTACAACGTACGGTACACTGTAATAAAGACAAAGTAATAAATACTGATACAGTATATTTTACGTGTAGGAGAGATGCGGCCTCGTAATCGGTACACGGTCGACAGCAGACTATCATTAGTAACCGCCCCACGGTAAAAGCGATGGTGGTAAGGGAGGTTTGACGGTGTCCTCAAATGATAAACGACGCCCCTTTCTTTCGAAACTCACGGAGCGTTTTCTGTCGACCACACTGGCAGCATTGTAGAACTTTATCTTTGCGATGTACAAGAACCTTCGGGGTTCGCTTTTTGTGCTTTGCCGTACAGCAGCTAGTTTGCTTTTGTTGTCTGCGAAGCCCAAATTATTACCCAACGGTTGTAATTAGATGTCATTATGTTTAGAATAGGCCTTGACGGTACGTGGAGTTTCAGTGTGCTCATTGCTGTGTGGCTTTGCTGTTCGCGTCGTACAGTACATGCCCGAAGCGCTAAAGCCATACTGTTCATCTTATTTTTGCGTGTGTGTGTGTGTGTGTGTGTGTGTGTGTGTGTGTGTGTGTGTGTGTGTGTGTCTCACTCACTCTTTCCCTCAGCATTTTTCCCCGCAAGTAAAGGAAACTTTAAACAAGTTAAAAGCAACAGCATTGGAGGCAATTAGATGGGTGGGTGGAGCGAGAAAAGAGTTTCATAAATGAAATTGAGGAGGAACTGTTTTTCGGTGTCTTTTTTGCAGCAAAGATGAAACAGAAAACTTGAAATCGTGTTTATTGATCGTTGCAGGAACTGTTTTATTGTCACGGACTGCGGAAGCTGAGCATCAGTGACAACGAGATAACCAGTATCCCGCCAGCCATCGCCAGCCTGGACTACCTTGAGGAACTTGACTTCAGCAAGAATGGTAATACATCGTAGTCTTTAGTAATGATCCCCGGGAAGAGTTAATAATAATTATAATAATAATAATTAATAATGAGTATTTTATAGGCGCTTTACCCAATTTCATGAATCGGCTCAAAGCGCCGCGAACTGAATCCAACACGGACGCTCACGTGAATCACACGCATTCTCTCACACACTGGACATAAACACATTACAATCACGTGGTGCAAAGGGTCAGCTCAGCTATTTAAATTTCGGAATTTAGAATTGTTTCAAATTTGGTGGGCTCAACATTTTCAAAGCAGAGGGGGAGGAAGCCGGAGTACCCGGAGAGAACTCCCGATGATCGGCCCGAATGAACGGTGCCACATACGAGAAGGAAAAATTCTTTGCCCCGAGTGGCACTCGAACCCTTGACCTCTCGCATTGGTGGCAAGTCTCAACCACTAGACCATCGACCGCCCCAAGTTTCCCACGTATGTACATGTGTGGTGTATACACGTATGTGCTGACAGCGGGAAAGGGGTCTTTGGAACTGATCGCAACTGACACAGTGATTTGCAAACTGAGTCCTTGGGTTCTTGTCGTAAGTCCACTTTTGGGTGGTTGGCCGGTAAAAGCTTAAATTGTCATCTAAATCACGACTCTCTGAATACTAACTTTTTATCTGATTTTTTTTCTTGCCTGGAAAAAAATCTCAAGTGACAAGCAGAGGCACCGGCTTGGCTTTTTACGGCACTTCTTTGTTCACGTTTGTAGAACTTTGCTTTTGTGTGCACGCTGCAGAGTTCTTCCGAACGGTTGTACCTGTCTCAGGGTTTATCTAGGGATAGTCATAATTATGCCTCATCATCGTCAGCTGCTTCAATGTAATTACGTGTACTTTGAATGGAGTCATCGTAGTTTTGGGTTTGCGATGGAACGATGGAGCCCTCAGCTCCATGAATAAGTTGTTGGAGGAAGTCGTCTCGGGGGGTGTGTGTGTGTGTGTGTGTGTGTGTGTGTGTGTGTGTGTGTGTGTGTGTGTGTGTGTGTGTGTGTGTGTGTGTGTGTGTGTGTGTGTGTGTGTGCTCGCGTGCGTGCGTGCGTGCGTGCGTGAGAGAGAGAGAGGTTGTAGCATATGTCTTGAATAGGAAAATGTGCTCGCATTGCAGAAGTAAGGTATGTGTGTGCGTTCCCAACGACTTGATATTCACATTCTAGGATGGATGTAACTTCGCAAGTGGGAAGGAACGTAGTTCTAAGTAAATTTGCAGTGTGATGTTTCGTTACTACGTTTCCAAGCGTGATAAGAAGAGATGATTCAGTTAAACCATACAGATCAAGTGTGCGTTGTTTGGCAATGTAGTATCCTGTTCAATTTTTAAGTGTTAAACACACACCGCATAAGTGCGATAAAGTTGTCAGCGGGCTCCAATTTGTTTGTGTTGAAATACAATTCATACTTCGCCTTTGCTTTGCCACTGTGCCAAGACGAAACCCACAAGGCATACCGTTGATGTGTCGCTCCAGTTCTTACGGTCGAAGATTCTTGAAACGAATTCCTTTTTGGTTTTATCATGAGTAATATGATTAATGTTTGCACACCTGTGTTGCGGTTTTTTTCAGGAAAAAAACCCGCAGCGTCTGTTGCACCTGTATTAAAATGATGCATTTGTTTGCCTTTTGATCAGATTGGGCACATATTCACTTATCTGCGGGAAGGGAACTCACTAGACGCTGCAACAATTACGCCACGGACTAATAAAATTTTGTGATTTAGTGATTTTATTGATTTTTTTTTTGCTGGCGATTAGAATGTGGTTTGCTCTTGTGCTTGATGTTTGATTTGTTAAACTGTGTAAACGTACATTTTTGTATTGGTTTACTTTAGCACTGTTTACCTTTGAATTATGATAATGTAAAATGCCGCTAGTGTTCATAAACATCAAACTTTTTTTTTTAAACAGGTATCATTGATGTGCCGGATAATATAAAGTGCTGCAAATACCTGCGTGTGATCGAAGCCAGTGTCAACCCGTTGGGCAAGTGAGTAAAGCATTTCCTATCTTGATGAAGGGCATGCGCCGGGTAAATCCACACCGCCCTTAAAGCATCGAATGTTGCGGGCAGCTCTGTGTATTGTTGTATTGTTCTACTTGTTCATGCATGTGTAGTTGTGTTGTCCGTGGAGGAAAGGTGGGATGCACGTGTCTGGTCTCCCGACAAGTTTTTTTTTTGTGGTGGTGGTGGTGGGGGGGGGGGGGGGTCTCTGCTCCAGATTAAAAAACAATGATCAGCCCTTGCTAACCCTTTGAACTCGGCCTTCGCTATGAATCTTCTGTATACATAGTGGCAATTTCCGTGTGAAGCGTCAGGTATGTCACTGTAGCTATTGCGTTGGTTCACACTTCACATGCCATTCTGTTGAACTTTTGACATGGGAAATCTATACTCCCCTATAGGCGAAATATATCCACTTCTCTGGCCTTCGGTTTATTACCACTTAATGTACCAGCAATAACATGAAACAACACGTGTTGGTTTCCTTTTTTGGCTCCCTTGTGTAACAATGGGAGTCTATGTTTTAACCCTCCGTCGTCTGTCTGTCTGTCTGTCTGTCTGTGTGTGTGTGTGTGTGTGTGTGTGTGTGTCCAGAAAACTTTAACGTTGTCATTTTCTCAGAATCTACAAACAGCAGGGACACCAAACTTGGCATGCTGATAGACAACCGCAAGACCTTTCAAAACATATCATTTTGAATGACCTTGACTCAAGGTCAAGGTCACTAAAGCACTCTGTTTGAAAATTTTACATTGGCATTTTCTCGTAATCTACAAACACCAGAGGTTTTAGACTTTGTATGATGATAGACATCCATAAGAACTTTACAGATATACATGTGTTCAGTGGCCTTGTGTCAAGGTCAAGGCCGTACAAGCTATTTTTGTGAAACCTTAACATTGGCATTTTCTCAGAAACAACAAACAGCAGAGGTGCCAAACCTGGCGTGCTGATAGACAGTGATAAGACCTATGCACACATACCATCTTAAATGACCTTGACTCAAGGTCAAGGTCATTAAAACAGTCTGTTGGGAAATTTTACATTTGCATTTTCTCAGAATCTAGAAGGATCAGAAGCCTCAAACTATGTGTGATGATTGTCATTGGCATCACCTTTACAGACATACCTGTGTTCAGTGACTTTTAGTCAAGGTCAAGGCCATGCAAGCCTTTTTTTTGAAACTTTAACCTTGGCATTTTGTCCATAACAACAAACAGTAGTGGCACCAAACGAGGCATGATGATAGACAGCAATGAGACCTACCTTTCTGAATGACCTTGACTGAAGGTCAAGGTCATTAAAGCTGTCTGTTATGAATTTTAACATTACTGTTTTCGGGGGAACTACAAATACTAGAGGCATCGAACTTGGCATGATAATAGACATTGATGAGATCTCATTTGAATGACCTTGACCAAAGGTCAAGGCCATACAAACTGTTTTGGGGAAAATTGTAATATTGCCAAGGACTCAGAGCGCCAGAGACACTTTACTTGGCATGATAATGGATAGTGATAAGAGCTTTACATACATACTCTTGTGAATGACCTTGACCTGTGTCACAAGGGAGCCGTGGAGGCTTCTGCCTTTCTAGTTTTCATAAAGAGGGAATAAATACACGTGCTTGTTCTACAAGACAGTCTTTTCTCAATTCGACAGAATTCTCGAGTGCATAGCTTTAGCCAGATTCTGCCCGACACAATGTCAGCGACGGAATGCGTTCGTAAGGCCGAACATGTCAAGCTGAGATCTGACGGATTTTTGAGGCGCATGTGAACTGGCGTAGTGGTGTACTTGTGGGTTTGTATGAATCATAAATTGGCCCGATGAAAGTATCGCACATGTACTGTGGGGGCTTATCGGGCGTGCTTTATCGCCGGAATCAAGCCAGAAATGCACCAGGCTGACTGTTTACACATGGTCGTGGGGTTTTGTACGAACTCAACTGGTTTTATCAAAGAGCGTACTCGGTTTGTGTCCAAGGACTTTGGTTTTACTACATATTGACATTTCCTGTGCGAACTCCTTTTTTGTGGACTCTCACTATGTAGTTTATTGCAGTCGTTTGACAGCAGCCGCTGAACGAGCAGTTACATGCTCAGTTCGAGCACAGGCATTAACAAGTTACAACGTTTCCTGTTTCTTAACACACAGACTTCACTACCCGGCTATCCCCCTTATTCCCCCCCCCCCCCCACACACACACAAGTTTAACTCCCTCACGGTCGCCTTTCAGAAGTACAAGGTTGTTTTGTTTACCTGTTTGTTAGCCAATTGGCAGGTAAATTTGATTCGGTCGTAACACATTTTATACCGTATATATATAATGATGCATTCTGCACAACCCCTTGCCAGAACTGGTTTAAGGAGCCAGATGTACTCTCCGCCTCGTTTGACTACGGGGTACTTCCAGCTTTAAGCTGCATTGCCCCGGGGCACTTCCATCCTCAAGTTGCGTAGATCCAGGGCACTTCTAGCCTCAAGCTGCATTGACCGGTATAGCCGAACTGGTAGAGCGTTGGACTTTCAGTGGTCGGGTCGTGAGTTCGTATCGTGGCTGACTTTTTCCTTATTGCGGGGCCTGGCGTGGAGCGGAAAAAGACGTGGAAGCCCTCCCCCCCACACACCCACACCCCTCCCCCCCCCCCAACACACCCACACCCATACCCCTCCCCCCCCCCCCACCACACACATACACACACATCCTCTGGACACCAATCACACTGACCTTTGTTTGCTCTAGTAGTAAATGGAGACTAAAGAGAACACAACGCCCAAACTTTCGATAATGGTGTAACCTGTGTGCACTTTCAGCTTGATTCTTATCGCGTAACTGAGCCACACACACACTGGTTATGGGGGGGGGGGGAAGGGAGACGGGGTAGGCCGAGAGCCGCATGAAGGATGGGGGGAGGAAGGGTTGTGAAAGGGGTAGACCGTGCCCTGACAATGGAGTAATGTGAGGTCACGGTGGAGCCGGTGAAAATCACTCTTGCGCTAGAGCGGCCCTTGCCGACGTTAACGGGGATCATATTACTAACCAAAAGTCTTGACTGGAGACGTTTATAAGACAGAATTGAGGTTTTTTTTTATGCGCGGCTCTGTACCGTTCACTGCGGACATGTTGGCAGTGTTGGGCTTGGCGTGCTGAAGAGATCTGGCTCCTCATGTAGAAGTCGAGGTTAGGGATTTTAGCCCCGGGTTAGAATCTAACCTCGAACTAAACTGACTAGTTCTAGGGTTGATTTTTTTTTTTTTAAACCAGGAAGCGGGTCCATTCCAGCAAGATGCCTAAGCCGTTATAGAAGGAATCATTTCTTCCTTCCTTCGCCTCCTATATAAAAATTAATATATAATTTTGTTTTTGTTTTTTTGTTTCTTTTGTCCTAGTCTGGGTTAGGCCCGTAGCCGTGGGTTAAATTAACCTCGACTTTTATATTTGGGCCCTGATAAATGAATTTACGTATAAATAGGGGCACAAACTGGTCGTGTGCTTCTCGTCCATTGGCCCTAGGGCATCACCGTCAATCCACGTACACGTTGGCGTCAGTCCGGTCGTTTTACGATCATGCATATAAATGACACAGCCAATTTTTTAGTGATACATGTATACATACAGAGAGGCTTCGAGCGTTTTGTTTTTCTCTGTACCCGTTGAGAGAGAGAGAGAAAGAGAGAGTGAGAGAGAGAGAGAGAGAACGTGTGAGAGAGAGAGAGAGAGAGAACGTGTGTGTGTGTGCGTGTGCGTGTGCGTGTGCGTGTGCGTGTGTGTGTGTGTGTGTGTGTGTGTGTAAATGACAATAGTCTTTATTTTTCCGGCAACGATAAAATTCGTGGCATTAAAACCATATCCCAATTTGCCGTTGCTAAACTACGCAAATATGAACAAAGGAAGAAAAATTTAAAAACTACAGGAATATAGAAGAGGAGAGAGCGCGCACGCGCGCGCGCGCGCGCGAGAGAGAGGGGGGGGGAGGGGAACGAGGTGAGTACAATGCCGCAGATTCATAACTCTAATAACAAATTGAAAGCCAGAATGCTATCAACCTGCACTACTGCAAAACGAAAACAACCGGCTTACAATACGAAAACAATCCTGTGTAACCAGTCTTAGCATGCAGCCAAAGGTCTTGAGTGCGTTTTGGCATGCCCATACACACACATTTAGATTGCACTGGTTACAGCGATCTCTCATTTACGCCCTCACGCAACAGTACGAAAAGAAAGATGTTGGATCACGGTGCCAGTACTTGCAATTTCTTTAGTTTGGAGAACCATTTGTTAACTTAACGACTAATCTCGTGTTCAGACATAATTTTCACCACCTTATCTGACAAACAGCGTTCCCGAGGTAGAAGTTATTGACCCATGAGTAACAGAGATCGACAGTAATCGCAGTTACCAACGCAGAAACCGTCAGCGCCAAGTCAGTACGTTCCGGCAGATTTCACAAACCCCTTTTGCGTCATGCTTATCCAAGATTACATGTATTGGAAGTCTGCAAGCTGTAGTCTAATCCCTGTGTTGTTTACCGGCAAAACACTCACCAGGCATTACCCCTTGATAAGCACATTAGTCTCAGTTTAGGCCTGATCCCTTGGTGTCTACACGAGGATGACAACAAACAGCTTTCTCCCAGATTACTTCATAACGTCGTTCTCAAGTGTTGGAGCCGGCCGGTGTCATAAAGTTGTAGGACCCCCATAGTACTTGGAATCCCACCGGTCCAAGAGATGACTTTGTTTGGCCAAATGTTCCAAAGCTGTACCACGTTGATACGACCAAATCGCTAAAAATAGCCATCAGTCAGCGCTGTCTAGTTGGTGTTAAGTCCGCAACCAAATTACGTCGTCTGCTCCGAGACACCACAATGGTTTCAGATACAATTTAATATTGTGTCCCAAGTGACTGATTCTGATGCACGGATTAAGCGTGTTCGATGAAAAGTTTTCCACAGCTTTGTTGTGTGCCTGACGAACCTATTGAGACTTTAAGGGTGTTTTAATTCAACCCGTATTGCGTTTGTGTATCTCGCTGTAATGTTCACACACACACACACACACACACACACACACACACACACACACACACACACACACACACGCACAGAGAGAGAGGGGGGGGGGGCGAACCTATTTTGTTCTGTCTTCATATGTGGTAGCAGAATTTACTAAACAAAAAAAATCATTTTCTACCATTTTCCACCATTTTCCGACGTGTCTTCTTTAATATCTCTGCTACTTGAGTTTATTAGTACCAAAGTTACTCCTAAAGTATTATGTGTCGTGTACGACTTGTAGGAGAGTGAACAGAGCTGTAAGTAGCCAAAGTCATTTTAAGTGGGGGGGGGGGGGGGTCCAGTAATAATAAAGGGGTTCCAATAGTTATACCCTCTGATTATAATTGTTGGGCCCCGGGGGTCAATTAACTTTAAGGTTATTGTACCGTTGGGGGCGGGGGGGGGGGTCCGTTACTTTGGGGGTCAGTTAATTATACCACACCGGCGTCCTTGGTCAATGGTGTTTAACCGTCGAGTCGCCGGTCATTAACTTCACGATTTCACGCTTGGGCGGGAACTCGCAGTCGCACAGGTGTCAATGGTTGGTTGGGTTTGGTCAAAGGAAAAGGGATGGGCAGGTATCCAGGACTTACCTGAGTGTGAAGCTTAGTCTCTGCCGAGGTGTTGCAAATCAGGCAGAGCAGTGAAGCTTGGCGTGAAAGTGGCCGACCACAGACGATAGGCGCGTGAGCCGGAGTTTGGCAATGACCGTTTCTTGGCGCGGCTGGGCAAGCGCTTTTCACATCGCGGAAATTCCCCAGCCCAGTTGCTGAAGTTACGTATTGTTCACAACAAAGAGCTTGATCTTAGCCTTGGCGCTTTGTGCTTTGCTTGGTGCTTAGGAAATGTTCAGCCCACCAAATTTGAAAAAAATAAATGCAATTCTAAATTCCGAAATTTAAATAGCTGAGCTGACCCTTCGCACCACATGATTGTAATGCGTTTATGTGCAGTGTGTGAGAGAATGCGTGTGATTCACGTGAGCGTGCGTGTTGGGTTCAGTTCGCGGCGCTTTGAGCCAATTCACGAAACTGGGTAAAGCGCCTATACAATACTCATTATCATCATCATTATCATTGGCGTTCGGCTAGTCATCTCTCTTTCTTGGCTTTCTTGGGACGAAAACTGCTAAGCTGTTATTTACACATATGTAGACATTTGCTTCCCCCCCCCCCCCCCCAAACCTCAGATTAAATAATAACGTTATGCTGCGTAGATGGGCAAACTATTATTGTGAGCTTAGCCCAGGAGCACCAGATGTATCACAACACCGAGAGCTATATATATATACTTGGCAGTTGTTGGAATGTTGAAAATGTTAAACTGTTAAATACAAAAAAAGTGCTGACTTTTGTCATTCTGACTGCGATTAAGCGGGTGTAATATCCGCATTAGCTGTACCTACAGCAGCGAGCTGAACATTAAATAGCAGGGGGCCGAGGGGACCCAGGACACCGCATTGAAACTTGCCCTTGTCAGTGTACATCTACGTGAAAACGCCGCAAATCACGGTTTAATGTAAAGTTATACAGGCGCGGTGGACTGGACCCCCCAGGTCTCGAATATTTTCGCATGCCACTAATAAACATAGCCGAAGTTTACATACCACAGCTTCATTTCAGCCGTAAGGCAACGTAGGTGTGCAGACTTGCTCGCAGCTGTCTTCATCTTTTATTATCCTTTCAGTATCATCCTATCGTTTTGAGAAAGAAAAGTTATATAAAGTCGTTTCTCTCTCAACCAAGGATTTAAGAAAATCGTCGTTGGCTGCTCTTCAGGGGACGCTGTCGTGACTTTTTTTTTTTTTTTTTAAATAGCTAGTTACGTTCTTATCGTCAGGTGTCGTGAAGGCTAGACATTCTTTTTGGCCGAGCCTGGTCGCGAGGGTGAATCAGGTGGGTTACAGTCACCATGTGCACGCTCAGGATCGACACAAGCGGACCCCCAAGTCTGACACCCCTCTGTGAACACCGGAGACTAAAGCCTCGGATTGGCGTTACGAGCTTTAGACACCCGTTTTCTTCTCCAATTACACGGCACTCGGCTTTCAATTTAGTTTTGTTACCCGTTGCTTGTCCTAGAACTCCCTGCTGAGGTTTTCTCGATTGTGGTGGTGTAAGCGATCCAGGACATGTAATGTGCACGCTGTGGCTAAAGAAAAGGTGTCAGATTTCCTCGCGTATTTTCACTCGGGTGCTGTTTGGTGGTGTGTTGACTAGTGATTGGAGTTTGGGGCTTAGCAGTGCGAGGTCACTGATTTCACTAATTACCATCGTGGATTTGCACGGGGCGAAGGGATTATGTTTGTGTAAACACTTGACATATTAATACGTAGCACTTTCGTGTGTCTTTCGTGCTGTTTCTCTTGTGCTGACTCGGTTTGGCTTGACTATTCGGGTATAAGGAAAAGCGTAAACAAGATATTTATTTTTGTTTTTATACGGTTGATTGGTCGTGGAAGAGCCTTCGCCTGCGTCGATCACTTCTTCAGATGGGGACGCCAGTTGTCCTCAAGTATGCAGCGGTCTTTCGGAGCTCCCCTAGGTCGCTGTAGAGTTTATCAGGCTGGGGAATTTTCAGTCATTTGGCAGTTTTCAGCCAATTTTCCTATCCTTTCAGCTCCAAAAATCTAAGTTTCTGCCAAAGAAAAGGAAGGAGGTGAAAGGATCCACACCCAGTAATGCCATAAAGGACAGTCTAACTTCATTTTTGAAGACTTGTATGTCAGTATCAAGGGAGTACTTTACTTTTGGGTGCCAGGAGACGCTACTGGATGTCTTTAAATATGTTAAAATTTGTTTTCATAAGTGAGACAGTGCCACTGTGTTCCCCCAGCAGGACGCTGCCTCTGCACCCCAGCCTAGGTTTCAGTCTTTTTTTTTTTTCCTCAGTAATTCTCCAGCCTGGTACTTTATGCCTCATGGCTGTTGGCTGTGGCTCGTCTGGGACCATCCTGCAGTGGGCATTCTTGGAGCATGCGTTCTATAGTCATCGGGGCTGTGTCACAAGGGCGCACCTCCGACCGATCAATTTTCAGTTTGTTGTACATGCGGGCGTTAATTTTAGTCCGTGGAAGAGTGAAACATAACACATATATCACACAATCCGTTAAAAGGAGTCGTCATCTGGTATTCACGAAAGAGTGAAACCTTACACGTCGTGATTCATAAACCCCCTCGGCTTTTGTGCGTCATGAACGATATTCATTCGCAAGCGATACGCTGATAGTTTTCCCGAGCGTAAAGGGGCGTGCGTACGTACGAAAAAGAACAAAAGAATTCTCAAAAGACACCCACTCGCAGCGACCCCCCCCCCCCCCACACACACACACGCACACACACTAATCCCCCAACCTTCAAGCTGTATACATTTTTGAAGAAAAGCCTGAGGGAGGAGGTGTATGTAGGAAAGGCATTTCTTTTTTGTTAAGTGACATTTCTGACGTGCAAACTTTTGATTTTATACCAATAGTGGATGAAACGGTAGTACATGATTGTACTGTAAGTAAAACACGGTAAACCGAACTGTTGACTGGAATTAGTCTGTGTACGTCATGTGTGTTGAAGTGCAGGTTAATGCGTACAAGGTCGTACGACAAGTGAGTGTTGAATATGGGGCAGAGTGTGTGCAAAAGAAAGCAGGTATATATGCTTTTGTGCCACCTGTGCACACTGTCAGGTTTTGCCGGTTTGTTTACTGTGGCGCAGCTGTGACGCGTGCTGTTTGCTATTGACAAAAACATTTCCTCTTTTTCCTTTGTTGCTGTCCTCGCTGGTGATGATGGGCCGTATGCGTGAGTTGCGTGGTTTTAAATATATTTCAGTTTGCATGCGTTACGGGTGGGTGGGTGTTTTGGGGTTTAACGTCCTCTTCCACCACATACGGGTGATATCAAAGACGGGGCAACGATGAAAAATCCAGCACAAATATTTGGCTCCAGCCGGGATACGAACTCACGACCCGAGCATTAGAAGTCCAATGCTCTACCATTCGGCCACCCCGGCTCCCCTGCATGCGTTACAGACAAACTCCGCTTTATGGTGTTTTTCGTCAGTGTTGTCAGATCTTGCAGATCTCTTGTCTTTTTTAACTGACCTTGTCATGTTTGCAAATTACAACTCATCAGTATGACAAAGAGAACAATCTTGGATAAATGTCAGTGTGCGTTTTGGCGAAAGTGACCAACCAACTTGCAAATAATCCAGAATTATATACAGCAGTTGGGTGAAGTCGGTTTTTATGTTAGTCGAAGGTGGTTATTTTTTAAAGATAGAATATCGTATTTCTGTCAGATCATGGGTCTGTGTCGCCCGAAGCCAAGCGTTCGTGAAATAACAAGATCTTACCATCTCACTGGAAGCAACCTGGGACGTTGCCCGTCCTGAAAGGGCCGTCGCAAAAATACTGCCGTATGACCCATTTCTTGATGACTACATTTTATTGCTATTATCGGGCCTACTACCTATCAAGTTGCCTATTCTGTGACTGTGACACGGGACATCTGATCCCAACAATGATTGAGGGCAGAGTGGCGGAAACTATTTAACCACGTAAAGTGACAAAAGCTTCTTTGGGGTCCGGGTTTTCATGACAGGCTTTCGGTTTTGTTGACTCCTCCCTGCGAGAGGAGCCCCCCTCGGAGTGTGATCTGGTTCTGCATGATTAGCCCGGCCCTAAACGCCATTTGCTGACATTGTCCGACCCTCGATTCACCTCTGTCAAGCCTGGCTTCACCCCATTTTACAAACATGCGGCGGTGTATGTTGTATGCTGATACGTAGCAGTACCATCCGCTGAATTGTTATACAGAAACAGCTTGCATCACAATTCCGTTAACAGTCATGGTCGGTGTGTGTGTGTGTGTGTGTGTGTGTGTGTGTGTGTGTGTGTGTGTGTGTGTGTGTGTGTGTGTGTGTGTGTGTGTGTGACCGCCGGCGTACGTCGTATAACAAGAGATTTCGATGGCATAGTTATGTTGCTGTGCGCAAATCGTTTTCGGGTATCTGCTCATGCACAACTGCTACTGACGAACAGTTGTTCGGTGTGAAATCGTTGTTTTCATTTCTAAATCAATATACACAATCATCACTAATTTTATAACTGACTGGCATCATACACCATACTTGCTTTATACAGCATGTATACAGGCTTGGGCTGATAATTTACACTTACATCTCTACGTCCAAAAGAGGCACATTATTTTGTAGACCGGCTCCTTTGGGCAACCTGAAGTAACGGCGTGATTGTCCTACGATTTTCAATCTGCAAACCAGCCATATCTCTTTTTTTGTGGGACATTTAAAAACCGAACTGATGTTTCGTTAAAGCGCACTCGTTTTTTTTTTGTTTTTTTGTTTTGTTTTGTTTTTTCTTGCGGGACACAAGTGAAAAGTTCAGGTAGAGAAAGGGGGTGTTGGGGAATGGGACGCGAGTTGAGTTGGGGCGGATCGAGGTGCGTTAGGGGTCTTTCGGGGTGGGGGCTGTGAAAGGGTTGTTATGGCGTTTAGTACTTCACTCGCGTCAAAGAAATACTGTGAGGGCTCCTCGATGCCCATCACAGGCCCAGCAATCAGCTCCTGTGGAGATTAATTTGCCCCACGAACAAGCTAATTTGCGGCAATTTTGGGATTTGCCTCACGACTTCGGAATGCGGTGGAACCATTTTTGCGTCTTGGCTTGGAGGGTCTGCGCAGAAGACAAGCAGAAAATTCAAGGCTTGCTAAATGTGGAAAAAATAAATATCTAAAGATGGGGCATATAAAACGGTTGGAGTAGCCGCCATCTTTCTTTTTAAGCTGTCCAGTCATTCCGTGAAACGATGTACGTCAAATTGCTTCTTTTTTTTTCTTCTTCTTTTTTTTTTTTGGGGGGGGGGGGGGGTTAAAGTGCACACATTTGGTATGATGCATTGTAAGAAACTTACAGGTTTGTTCTTTTTAAAATTATTTTTTAAGTTGCCTATTCTTTAAAGCGAAACCTGATAGGATGGATGGACCAGATTTTACTAGGCTCCATAACAGTTTTTCGTGATCAGTAGCAAGGCAGTGGTGTCTCTCCAGACGTTGCATTGCTATTGTTGTATACTGTTGGTCATATTACAATTCTGGTCAGCTTCCATCGGTAGTGTGGTGTGTGTAGCTGGCGTGTTTAGCAGCTATTTCGGAGGCAGCAGCCCTGAATAAACTGTAAAAAGACCGTATAAGACAGGTGGCCCTCTATCATTAAAAAAATCGCCTTACAGAGTCCCTCCCATCTCATGCATCTGAAAGACTGTCATCGCGGTACCTGCATGACTTGCGAATCGTTGCGTCAAGTCGCGCACGCAGTGTGCTGAGGACGTGAGAGGGGAAGATTAAGGGGGGATTACGACCTGTCTCCGGCTGCGTGCGGGGTGTCTAATGATGGGATTACCGAACACAGGGGGAGGGGGGAGACTGCACAATGCCACGAGACTGTCTCTTTTGTCAATCCGCATCCCGATCCAACATTCCCCTGTGACATCCTTCCCGCCGGTTTTCGACAAGCTCTTGATAGTGATTAAGTCCCTAGTTCACACATTGAGACCCAACAAAGGGTAACCTGGCCGGTACAAAACTCGTAAACATTGCAAGAGGGACATTTACCTGGTGGAGTATGATTTAAAAGCTTCTTCTCACAAAGCGGTAAAGTTTTGGAGGAGGGGTCTGGTGGGTTCCTTTTGGAAAATTGTGATTTACTTACTCTTTAGAAGTGAATGGTAGATACTTGAGACTGCCCCATACAGAATCAAGTGTTAACTGATACTAGTACTACAGAGCCTTGGCGTGTTTGCAGTCTAGTTCCTGGAGGATTTGATACAATTTTTCGACGAATTTACAGGAACATCACGATACATGCGAATGAAAAATACTGAAACAATTGTCTGAAGTTAAAACAACAACAACTACTACTCGCATCTGTTATTCACTTCTGAAGTGTCAGAGACTGCAGCCGGCACGGGAACCTGCAGATTGCGCTTGACGCTTCATTGGTTTGCGAACGTTTCACGTAATACACAGGTTTGCTATATTGAACACGTTTCCGTTTGTCTTTTGCAGATTACCCGAGGGATTCACACAGCTACAGAACTTGACTCAGCTCTACCTTAATGACACCTTTCTGGACTACCTGCCTGGCAGCTTTGGCAGGTGAGACCCAAAGAATGGCATTAACGCCATTATTGGCATTAATGTCTAATGTCATGGCAGTTATAGTCTAGTCTGCTTATCCTCGCCTGAAGTCAGACCACCTAATGATACATCTGTAGTTTAATATGGTATGGGCTACTTTGAACTGCTGGAATCGCAGTTCTGCTGTCGTGAAATGATTTACGAAAGTTCTTTTAGAACCGAACATTAGCAAGATAACAGTATCTTGTTTGTTTTACACCGTTATCTTTAAAAAAAGAAGAAGTGACATTCATTCGGCCTTCGCCTACACGCACGCATGCACACCGTGACCACACACACGCACACGCACACGCCGCACACACACCAGCCAAATGTAGTCGTAAGCGCCGTGTTTGTACACGCACGTGCATTATGATAGTGGTGTAGCATCAGCTGTTCAAGTCATGAATCTTGAGACTACGGTTTTTTTTGTTTTTTTTGCTCGGCAAGCATTGTACATGTATTTACTGCAGGCGCCTGTACGTGCTCTTGTCCTGAAGTCTCCAATGCCCCAGACGGTCCGTTGCTTCTCGCTCCTTCTCTCTCTCCCCCCCCCCCCCCCCGCGCACGCACACACACACTGCCTCTCAAGCATGTTTCAATTTGTATAGACCTATCCCTTTGGCACAGGGTCGTAACTTCTTTGACCTTGGGTGCGTTTGGGAACAGCAGAGCGCTAAGTGGCTTTCTGCCCAACTCAAACCGAACCTGTCCATGGCGAACCCGTGCCAGTGTTTTGGGTCAATATCGGTGGCTGCTGGAAAAGCAATTATTTTCCCGACCACACGGCGTCAGTGCTGTGTGAGTCCCAGGCAGGTTGCGGCAAACGGGAGAGGTGGTCGCGGCTACTCTCAGGTCACCATCGACAGCCAGACGTGTGTGTGTGTGTGTGTGTGTACTTTATTGTCCCTTTCGGGAAATTCGGGATGCTTCCCCCCGGGGGAAGCGCGTTGCCACGGTGAAGCGCCACCCAATACCTATCCTTTTTTTTCCCACGCAATACCTATCCTTTTTGTTTTGTTTTTGTTTTCTTTTTTTTTCAATTTTGCTTCTTCTTTTTTTTGGGGGGGGGGGGGGGGGAGCCGGATAACCCGGAGAGAAACCCCCGATGAGCAGCCCGGCAGCCAGGAAAAACCGGTATCACATATCACAAGCTCGACCTGGGCTCGAACCCACGCTTCATCGCCATGACTGGTGACGGCCATTCAGTAGCGCAGCGGCTAAATCCGACGCGGTACCTATTAGACCACCGTGTTTCGGTGAACAGGGCTTGAAATCTTCCACATTCTGGCGGATTTCCATCTTTGGGTAAAATTTTTCCTCCCCAAAACTGTTTTCTCTTCTGAAGCACTTAAACTCATACCAAAATGCACCAAACTGCACAAATTTTAGTCTAATTCTAAAAAAGTCCTCCCAAGAAAGTGTGTCCTCCTTTGAAGCAGTTAAAATCAAGCCAGAATGCACGGAATTGCACAGGTTTTAGGCTAATGTTTACAATGCTGTCCCGGATGCCAATAGGCATGCTTAGTAGGACTTTTAAGGAGGACTTCGCTGAGCAGCGTAACCCATTTACATGTAAAGTAGGCTCACACGGCAGAGGCCTCGAGCGGCTAACGCGCTGCGATTAGTTAATGGTAGCCCTAACGTGTCTAATTTACATGTAAACGGGTTACGCTGCTCAGCGAAGTCCGCCTTACGAAGTCCTACTAAATATGCCTACTAGTATAGCAGACGTGCGCTCGTAGCTTTGCCACTCTGCCACTAAATGCTACACACCTTTCGGCCTCCGTTGGGATCGTGGACCATTTTAAGCCATGTGTGAAACAGGCCAGGGGGCCTGTAGGTCTCAGGCAGTTTAAGACTTAGCTCTAGTCTCAGACTTGCTACGTCGGGACTGTCCTTAATCCCGGCTGGGGCCAAATATTTGTGCTGGCCTTTTTCTCGTTGCCCCGTTTTTGATATCGCCCGTGCGTGGTGGAAAAGGACGTTAAACTCCTAAACAACCACTCACCCACCCACCCGGGACTGTCCTTAGCGTTTGTCCCAGGAAAAGTCACAGACTCGCCCCAGCCTCCTTGGCTTGACGCATATCCTAATAATCGTTTGGTCTCAGCTTGGTCAAGCTAGTCTCGGACTTACGTCTTAGTCTGTCTCCATGCATCAGACCCCTGAATCATTTCGTGGTAGGATATGCAGGAGTTCACTTTCGCCGTTGTGTCAGATTGCAGCATAAATTGTACTATCTTACACTAGTTACAGACAGCAATTTGTGTCTGTCGAAATTAGACTTTGTGATTCGTACTACTTTGCATTTAGAGGTTGATCAGAAGAACACATTTGGTTGCATGGTATAAGGGGGGAAGACTGAGCTTGTGAC
The DNA here is from genome assembly GCA_018292915.2 of Batillaria attramentaria. Classification (NCBI taxonomy): domain Eukaryota; kingdom Metazoa; phylum Mollusca; class Gastropoda; family Batillariidae; genus Batillaria; species Batillaria attramentaria. The sequence continues at coordinate 5,313,544 of JACVVK020000002.1, forward strand.
AGTCGATGAGGTGTGTTGTGGTTAATAATTGCCATCAGCATTATTAGTACATGTACTGGGGTCTCTGCTGACACGGAATAGAAGTAGGCGGTTTCTCTCCCCCCTCCCCCTTTTTTTTTCAGCCTTAGGCAACCTCTGTCTTCCACCACTCTCGAATATGTTCAAAGATTGAAACGTACAGCGAGAAACTACTTGCACAATGCCCGAGTGTTCGCGAGGCCGTACTGCATCAAGTTTTAGAGCAGGGCTCTTTGAGTTTCACTATTTTCAGATGGGAGAGGGGAGGGGGGAAGGGAGGGGATTGTTTGGAGATGGAAACTGGGTCACAGAAGGAAAAATAAAACATGACAGTCATCTAACATCCTTAGTGAGGAGCCTTTTCACGGAGAGCTTTTTTGACGCACTCGACGGGCAAATAACAGGTTTATAGAAATAATGTTTGTAAAAAGCCGGCCGCGTGGAAGATAATACCCCCTTTTTTTTTTCGTAAAAGCCTCGGTCTTGCGCCCGCTCTTCGTGTGAACAGAAAATACAGTTTGTGTAAATGACGGCCGTAAGTGCATCATGTGTGCCGGTGTTTCTGGCTGTATTTGTGGAGAAACTGTTGCCACACGAGGCGTTCTTGCGTAGTTTGATTTATCAGTAGGATCGGGAATTGTTTTCATTATCTGAAGAGGGCGTAGCAGATGTGTTTGAATAGTGTGTTAGGACAGCTGCAAATTTCATGACCTTCTCAATCTGTGTGGAGTTAAAAAAAAAAAGCAAACAACAAAATAACTCAATGAGATTATTTCTTAATTTTGATGTTGGCTCTTAGAACGTGATGACCATTTCCATTTTTAGAAATATGGTGAAGGCACGGCGAATGCTTGCCTCTGATAGCACCACACACACACACACACACACACACACACACACACACACACACACACACACACACACACACACACAGAGTGTATCTGACTATCTGTCAAACCTTCATATAGCCCTTTTCACAAAGTCCAAATGGAATCCAGTTTGCTTTACTGATATTTAAAAAAAAAAAAAATCACGAACACAACCGCACAAACAGTGTGGCCAAAGTTTGGACATGATTGTGGTCGTATAAACTGTTCGTAATGTTGGCATTAAGGTGCTCCGGCGAAGTGATTGGCGTCTATCGCAGTGAGCGTTCCAGTAAGAAGTATTAATGGAAAAGACGTGTGCCACTGATCAATATCGATAGGCTGCATCCGACGCTTCAAGCTTTGATTGCAAAACCGAAGGCTACACAAGCATTGCTTTGTGGCTCAGGTCATAATCGTTTTGGGATAAATGATCCAGGTTTGTGCTTGCTACGGCAGACATAGGACCAGACATCGTTTGCAAGTTATTATGGGATTTTGTGTGAAAGAGCGGCGACTGGCAGTGGGAGCCGGGCAAACAATTCAACTCGTGCAGACCCACACAATGCCCCGATTCACATTAGCATGCATGAAACTGCACAATATGCTGGTGAAGAACTTGATTTGCTCATTTGTGGAGGGCACAGATACATAATAGCGGGTGGGAGGGGGTGAAGAACGCCGTGGGCTGTTACAGGAACTGTGTAACTCGTAGCAGAGCTTTTAGTTCCACGATTTAGGGACACGCAGTGCACAGTATGCACCTGGCTGTACAGCAAGTGCACCTAGAAAAAAGTAGTAGACAATTATGATTAAACTATAAAAAAATCGGAATAGTGGACGTGCGTTTCAGAAGATGTAGTTGAGGACAGTCCCCCAGCCCCCCCCCCCCCCCCCCCCCCCCTCCGCGAGTTTCCCCTTCCCAGCGGAAACCCCGGCCACCATCCGACACCACTTGTGTATACAAAACTAAACGACAGATATAAAGCAAGTAGAGGCATTGGGCCCATTCTGGACCTAAATCGTTATCATTTTGCGTGGTATCCTCGCACCTTGTCAGGAGAGGGCGGCGTCAAAAGGATGTCTTGTATCATTAAAGCTACATTAAACCAGCCATAAATCTTAACTTACTTAGATAACGTCCCGTCTGGACTGAAAAGAGTTAAATGTACCTCTTTCACTGAAGTCACCCATACCCGCTTCCCAGCTCGTCACAGTACACCCGTCCCCGTCTGCATAGTCTCGTTATGCACGCTACTTCTGCCCAGCCGCCTGTGTGGTGACAAGATCAGTGTTTTGTGCATAGCATGCCGAAGGCCTGACGCAGTGAACGAGATGCTGCGTAATAATTTATCTACGTAAAAGGACAACGTCTGTGGATGATTGTACTCCACCTCGCCTTTTATTACTTCTTATGGTCAGAAACTGACTTAGCGGCGAAAGAGTAAATCCAATTTCATCCCCATTTCTGATATCCAGGTATTTTCAGTCTGATCTAGACAGGCATGATTTCCGGTAAAATTTGTCGCAAAGGACGGCACAATCCGCGTGCATTTGCTTTTCTTGTTTTAAGTACCACTACCGTCACCCGACACCCCGCCGGCCTCGACTTTAACCGCTACCCCTGATTTTACAGACTGCAGCGTCATTTCCGCAAGACTGAATAGACCACGTCTAGCAAGAGTCGGCTGGGGTGGTGCAGGTGTGTGGGAGGAGGGGGGGGGGGGCAGACTTCATTTCTTTTATCAGTCAGTTGGACCAAACACGGCTGCCGGGACACGGATCATTGTTACCTCCATTCAACTTTTTTTTTTTTTTTTTTTAAACATCAAACGGGGTTTCTCTCCGAGCAGGTGTACCGCCCCTTCAGTCGCCAGAACAGCCATTTATATAGATTTATGGCCTTCCTCTGTGTGTGTGTGTGTGTGTGTGTGTGTGTGTGTGTGTGTGTGTGTGTGAACCTTCAATGGTTGTACTCTGTGTGTGTGTGTGTGTGTGTGTGTGTGTGTGTGTGTGTGTGTGTGTGTGTGTGTGTTGACTTCACTTACTTCTCTGTGTGTGTGTGTGTGTGAGTTTTTAGGTGTGTGGGGGTGGGGGTGGGGGGGAGAGACCTGACATAAGATCTTTTAATTCACTGACCCCGTTGCAATGGTCTTTCTAGTGCGTGTCACGGTTTCTGCATAACTGCCTACGCATTGAAACTGTCGAGTACACGCCGGCGATCTCATTTCAGGCGATCATTTAGTCTGGTTTACGGCTGCATGCGTAATGAGAAGAATGCAACAGTCACAATGGCCCTTTGAGTCTGAATTGCTGAATATACGGCAGAGTCTTTTCAGTCAATGATCACGGGATTGCAGGGGCAAAACACGGCCTTAGGGAAAAGATTGTATTTTAAAAAGAAATCTGTGTAGCGCTGATCTGTGTAGCTTGGTGGTATTTTGAGGAATTGCTCAGATGAATACTTGGATTAGCCTCCAGGCCGATATCCATCTGACTAACTCGTAAAAAAAAAAAAAAAACCAACAGAAAAACGTACACACACACACACACACACACACACACACACACACACACAAGTGAGTAAATTTTTTTTGGGGGGTGGGGGGCATCTTTTTAAGACATATGATATACTAGTAGTACTTACAGCTTTAAAAAATATCAGGGATATAAAATTGTAACTTGTATTTAGTCATATAGTTATTTATTTATTTATTTATTGGCACTCTCGCCATGTCCTCTGTTGTTATTTGCACGCAGGAAACTTTGTTTACACCTCCTTACAACTGTTCTACCAGTGTTGTCCAGGTCATGCCTGCAGGGCTTGTGGTAGATATTTTTTCTGAGGGTCAGCATGACTTCCAGCAGAAAAATCTGAGGGTCAGCCTACTCTAACAGACATAAACGCCGTACATTTCAGAGCGTCTGTGGCGACTGCTCTGACAATCGATTGCCGAAGATTGAAACTAAAACTGTGAAAGCTGTGCGTCATGCTATCAAATTTGATTATCACGCGACGCACTCCTGCTCCAAAATTTTAAAATCTGTGCGTCAGTAAAACCTCCAGTGATTTTTTTTCTGCGTCATTTCGTGATTTCTGTGCGTCAATACGCACAGTTTGTGCGTTAACACAAGCCCTGGCCTGCAGTTGTTTTTGTTTTTTTTCTGCAACACAACTATGCCTTAAATTTGTTTTCTTCTTTTCATGAATATACTCACACATATAAACACACGTGCACACACGGGAAAAACATGAACTTGGTTATTCTGCGTTACATGTCTCCTTCATAACAACACATTATCCATACTTAGTTCAATAGTTGTGGCTGTAAACTTTTGGCATTGTCACATGGTAGTGTTACTTGTATTGTTACATGGTAGTGTTACTGGTATTGCAACATGTTGTGATGTGGTTGTGACCCTAGTGTTACTGTTACAGACTGGTGAAGCTGAGGATCCTGGAGATCCGTGAGAACCACCTGAAGACCCTGCCAAAGTCCTTTGGACGTCTCACTGAGCTTGAACGTCTTGACATCGGCAACAACGAGTTCACTGACCTGGCAAGTGCTCCTCTCAGTTTCCCGTCTGTAACAAACTGGTACACACGTAGAAATGAAGAGAAGTGGTGGAAGACATCTTTCATTAAGAGTGCTATATCTGATAGAATTAAACTCTCACATCCTTCTGCAACATAGCCCCTTCATGGTATTTTCTTAAGGTTTTGATTGTTTATATACATGTACCACTTCAAAAAATGTACAAGTAATGGTACATGTATACTTTTCAATGATGGTGTTGTTCACATTTCAGAAGCTTATTTTGACTTGTTCCCCCTTTAGTGTCTTCCAAATGATTGGAAAAGTCTGCATGTCAGGGACAAGGAAACAGGTAAAAGTGAACTATCAGTTCTGATATTGATGGGTATGTTTTAACATAACTATTTATGTGTTTTACAGCCAGATGTAATCGGCAGTCTGACAAATCTGTTGGAGCTTTGGTGCGACAACAATCAGATCACTACCATCACACATGTAAGTACATGTATCTGTCACAGTACAGCGTACATATTCATACCTGTAGGCAGTGGCTCAAAATCAAGCAGAAATAACCCATTGATACCCTCAGCATCTGTCTCAACCTGAATTTGTCCTCTTTGTTTCCAGTAGGTAGTTTGTATCTATCCATACACGCTTAATCACATCGGGCATTTACAAAATACGAGTACTATTTGCATTTTGCAGTATGAAAGAAAATTTTATAATCAGGTTATTAGTGGTGCTGGGTTTCATATCCATGGGAATTATAATTGAACAGAATGTCTTGACTGACAGTAAACGTACAGGACATTTGTCCTGAATATTGTCCACTTTGGTGCAATAATGATTGCACATAATCGTGTCCGCCTTGGTAAGCAAGTAATCGAACATTTCGAAAATGAATCGGTTTATGGCGGATGCCTGATGTAAATAATTTTATGAAGCCCTGGTGGTGGGGAGAATTTACTGATGACGTCTTTCTTTTTTTTTTTTTCTTTTTTTTTAGACCATTGGTGCGTTGAAGCAGCTGATGTTTCTGGATGCCTCCAAGAACCAGCTGGAGACACTGCCTGGAGAAATTGAAGGATGCATCTGTCTGGCTGATCTCCATCTCACTGGCAATCGGATCAAGACATTACCAGACTCCATAGGTTTGCATGAGAAGAGTTTTTGTAGTGTGTACAACATCTGTCCTGAGCAAATTCAGCTACACTGAAACCTTTTTTTTAAATTTTTTTTTTAACACTTTCAGCCCTGCCAACGTATCACCTACGGTCTCGCAGACCCTAACAATAATATGCGTGCATGTGACCGACTCTCATACGCTCTGTACAGTGGAAGATTCCCCTATAGGGTGGATCCGACACTTCTTGAGAAATAGGGTTTTGTTTGCAAAAGCCCAGCTTTAGATTTAGCACACTTGGAAAAACTCCCAGGCAGAGAGCGTTATCGCTATTGAGATTCCTTCAGGGCTGAAAGGGTTAAACTACATGCACCCTATGATTTAGAACAAAGGGAATGTTGGGCAGCTGTGTCCATAGTGTCCCTTGCTCCGAGACATTTTGCTGATGTGTTTTAGAAAAAAAAATTGGTAAGGATGGTCTTTGGATCATAGTGTTAGTAAACCTACAGTTGCAAGATTTTCTTCCAGTGTAACACTTCCTTCATTGGTGTGTTTTGTAGGTAACCTCAGCAACCTGACAACATTGAAGGTGGATGACAACCATCTGACCTCTCTGCCAAGGACACTTGGAGGGTAAGTGTTTACTCTTGAGTTTGATGTGAAGACTCATCATGTTTTTGTGTTCCCATAATCCTCAGTGGAACTCATTCATCATCTCCCTCTTTACTGTCAGTAAATTATTTCTGCAATAAGTACTTGATGTTTGAAAGTTGCACAAACAGCACTGACAAACACCAGTCCGGAATTGGATGTCACATATTTTTTTATTTTAAAAAACACAGTGTACTTTCCCAACTCAAGCTCAGGAGTCAAACATTTGTTATTGTAGGAAATACAATGTACCGGTACATCCCAACTCAGTCGTAGGAAATTATTTGATGCTACTATTCTTTTGAGCTTGAAAATGTTACTGTTGTCCTGTCTAACCATCATTATGAAGGTCTGCTTTGTTTCCAGACTGGCATCCCTGTCTGAACTGAACGTCAGTGTCAATGATCTTGAGGAGCTCCCTGCGAGCGTCGGCTTGCTCAGAAATTTGCGCACTTTCTATGCCGATGAGAACTTCCTCTCATATGTGCCTGCTGAGGTAATTGTCTTGGTAGCAGCTTGTTTTCTTTGTTTGTGTTGTCTTATTTCTCCAGTTTCTTCATTATGACTGCATTTTTCATGTTGTCTTTTGTCTAGAATGCACGGTGTATGCCTAAATCAGAAATCCTGAGTTAATGAAACACAGTCCTAGTTTTGTTGTGTCTGGCTTGGAAACACTGTATCTGATTTTCATCAGTTATGGCAGAAAGTAAGTACAGACTTTGATTTGACGTTTCAGCTTGGCAGCTGCAGTGGTATTACGGTGTTGTCACTTCGAAGTAACAAACTGACGTACATTCCGGATGAACTTGGTCGCATCCCACGCCTGCGTGTCCTCAACTTGAGTGACAACTGTCTTTCATATCTGCCCTTCACCATTGTGAAGCTGAAGGAGCTGCAAGCTCTCTGGCTGACAGAAAATCAGGTAAGTAGGTGGAAGATGTACATAGAAGTGTAAATACCAGATGTGGAATGTTTACAAGCCTTGTGAAAGGAACTTTGGAACAGAGAGGTTGATGGAGGGGATGTAATGCAGAGGGGAGTGGTGGGGAATTAAAGGTGGGGAGATGGATCCTGAATTGGCTTTAGCTAAACTGATTGTACTCTTCAGGATTATGGGGCAGTTAATGTCAGCTTTTGTGTATGGCAAACAAAAGAGCTCACAGACTTATTTTAAAATTCCACTTTTCCACTTTCAGACACGGCCATTAATCCCTCTCCAGTCTGAGTACGAACCAGACACTGGGCGGAAGATTCTCACGTGCTACCTTCTACCCCAGGGTCAACATTCGGACAATGGTTAGAGTGCAATATTTCTCACCTTTCAGCATGTGTCATGAGTGTCTGGTGGTGTTTTTGTTTGTTTGTTTGTTTGTTTTGTTCTTGTCACATGCGTATGTCTATATGGAACTCCTATTCCAGAAATAAGTCATCAGATTACATCATAACCTGTCAGAATTTGGCACAAGATATTTATTTTTTTATCTTTTTCTTTCTCTTAAACTGTGTGGACATCTCAGGAGGCTGAACAATATTCTATTGTGACAATTATTTCTTTTGAAATGAAGCAGATCAGTAGTAGATGGGATTAGTTTCAGCTGTGTTCTAAGAAAATGTCCAATGTAATTGTTTGATTGATTGTTAGATGAGCATGGTGGCGATGGAGATACAGACAGTTTTCATCCATCTATCTGGGATGAGGAACGGCTACGCAGACAACAGATACATTTTAACTTTGCTGATGATGATGAGGAAGAGGTAAGCAAACCTTATGTAGCTGTGTGAAAAGTTTTGTAAAACTTGTTCATCTGCTGTGAAACTTCATCTTTTCAAGGTATTACATTGTAGTGTCGTTATTCACTGCATGACAGTAAGGAAACAGTAACAACAGTTTATCTTACATACTTCAAACTCTAGATACTAAATACTGTATTCATTTTTACCACACGTGTGTTTGTGTGCTGTGTGAATGAAGTGTTTTACTTTGTGTTGCTGTGGGATGTTGATGAGTGTTACATGCTATTTCTCACCAGTAACTGATTGGGGTTACAGCTTCCTAAACCTTCATGAGTGTGCTGTTCAGCAGCTGACCACTCCACTAAAGTTTCAAATTATGTTTTGACCTGTGATACTATAAACGTATTGCAGATCTAATTGGAGACAAAAATCATTACATACCTAACTTTTATTTATCCAGGTTGAACTTTTTTTGGGATCAGTTTCCAGCAAACATTTTACAATAATATTTATTAACCTAACTTTTGCCTGGTGTTGTAAAACAGCTCTGTTAAAACTCTGAAACATTAACTGAAGGGTTTATATGGTCATCATATAATTGCAAATGATTGAAGAATATTGAAAGGGAACTTACGAACTGATTTTGGTGGGAGTTGACTGTGGGGGGAAGAAGAAAAGAATAAAGGAAATGCCACCGCTTTCAATCATTTGATCATTTGAGTGATGTATCCAAAACATGTTGCTGTTTTGTTCTTGTGCAAACATATGTTCATGTATTGTCCTCATAGCAGTATCATCCAATATACTCATTTTCAGGGGTTGGCATTTAATGGAATTTAAATATTTAACCCACCCCCACCTATAAATTCTTTTATAGTATGTGAGCGCATACAGTGCATTGTAGGTTCACCCACTTTTCTATCAGGATCGTACACTCAGCATGTTAGTTTTGGTACTTCTTGTTATGCATGACCACCTTTTTTCATTTACCACTAGTGTTGTTACACAGTTCACTCGTGCACCCCCACCTTTCCTCCCTCCCTCACTTGTATTCTTTCACCTGCACAATTTACTTCACCGACGCCAGGGTCACCTCGTTCGCTGCCCTACTCCGTACCCGAAGGAGATGCGAGAGAAAGCACGCCACATGCGTAACCTAGCCATGCGTCAGTCTCTGGGTGACGGAGCACAACCTACCAGTTGGAGCCCACATCCCGACAACAGCATTAGAGTCCAACAGGAGGTAGAGAAGGAAACTTGCAATTCTCCTCATTTTTCCTAGCGTAGATCATATATGTGGTTGAAGAAACACACCGCCAAATGATCCAAGTCAAGGAATCGTCAGGGGTATCTGCTAAGGAAGACATGAAACAATTGTTATGAGCAAACTGTTTTTCAAGTGTTTTTTACTCCCTCCCTTTTCTTTCGAAACAAGTCAAATGGAAACTTTGAAACCTCAACAGCTTTTGTTTCACTTGCATTATGTTGGTTAGTGTGGGCCACCCACTAAGGAGTTGGGGAGATGGGCGTTGGGTGTACATGTATCTGAAATCTACGTGGGAGACTACAAAAACATGACCAATTGTCATCCATACAAAACCTTTTATATGATTACTGAAGTGAAAGTTAAAGGGAGAAAGGCATATTCTATAGTCCATTTTCCAGGTTGACCAGTAGGCAGTACAGACTTGTGTGATTGTCTGTGCATTGTAACATTTTTTTCCCTTTACTCTTTAGCTGCATGTTTTCAGTTTCTTTTTCAAGCAGTTATAAACTAAATCAGTTTATATGTGAGAATCAGATGCTGCCACACTATGGAAGTACTGTTGATGTATTCCTGTTGTTTTTTTTGGAAGCCGAATAGATTATTTACAATGTTACCTTCTTAATTTTGTTAGATGTGTAACAGTGGCAATGAAACCAGCAAAGCTGCACTGTTTGTGATCCTCTGTACCTGGTAACTGCCATTCAGATACCAAATGAAAAGAAACAAATCAGTACCTGTGTACAATTATAGACGGGTTTGTATGAATATTTAAGTAGATTCTGAGTGAGAACCAGTATCACAAAACATTCTCTTAATTTATGTGTTTGCTTTTGCTTTATAGCCTGCGTACATGTATACTGAGTATGATTTTGAGTGCGGTGTGTGTGTGTGTGTGTTTGCTCAGAGCAAAGGGAACTACTCGTATGGGCCAGGTGATGGTACAGGTGATGTGCGGGTTCGGGAGGCCAGGATAACCAAACCCCATTCCCCATCTTTACAGGAGACTCATCGCTTGTATCGCTTTGATAAGGTATGGACTTGGAAAAAAAAAATCCTCATTTATATATTCATTTTGTCAACTTTCTTGGTGGGGCCTGGAGTACTAAAGGAATGCACATGAAGTTCTGTACATCCACAGAGCAGTGGACAGCCCTGTACAGTGGTGAGACAACTGAATATCAATGCAGTCTTATGGACGTGTGGTACATTTTCCACAAGGAAATACACTGAATACAGTGATACATGTAGTCAGATTTAAAGGAAAGTTACCAAGGCATTCAAAGCTATACCTAGCTCAGCGTTCTGTCTTTAGGTCAGAGATGCCTTATATGTATCGTTTATTCTTTCTGCAGATGGTATGGAAAGGTGACTGTGGGAGTAAGTGAACAAATACATAAATGATTACCTTTGTTTTCAGGAGAAGCTGCTGAAGGACAAGGCACGCATGCAGCATCGCACCTCAATGCCGAACATCACTGATGATATGTCGCCTGTGATGTCTCGATCCCGCAAACGAGGCAAGTGTAGGCAGTATGAGAAACTGGATGAAGAAGTGGAAAAGACGGTCACAAATGGAAACAAGACAGAAAAAGCTGCATTGGATTTTGTAGAGAAAACAGAGGAATCAGGAACCACCAAGAGTAGTAGTAATGGTATCTGCAATGATATCTTTGCATGCTAATTTCACATAATTTGTTCTTGACCACGTTGATGGCATGAGACTAAAAGCTTTTCCAGTTTCAAGCCTTATGACCACTTTTCACAAGTGCATGTGATAATGACTTTGTTTCTGAAAGAAACTAACATGTTGAAGCATGTCTTGCAGCATGAGGCACTGTGACTTATAGTGTATGCATGCAGTTACAGTTGTTTGTAAACCATCAGCATGAAATAATGTGCTGTCATTATGAATCATTTACAGAGAGCTACAACAGAATGCATTTAGAATGCCTTAGTTTGGGCCTCCAACCCAAACACACATCCACCCAGACACACACATATACCCAGACACACACATATACGCAGACACACACATCCACCCACAGACATATACACACACAGACACACATACACCCAGACACAGACATCTACACACACAGACACAATACACCTAGACATACACATCCACCCAGACACACAGACAGAGACACACATACACTCAGACACACACATTCACCCAGACATACACACCCACCCACACACATCCACCTACACACACACATCCACCCAGACACACACATCCACCCAGACACACATCCACCCAGACACATCCACCCAGACACACACATCCACCCAGACACACGCATCCACCCAGACACACACATCCACCCAGACACACACATACACCCCGACACATACAGACACTCAGACAGACACACATGACCTGTCCTAGTACTCCTACTCCTCCAAATTGCAGGCTTGCATATGTATGTGTTTACAGTTTACGCTACTGTACTATGTAATTACTGTTTTGTTTTGTTACCTAGGAGGAAGAGGTGGCAGTGGATCAGACGTGGAAGATGGCCCTGGCCGGCTTTCAGGCAGACGCAAGTCTGCTCCGAACCTCTTTGCACCGGAAGATCAAGGTTCAGAGGCCGAGCAGCAGAGACACGCTTTCACCTACGAGGATCTGTACCAGAAACAGCTTCTGCATCAGCATCACCATCGCCATGGGCGGCGTTCACGCCGCATGCGAGAGTATGACTCAGACACAGGGTACAGGAGTGATCAGGATTATTTGCGATTTCAGAGACGGTTTAATGATGATGACAGGCACGGTCATTCTGACAGTATGTCTGTTAGGTCACAACCGACAATGTCAAGACCCCGTAGAGGTGCGCGTGGTCGAGAGGCTGGCTACGCAAGTGACTTGGAAGTGTACGCTGGTATGGGTAGGGGTGTGGGTGGCAGAAGTGGAGGGGGTACACCTTCATCGAGACCACCCATCCTGCAGCTTTACACAGCGCACAGTGTGCCTCACAATCTCAACGCACAAACTCCACCTTCCGGCCACATGCACAGTGTAGCCAGCCCTCTGTCCAGTTCCCAATCAAGACTCGCAACACCCGACTCGAACCATGTGAACCGTCCAAACTCCGCTTCACTGCCACCAGCAGCTCCATCACCAACACAACTCGGCAGCAATAAAATACTGGACCAGAGTACCCCCGTTACAGCCCATCCTCCGCAGGCGTTTCCCTCACCCACCCAGACCCACGTGCCTGGAGGTGTCTACTCCCAGTCTAGTGGCCATGCAGACAGGGAGCTTCACAGAGAACTGTACACTGTGCTGGAGGAACGCAACAGAAAGCCAGCAGCACCGCCACCTGTTAAAGTGAGAATCTTGTCTTGTTCTAGAAATGTTTAATTTTTTCCTTTAAAAAAACAAAACAAAAAACGATTACTGATTACAGATCATTGTCCATAAAAGGAAATTTGTCGGCTTCACTGACAAGTAAATGCAATAAAACAACACAACAAGGCGAGACAAGGTGAAAACTGGGGTCAGCAACAGAGTCGCGCCTCCGTTTCCTGACAGTGGAACTAGAGGGGTGAAATTGGATTTCATTACATTTAGATGACAACTAAGGCAAGAAAAAAACCCCTAATTTCTAAGTGTCCCTTCGTAATCCGTATCTGCACCTCTCCAGAGAACCGGACATCAAGATGTATCATTAATACATGTACATATACTGTAGTTGCGCGGGGTGAAGCCATAACTAACTTTCTTTTCATACTGTTGGGTGTTTGATTCTGCCAGTGCAGTTGTTAGTGAAGTGGTTCTCATGGGCTTTACAATTATGCCATTTTAGCTACAAAAATCACGTGGTGAGCCACTTGGTGGGATATCAGTCTGACCACTGATCATCCTAACTGGCTTACCAGGCTTTCAGTGGCCTGAAATCAACTAATCAAACATTTTGGTGGTGGAGCTTTAGAAGTTACATAAAAACAGTTTCGTAAGTGCTGTTGTCTACCCTGCATTGCCATGGATCAGTGCTACTTGTGGTCTTTTTACATGTCTGTTTATTCATTTTTGCAGAGGAATCCATCGCCAACAACTGCAAAACTTCAGGGAAATACCCCACCCCCATACCAGCCAGCCCCACCGTACCATCGAACTCCGTCCACACGCTCAGACCAGTCAGATGAACAACGATCTGCTCAGGCTTCTCCCCGAGATAGTGGCAGCAAGGGAGGCTATCCCAGTAACTCATTTTCAAACCCAGAATACACTGCGGTGCGATTTGTGGACAGAGACAGGAGTGGTGATAGTAAAGTAGATGGTGGTGGTGGTGATGAGAGAGGTAGTGGATATAGTCGTGAGTATCAGACAGTGGCAATGGTGCATCAGCCTCCTGATGGACAGTACTCACATAGTGGGCAGCAGCAGCAGCAGCAATCACATAGCAGGCAGCAGCAACCACTTAGTGGCCAGCAGCAGCCGCCTCAGCAGCTGCAACAGAGAACTAACCTGTACCCTTACAACGATGAGGGCAGGACTCGTCGAAGAGATGGTGAGCTCAGTTTGGACACTCGTGTTGCCGATCAGTTTGTAGGGCCAGACTACTCAGTGACATCACATTCAGGATCAGGTGGGAGTTTTCACCCTCCATACAGTACGTACGATCACCAGTCTTCTCCTGGTGCAAGTTCCCACTCTGATCGTGTGACCGACCGATCTAGCGACTCTCTCACCACGGCCAGCAGGCAACTGGATCTCAGTGTTACAGCAAGACGTTCGCCCCACCACCTTGATCTCTCCTCCTCCTCATCATCAAGGGAAAGGTCAGGGTCGCGGGGCAACGTGTTCAATGGACGCATGAACAGCGGTGCTCTAACACCCCAAAAACCATTCGAAGCATACCCAAACCCGTACGGAGAACCACTGGAGGCTGGAGATCCACTCATGATGCGGTACGAGGATGTCGCCATGTTCAAGAGTGCTCAGGATCCCTCATCACAAGTGTCTAGTTCTACAGACAGTGGCTATGGTCACGGTCATCACATCTATGAACGCATTGGTGATTTGCAGATGAGGCGATCTGGTGAGTACCTCGTCCATGTTCCTGTTTGTATGCACACCAGTTTGCTGGATTATACTGATGGGATTGTCTGATTGTGATGCCAAGTTTCCTGTAAACTATAACAGTGTGGTAAGTTTTAGCACTGCACTGTAGTAACAGGTTTTTCTGAGCTTGTGGTCAGTGAAAATTAGACAGTGGCATGGATTGTTGTTTTCCTGTGCTCATTCTGTATTTCATTAAAATGGATTGAAGCAACATGATGCATTGATCATTGCCTTGTTAGGTGTTTTCAGGCAGTGTTCAGTCGTGCTTTATGCCACTGTAGGTTTGTTTCTTGTGAGTGTGACATTTTGTTTCTCGTCGTGATATCATGGATCACACCCTGTTCTCTGTGTAGGATCTCCCCAGTCTTCAACACCCCCATCGCACCGAAACACGCCAGTACGTCGCAACAGTTCCTCTCAGGGTACACCATCCAGGGAAACAACTCCTGTGAAAGAGGAAGGCTTCTACTCAGTTCAGGGACATGTTCTGTCTGAGAGCACTACTCAAGAATCTCGAGATGTGGTATGTGCTCATTTGTAAATACTGTAGAATGTTCTTTCTTTGTTGATGCTAGTATTTTCCGTTTTATGTGTTGCAGTGCCTTTTTATTTATTTATTTTTAAAAACACATAAACTCGTATTGTTAAGTAACCGTTTATAAGAAATACTCTGTTTTTTTCCTCCAAGTTCAGTTTTCACAATGCTCCATATGAGCTTCAGAGTGTGACATTATTAGCAGAAGAAAAAAGTCCCCAAACCAACCAGTGGATGCTTCAACCAACATAAATCATTTTTTTTTTTTTTTTTGTCACCAGTTCCGTGCCGTCATCAGGAAGAATCCTGGCCTGGGTTTCAGTATTGCTGGTGGTCATGGGTCCCGTGGCAATCCATTCAGAGATGGAGATATGGTAAGCAGACATCAGTGCAGTATACGTGAATTAATTCAGTCATTTGTTCTCAAGTGTGCCTGTCAGTACAATGTTTTGGTGCCAAGTTTACTGTGTTGTGTGGGAAAGTGCATGTGAAGAGCAGGCACAGGGAGACAACAGTACAGTTTACGTTTAATGATTTTATTTTGCAGACTGTGTGTGTGTGTGCGTGCGTGCGTGCGTGCATGTGTCATTGTGTGTGTGTGTGTGTGTGTGCAACTTGCAGGTACATTTGTATCATTATGGATGCGTTATTGCATATATATGAACCTGTAATGTAATGTACTTTTAAATGAACTTTTGTGTGCTTGCTATGTGGCAGTTGTTGCATTTTATGGTCAATGCTTTTTGTTGGAAAACTTAATATAGTGCAATTTGTTTCAGGGTATTTTTGTCACCAAAGTGTTACAGGAGGGTCCAGCAGCCACTGTCCTTCAGCCAGGAGACAAAATATTACAGGTATAAAACAGCTGGTATATTTTGGTTGGAACACATAAAATAACCACTGTTTCTTGCACAGTGATTGTAGGTGATTAGTTGCTGGATATAATCAGCCATTTAAGTTATGCTAAAAGTTTGTAGGAGGCTTTCAAGTAGTTAATTCACTGGTAGTGACTTCACTTTTATTTTTCTTGAAAGGTTGTTTGTTTTAGAATGTTTACATCTTAAGTGTAATCAGCTGGAAACATTACTTCCCAGTTGTGCCAGTTTGTCCCCCCAAAAAAGTCAAAAGATTTCATTCCTTTCTGCCTTATCGGGGTGTGGAGGAATTGACAAAGTGAAAGGGACAACAATGACATTAAACAAAAATTAATACCTGTACATTGTTCCTGTGTAAACATACAGCTAAATCTTCAGGTGTCGTATACAGTGAAATGCATGTTCTTGTTCATCAGGTGAACCACATCGACTTCAGGAGTATCGATCACCTCCAGGCTGTGAACGTCATGAAGACATCCTCCACAGTGGAACTACTTGTGGAACGCATCCAGAAAGTCAACCTTGTGTGAAGAAACTGCCTATGAACTTCTAAGTGTGCTGTTTCTACAAGAGCTGCTGAGTGACTTCAACGATAAGCTGCACGTAATATTCACCTGGCTTGGTTTGACCGAAGTGTTGCCAGCGTCAGACTCCTGACCTTTACAACCAGCCATGGTCTACAGCTGAGTCGAGGAATGAATTTAATACATCCAGCGCTGTGGGAGGCATGGTAACCCATGATTCAGTCAAGGTCACTGTAATACTTACTGTGAGTTTTCAGACCCATGGCCTGTTCCTGAGGAAGTTCATTCACCTAGAAGCTGTTAATGGCTGAAGAACTCTTGGGCAGCACTTCTTCCATTGGCCATGAAAGCTTTACTGCTTTTGAATGGCTTCCACTGGCCATGAAAGCTTTACTGCTTTTGAATGTATATGATCAACTTACTGATGATGTTTGTGTGAAAAAAAAAAGAGAAAAAAAAAGGAAGGAAGGAAAATAGTGCTTCTTCAAAAAGAATTCCATTTTCTATCATGTTGGTGATACTGCTGTACGTGTACTTCTACACCAAGACATTTTAGTGTGCAAAACAGTAATGTAGTTTGTGTTGATGGTTATAATGAATAATGGCATTCCAATGCGTTTCAAAAGGCAGCTGTAGTTTTCAGTATCAGTGATGTCTGTAACTGTTGTACCTAGAGCAATAAACATTTCTTTAAATGCCTATGTGTGTAATAAATATTTATAACCTCCATTTTGATATATGATCTGTGTGTTTTCTTGCACAGCTGCTGAAAGCTATTGACATGTGGCAGGCAACAAGTGGATGAATATATGCTGACGCATACATACTTGTTGAGAGTAAAAATAGATAGTACTTTCTGGTATCTAGTTGAATTTGTCCGAAAACTGTCAAAATATTTGCATGTATTGAAACGGTGGTATATTCTGTTTGGATCTCATCTGCTGGTAGCAGCAAAATTGTATTGCACTTGAAATTTCCTTTGGTTTAGCCAGCCTTGGGTATATTCATGCAGCACATACTAATAGGTGCTCCTTTTTCTTGTTGGATTGGGGTGGGGCTGTTCAAATGAAACTGCCTTCCTCAATTCCTCAATATATTCATTACATGCATGAATTTGATAAGCCTGTTACACTGTGTATTAAAAAAACAAAACCCTTACAGATGGCAATGAATAGTTCTGTGCTATCTACATTAACTCGGATAGGTCTTGCTTATTAATTTATTGGCCTCTCCTGCAAGGATTCTTCTTTCCATACAAATTGCTGGGAGCAGAAATAGCTAAGCTGGTAGAGCGTTGGTTTTTGGATTTTCAATGCTAGGGCTGTGAATTTGAATCCGAGCTGGGACCAAATACTTGTGCTGGCTTTTCCTCATTGCCCTGTCTTTGGTATCACCTGTAATCTGGTGCAGAAGGATGTTAAACCCTCAAACCACCACATGTATTGCCGAGAGTGAAATTGTAACATTCCCACTCACAACACCAGCTGGAATGCTTCTAGATGTGCGTACAGTTTGTTACTGTGCAACTTTTTAACATACTTCACCAGTTCCTGTCATTTCTAACTTATTTGTGTCCTCTCTACTGATACTTCGCAATGATGGTGTTAATGTATACAAGCATACCTAGCACTCTGGGGTTATGCATAATGCATCAACCTGATTTAGAAATGATACTCATGTAGCCACACCCCACAAACCTACTCCATAGGGCAGGTGGGTCTGATGTGTTAAAGTTGAATCTCCTTTTGATTTTTGTCAGCATACAAATTACATGTATACACGGTTGACAGTGTCAAAACTGGTATCTGTCAATGTCATCATCTGTAAAATGGGTTCAGGCCAGAACGATCAACCAAAACTGCCATATCATCCCACTGTGATACTTGTGTGTGTTAGCATATCTGCATACAACAGACTTTAAGGTGTCTGAGTAACATTGGCTGTCCATTGTATCCTGATACATTAGACTGTACTAAACGTGTTGACCAACTGTTCCAGTATGTACACTTCCTACATACCCAGATTTCTGAAATGTCATGCCAGTTTGTCCTTATGTGAAGAAATTGTCCTCATGTACATTAATTACTTTTAGGGCCTATTCAATTCACCTTTTCAGCTTCCCTTAGAATCTCTGTTTGTCAGCCAATACATGTCTGAAATGAAAGGTCAGGGTCACAGTGTTCTTCTGGAGAGAAAAAGGGAGATAGCTAGTGAGCGAGAGTGTGTTGAGTGGGGAGCTAGGAAATATTGGTTCTGTGTATGTGTAAAAATCTCTCACACTTTCCTGCTAAATTTTAGTACCCCCCCCCCCCCAGTAAGTATTAGGAAGTGTTTGATCAATTAACTTATCCATGAAAGAAGGCATGTTATTACTTTAGAGGAGAAACTGATCATCGAAGACCAGTATGTTCTTTTCCTGTTGTCTTTGACCCTCTGTGTAGGAAAATCTTGGTGCAGATGTTTCTTCATAGCATGTGACCCATTATGGAATTATCATACAGTGTCCATTTTATCCTTAGCGGATTACATTGTCCACGCACATGTTCAGATTTATCATGCCATTTGCTATTTTTATCGTGTACATATCCAGTCACCGATATTTTTTTAGCAGTTGATTATTTGTTTGAATCAGAAATAAAATGTTTTCTTTGACACTTTTGGATATGAAATGAATTGTGTGGTTGGAGTTGGTAGATGTAATGGCGCACAGGTATGTACAAACTGACACCCCCCCCCCCCCCCACACACACACTCTTAAAACACACACACACACAAAACAACATCCTTCACATTACAACACTTGTGAGTTCCCTTCCTTTCAATTTCACTACTGCAAAATAATCCTGAAACCGCTCACACACAATGAAGTTTGTACAAAGTCTGCATTACCTTAGCAGTTTGTGCACTATATTTTTTTGGGGGAAAAAAAATCAACACCCTCAAAGTAATGGTCAACCAAACATCACTGGCTTAAACATGTGAAGCACATTATTTTGTAAATATGATGTGCTACATTGTGAAACTAATACAACCCATCACCCTCTGTTAGCTGACTCTTCGTCCTGTGAATAGTTTTCAGTACCATGGTCATACTGTGACTCTTGTTGACTGTTTGGACTTTGAGTTTCAGGGAAGACATCGCTGTTTCCAAAAATCTACTTTTTTTTTTTTTTTTTGGGGGGGGGGGGGGGGGGGGGCCTTCGCTATACATAATGGCATTGGGTGATTTTGCATCCCCCACTTTTATTTAAACGTCTGTAGCTTAGTCAGTCCACGAAATTTCTTGACTTTGTCAATACGGATATTGGGCAAGTGCTCACCGAAACTTATGTGATTTCAATTGTAAACAAATGAACGACAAAAACATTGCACAACCCTCTCTGTACTTCGGGAGTGCAAAACCACCGATGCTTTTAGAGAACGAAACCTGCACACCTTACAGTGCGTGCAAAAATTGAACCACCCATACTTTTAAAGAAGGAATTTATGCGTTACTAGCATATTTTTACTCTCCAACATTCCAGATGACTATCATGGCAGCTTGAGAGGTTTACACTCATTGCAAAAGAAA
The DNA here is from genome assembly GCA_018292915.2 of Batillaria attramentaria. Classification (NCBI taxonomy): domain Eukaryota; kingdom Metazoa; phylum Mollusca; class Gastropoda; family Batillariidae; genus Batillaria; species Batillaria attramentaria. The sequence goes on from JACVVK020000002.1 coordinate 5,333,315, forward strand.
AGAAACAGTTGTTGGGCAACAGAACCGGCAAACACACTATCGAAAAGAAAAAAAAACAAAACAAAAAACACCCCACACTGGCAACTGACATAGCACTTTGCTAAACCAGGGCCATTTCTAAACCAGATTCTGAGGCTCACGTCAGTGCTTTACCACTGTCATATATCTTGACGTGATGTCACCTTGTCCTTTATTATGAGACATGTTGTCAAGTCAGCAGTCACAAGCCTCACGGAGGGGTGTAAAAAAATGATCCATACACTAACAGCACCTCACCCAAACCATGCAAAAAGTTTATTGACACACCACCATGCGTCATGGGCGTTGCTAAAGGAGACCAGCACATGTTATCTGATATCTAATGAAAGAATGCTGAAGATAGTGCTCTGTGGGTCGTCTCAACTATTAAACATATATTTGCACTGTTATTTCGCAGATATGGTGGTTTATAAGTTCTTCTGCGATTCGTAAGAAGAGCGTCTATCTTCCTGTCTTCCTACCGCGCATCGTCAGTTTACGGTCTTACTTTGTGTCACCCATTTTCAAAGCGGGGCCGCGTTCCTGTCACTGTAAATACGTTATTTTTGGACGCACTATCCTCAGGCTGAACTTTCCAGACGGCTGGTAAAAAATGCAAAACGGGCCGCGAGTACTGGTACGAACCGGCTTCACTGCATAAATGACCTACTAAAGAGTCAGAGTAGACCGGAAAAAAAACCGAGCATGTGCTAGACTGTAGTCAAAGTTGTAGTGCAATGCGATTCATGAGCATCCATACATCTGGAAAACGCCATTTACCATAGGAACGGGTCGTGTCGCGAATGGTCTAGAATAGGTCGTCTGCTACTAGGTTTCGGGATGTCAAACCCGTTTTGATTGGTTAGTCTGCAAAAGAAAACCAATACAGGCAATTTGATTGGTCGGATTCAGCGGAAATACCCGAAATCCAGAACGTTCGGGAAGCTACGTAAACTTTCTAGTGTCATATCCGGTATATATCTCCGCTGCGCCAACGTTTTGGCTTAGAATCAAATACACAACCGTTGCGAAAACTACAAGCTGAACTGTCAGTTAAACGTACAACGCTCGGAAGGCGTACCATCTGAACGTGTGAAAGACTGTTAGCCCATCAAAATGGGAAAAGACTATTACAAAATTCTCGGACTGGCCAAAGGGGCCACGGAAGAGGAGCTGAAAAAGGCGTACCGCAAAATGGCACTCAAATACCACCCTGACAAGAATAAGTCGCCAGGCGCAGAGGAGAAGTTCAAGGAGATTGCGGAAGCCTACGATGTGTTGAGTGATCCTAAGAAGCGTGAGATCTTCGACAAGTACGGAGAGGAAGGCTTGAAGGGTGGTGTGCCTGGAGGTGGCGGTTTCACTGGTGGCACCCCAGATGCTGGTGGAACCTACCACTACCAGTTCTCCGGAGACCCGCGTGAAACTTTCAAGATGTTCTTTGGCGACGACAACCCGTTTGGGTCCTTCTTTATGGGTGGTGGCGGCCCTGGTGGACCGCGTAACATGTTCCACTTCACTACAGGTGGTGACGACCGTATGGACGTGGATGATGACCCGTTCGCTCACTTTGGCCGTGGACCGTCAACTAGCAGTTTTGGCGGGCACGGACGTGGTGGCATGGGACGCCGAAAGCATCAGGATCCTGCCGTTGTCAAAGACTTGCAGGTGTCTCTAGAGGAAGTACTGAATGGCACCTCCAAAAAACTGAAAATCACAAGGAGGGCGCTGAACCCGGATGGTCAGTCAACACGCACCGAAGACAAGATTTTGCAGATCGATGTGAAACCAGGGTGGAAGGCAGGTACCAAGATCACATTTCCCAAAGAAGGTGACCAGACGCCCAACAACATACCAGCAGACATTGTGTTTGTCATCAAAGACAAACCCCATGGTACCTTTGTGCGAGACGGCCAGGACATACGCTACAAGGCCAAAATATCTCTGCGTGACGCTTTGTGTGGAACCACCATTCAGGTGCCAACTCTATCTGGCCGGAAAATCCCTCTGAACTTAACTGAAGTCATCAAACCTGGTTCACAACGACGTATACAAGGGGAGGGACTACCATACCCCAAGCAACCATCAAAGAAGGGGGATTTGATCATTGAATTTGACATTAAGTTTCCAGACAGGATTTCTCAGTCTGCAAAGGAAATCCTCAGAGACTGTATTCCAGCATCGTAAGCAGTTGCCATTTACTGATTCAGTGAATGTGTTACTTACTGTGTACATGTGTTACTAACTGTTGGTATGCATACTTCATCAGCATGCTGAATTAATACTTTAAAAATTTTGTTGATTCTTGATGCTTCATAGCCAGTTGTGTTATAAAATAGCATTTCTAAATTATAGCAAATCCCCCCAGTTTTCCTTGTTTTCTCTTGTAACTTTGTTTAGAAGAAAATGCTGTGTTATGAAAGCAAAGAAATGATTAGTATGATACTCGGTTAGCAATGTTATTACCATGCAACATTTTACTAGGTGGAACTTCCAGGGTGTAAACTATTGGAAAAACTCAATTATCAAAATCTATGATAATCGCTGAGATACTGCATAAGCTTAGGCACAACCATCAAGTATTTGTCTGAAGCAGTAGGATTACCTCGCTTGGGATATTTTTAACCTGCTGTTTTTAGCTTGCACAGGGTCTACTCGCGTTGCTTGCTCTGATCTTGTGCCAAGTGCTCCAGCTTAACAGATGTGCCACTTCAGAAAGCGCTGTACTGTACATCAACCTAATTCCTGGTTCCTGTTAGTGCAGTGACTCATTCGGGACTGTTAGCCTGTTCTTGCACTTGTGTAAGGTAAACCTGCATTCAGGACCATCAGAAACTTCGCGAGTAATCCTAATCTACCTTGCTGTATTTTCTGCTTTGTAAAAAGTGTCTAGACATAATGCTCTGATTTGGGCAGAAAGCACCCTTTTCCATTAGTGGCTAGGTAAACGTTTGTGGAGCACAGTTGAGCGTGTCTTGGATTTTTTGCACTTGCAGGATTTTACTAGCAGTGATGGTATCTGTCCAAAATAGTCAAGATACAACATTAAAGTTATTTCACAGTGTACATGAAGTAAAGATGCTGTGTGTGTATGGATGATAAATTGTGTGCATAAAAGATGAATATGTGATAAAACATTGTTGGATATAATGACTACAGTGTGAAGCAAATTCTTTATGAACGAGAGTTGCAAGTGCATGAGCCTGATAAGGTGTAACTGTGTATGACTGTAAGTTGATTCAAAGCTCATTTGTACTTCGTGATTTTTGTATGGACAAAGTGTGAAGAGTATGTTCAGTTTTGAGTGTCTGGTGCTTTGTGAGAATGTGCTACATGTATTATGTATTTATAGTTTGAGCCTAGTTTGGTGTTAAAATAATGATGCCCAAAACACCCTGGTTTGTGTTGGTTTTGGTGATGTTTATAATTTGTGCCTTTCAATAAAAGAAAGAAAAATTAATCTGTGTGTGTGTGTGTGTGTTTTCTCAGGGGGAGAGAGAGTGTGTGTGTGTGTTTTCTCAGGGAGAGAGAGGAGTGTGTGTGTGTAAAATTTGCTGAGGGAGAGTAGTTGAACTTCATGTGATCTGGCTACTAATTTGCAGTGAAAATGCAGTTCTCTTGTTTCTGATTACCACCAAGCAGATATTCCTTACAAACAAATAGTATTCTATGAAAGCACCAATGAAGTATATATATACATTCATTCAGTTCAAGTTTGTTCAACTTCTGTACCTGCACATGGCCTGATTTTTTGTGGTCATTTCCCCATTTATTTCTGCTTTTTCTGCTTTCAAAACTCGAAGTGATGAAACACAAACTCAACTTCTTTCTGTGCTTCGAAGTTTACAAGTACATAATTTACCAAGTCTAGGATCTAACCAAATTCACTGCTTCTACCAGCTATGGGGTAACCGGTGAAATGTGACTCCACAAAATATTGATCAGGGCTTTAAACCTCAAAAGCATTTACCAACAATGAACATACTCTTACTGATTGTGAAATTTTGTTGTTGCATGCGTATGTCTTGTGAAAACCTCAACGACAATGCTGGTTTTGCAATTTTGAAGGCATGTTGACGCAACACCTTCAGGCAAAAGTAGGAAAGGACTTACTCCTTTGTTGGACACTCAAATTTGGAGTTGCAATATTTATTGTTTGCTCTTACATGTATTTCAATCACAGATTACAAACATGCATAACCTTCACTGTATGTCTTGGGTGCAATTGCATCCGTACTTTCATTCAAATGTCTGTATCTCAGTCAATATTCAGGCTAGATCCACGAAACTTCAAGAGTTTTGTCAATAAGGGTATTGGTGAAGCGCTCACCAAAACTTGTGTGATTCTGATTGTAAAATGACAAATGAATAAACAACAAAAATGTTGTATAACCCTCCCTGTCCATCGTGGGTGCAAAAACACCCATGGTTTTGTAGAAGGAACCTTGCATGCCATACATCACAGGTGCAAAACCACCCATACTTTTAAAGAGTGAAAAAAAACACCTATTATTAACCCTTCTCATACATTGTGGGTGCAAAACCACCTATATTTTTAAGAATGAACTTTGAGGGTAGAATCAGGTAAATGTAAGTGTAACACAATACACAAGAAAGAAACAGAAATATCGACATATATGTGTGACCAAATGAATATCGCGCAGACTGAAATTGCGCATATTTCCGAAATGGTGGGCAGCTACGATGATGTCTGTCCGGACAAAAAAACAGCGAAAAATGTTTTATCTGACAAAAGTTTATGACTAGTATTGCTTTTCTGTATACAACTGGCCTATACAGACCATCACATTAGTGTGCATGTGAGTAATCTTGAGTCAATTAAGTTTAATTCCTTCTTTAAAAGCATGGGTGTGTTCGCACCCACAACATATGGCGTGCAAGTTTTCTTCCTTAAAGTATGGGTGCATTATTTTTCACCCATGAAATGCAGTGTGCAAGTATCTAGGCGACATGGCGAAGGTCAAAGTCACAAACTTATACCAAAACAGTACATGTGCACTTTATTCTGTGAAATGCAACACACACTGAACCTTAGATGACTTGCAAATACATGTGTTATTATTCAGTTGTAATCAAAATCATGATTTTATCAGCTGATGGTAAAGAAGCTCTGAGCATACAAAACGTTTCCATCAATGTAATTTAAAAAAACAACAAAAACAAAATGAAACAGATGATATTTTATGTACGCCAACTTCTGGTCAGCTACAGCGCTGGGAAGCTCCCAGCATAATCTTCATACTGCACTTGTCTGTTCTAACTTTGTTTAGACACTGCTTTGGTGATGATGACTGTCATACTACGGCACCTATGACACAACGGTAGGGTTCCATATTCTGTGGGAACTGTAAGAGGACAAATGTCCTCGCCGACTGTAAAAGTACATTTGTCCTGCCCACTTTTATTCCTTGAAGTCAAAAGATTGTTGTGTTTGAGTTGGCGAAACAGTGTTGTGTTTGACATACATATACTGTGTTCGACCTGGGCTCATCTACCTTAAGATCAGCAGTTCTGAAAACAGTTCTGTCACTACCTGTGACAATCATACTGTTTGCCTTTATATACATGTACACTGTGTTCTACCTGGCTTCATCTACCTTGAGATCGGCACTTCTGAAACAGTTCCATCTCCAACTGAGACATTCAGACTGTTTTCCGTTGCTCCTCATGAGACCAGTGGTGGAAGACGAATGATATTGCACTAGAGTTCCAAACCCCTTTCAAAAAAGTGTCGGAAAGTCCTTTCTTGTCGGCACAATGGTTCCACTGGGAAAGGTCTGCGTTGCAGTCGCTCCCTTCCGGAGGGCCCCGAACCTGGATGTTGTTTACACAGCGACGACACTTGAACCTGGAAGAAAAAGCCACCTCATCAAAACAAGCCAGAGTAAGGGAGTGCTGGTTCTCAGAAATCTCTGCTACCCACCTGTCTCAATAAGCAAACATTAACTGAGTGGGTAATGTCACATCAAGCACAGCCAGAATGAGTGTAAATTAATTTTTGTTGTACGTCAGTGAAAATGCAGACACACTTTTATTCACATGTATGTACATGTACTGATGTAGTTCATAATACTTCTGTGAAACTTTGTCAGCAAGGGTTTTGGGGAAGAGTTTGCCAAAACTGTTGAATTTAGTTGCAAACAAACAAGTAAACAATTAAAAAGTAGGAACAATAAAATTTGAAAGTGAGTGACTGCCACCATGCAAAATTAATATTCAAGGTACTGAAATCGAGACTTTGGAAAAGTGTGCTTGTATGACCTCATTAGATCTACAGATCCAAGCACACACACACACACACCCTCTCAAAAAAAAAAAAAAAAAAAAAAACATAGGAAAGAGGGGGGTTGAGTAGGGAGATGAGAACATTACTGTAAGGAAACAAATGACAGCTGACTACTTCAGCAGGAGTAAGACTAAGAGTCTTACTTGTCATGGGTGTCACTGAGTGTGTTCTCATTCAGGGTAAAGAGGTCACGCAGATCTCCGAGAGAGAAATGGCGCTCAACATCCTCTTCCTTGTCAACCACACAGCTGCTCAATGCCTTCTTGTGAGCCTGACGCTGGAAGATTTTCTCTTCAATAGTCCCCGTCTGACGAGAGAAAACAAATTATTATCATCACACACAACAGGACAACCACTCTAACTCATGCCATAAGAAATGACAGCACTTATCCTAGTGACCACCAATAATATTAATTCATATGCAACAGATTTCATTTAAGTAAGTGACCAGATGCCAGCGCAAAGATTGCTCTTGAGGTGCCAGTAACCAAGCTAGACTTACCGGTACAACATCATGAGATGGAGGCTGTACATAGTGCACTTGGTAAACCAGCAGCCAGTGCTTTTCTGGAATTTTTATTGTAGAACTGTGACTCTGTGATATTTGTTGGAAACGGATGACTGTACAAATTTGTGACCTAACTGTTGATCAACCCTGGATATGATTCTGGAACAGTTTGCAACCTTGGTGTACGTGAAAGTTTGGACAGAAATGTACTAAGTGCCGAATATTTTTAATAACCTTTTAACCGGTATGATCAGGATATTTTTGCAGTACATGAAAGAGTTTGTGTCTAAACATTTATTATATCTACGATTCAAACTCCACTAACTCACCGCAATCAGCCTGTAAATGAAGCACTGTTTTTTCTGCCCATCACGCCAGCAGCGTGCCATGGCCTGGTCATCGTTGGCTGGGTTCCAGTCAGGGTCAAACATCACCAAACGATTAGCACCAATGAGATTCAGGCCACAGCCACCCGCCTTGCTGCTCAGCATAAATATAAACTCGGGACTCTGGAGACACACAGAATAGGACACTAGATTTTCATTCGCTGGACTTCAGTGAGCTGAATACGTAAAACAGTAATTCTTAACCAAAATGCATGAGAGTAGCAACCTGTGCCAGTACGGCTGACCGATAAAATCTGGAATTGGCAAGGCTGATACTGAATACCAAAAAAGGTTTAAAACATGCTTAGAGTTGCAGAATAGTATTCAGAATATCTTTCACAATCAATAACTCACTAATGGATTGTTGAACTGCTCCACAATCTTTGCCCGCTTTTTGATGGACATGGACCCATCCAGGCGCACAAAGTGATAGCTGCAAACAGACCAAAATAAACGTCTTACACAATGTTTTTGAAATAAAATAAAACAATAAGTAAAACAGAACAATGAGAGACAAGAACATCCCAGGCCCTATGCCTTTCCCAGGTTTCCTTTCACATCTCCAACTCTTGCAAAACCTGTTCTTCCAAAAATTACAAAATACATATGATGCTGTGCCAAATGTTCATCAGCGGTACACTGTGTACATTTGAAATGTCATTAAACCTATTTTTCTGCACATTTCAACATAATTTTGGGTTTCTTATAAAGATATCTGGCTAAGGAAATAGCTGAGATAAATTGGTCTTGTTTGAACCAACAGAAGTGATGTTATTTTGCCATAGAAACAGTTTTGGGGGCCTAAAAATCGGGGTCAAAATGGTGACTTGACAGGGCGACCATAGGATTTCATCTCACTCCTTCCAATGCATAAAACCACGCCAACTAGGCTTTGTGTTTGCATTAAACACAAACAAATCTGTGTTTTTCGGTATATTATGATGCGTGTTTTCGCGTTTGTACGAGAAAAAAGTCCCCGCGAAGTTCCGCTTGCCGCTCGTCACAGATTTTGTCTTGCCCGGGTAATCACATTCTCGCGTCACCGAGACTTGGCGAGACCCTCATTTGCATACTATTTATGGTGGCAGCCTCGTTTTGGACATCAGATTTGAGATGGAGGCTAGCGAGGTCCACTTTGCCAGCATTTGAAGCCAGTAGAGCGAATACAAAGCACACGCGGTTTTCTCTTGTCCCATCGTGACAAGCGTGCATTTTGAAAAAGTGAGGACTCTACAAATGAAATACTCTGTTTATGGCCGATTTTTTAAAGACCGAGGTATCGTTTACAAAACGAGACCGCATGGTGACAACAAAGATGGCGTCGTCTGCGCGTGAAGGTAAGTTTCGATTTTTTGTCCCCCAATTTTGAACGGGTGAGAGATGTGACAAGCGACTCAAGCATGACGAGCAACAGCATAATCAAGTAGTTTTACGCACGAACGTATCGTAATAATGGGCGTCTTTTGCAGTTTCCAAATACAATGAGTGAAACTAATATTATTCGTTTGCCTGTACTTTCGATTTTCAAGCTCTGAGCAGTTATTCGCGGAAAAAAGTTTCCGAGGGACATTGTAGATACTTGGTCCAGCGTGACGAGGCACATGGTGGTTAGAATTTCTTCTGACAGTCAAAATCCCACTTCACTCGAACTTGCTGTGCTTTGATCAGAGGTACAAAAGAGTAACAAACATTGTTTCAGGAACAACACTCCGATTCTTTTTCTTCGTAGTGTCTTTCTTTGTGTTGCACATCACCATTTCTACTAGGGACACTGTAGAAGTATGGTTAGCTTGGTCCAACGTGGTGAGGTACATGGTAGTGAGAATTCTTTTGAATATTCAAAATCCCACTTCTGTAACTTGCTGTAACTTGACCAGAGGTATTAAAGAATGACTGAAATATTGTTCTGGGGACAGCGCTCCCATTCTTTCTCTTTGAGTTTGAATTGGTTTTTCACGGCCTGTGTTGCACCAGTAACACCAAAGACAAAGCAGAAGCATGTCAAAACCAAACTGGCTTATAAACCTATTCTGTTTATTATGAAATGTAAGGAATGTGGAGTGAAAAAACTGAGTATGAGATTCCCAGTCCAAAGTAGCTATTCTTTATCATAAGTTTATCTGGTGGTAAATTTCAGGTCTTCGTGTACGTTTGAGCAAAGAAGCGACAGTTGATATAAAAAAAAGAAAAAGCAATGCCCAGTCTGGATATAAATGTTTGCTGGTAAAAATATAGTTTGTTAACTTAAAACAAATGTCATTAATTATCCTTTTAGGCAGTCACTTGCCTCAGTTTTTGGTTTGTCACATGTGCACATATATTGTATGAAATTTTATTTTCAGGTCGCCTCCATTTGCCCCGAAAATGAGATGGGCCTTGTGATCTTTTGGATGAGGCAAGGACATTTCTGGTTCTGATCATCCAGGCCAGAAGAGTCATGGGAGCCAGTGGCATTTTTCCCACGAATTGCCAGAGCTGTGTTTGCAAGAAACACTGTCGACACAGCACATGCAGCTGTACAGCGTCTGCCGCTAATTTCTGTGATATTAACTGTGATATTACTGAGATAAAGACAAATGTTTGGAAGTGAGAACTATAGTTGTGGTTTCTTTTCTTACGTGTTGTACAAATGTGTTTGTTAGCAGTGTTGTTTCCGAAAAAGAACAGCTCTCCCTAGTAATTTGTCCTGGACATGACTTGCGACATGCCACACATTAGTATGCTGGTCTATGGAAATATGGCTTCTCACTGACTTGTAACTGTGTTTACATACAAATACTGCAACTAAACATAGCATAACAACACCCCCCAAGTACTACCCGCTAGTTCTCCGGCTTTAAGAGAGAAAGTTCAGTCCACGGAAATGTCGCTCATCACACAAGACAAAATGTGTCATTTGTAATTGCACATGAAACAGTATTCAAAGCTTCCAAACCCATTTCTATCTTTCTTACCCAGGTTCCATTACATTTCCATGCAGAATTTTGTTTGTCAATGAATTTATTTTAGAGGTATACATAAATATACTTTGTCCCATGCGACACGTGACACACAGTGTGCACTTCATTAAAACATGATTTTTGCAAACACCACAACTTCAACTATCTTTTGAAATATATATTTCAGTAGAGGAAAGAAGCCTTCATAAAATCATGAAAAAGTTTAACTGAAAACCAAGATCTGATTTTTGTGTAGCTGGTCCACTTTTGGGTGTGAACTTGTGGCACAGCATCATATACAGTACAACTTCTTTTGGGCGACCACTCCCGTGGCCAGATAAGAGTGGTCTTAAAAGAGAGGAGGCCACCCAAAAGAAGCTTCAGGCAGGGAAGAAGTGCAACCCACATTGGTCTGCACAGGCAGGTGGTCTCCCAAAGGGGTGGTCACCCAAAAGAGGTTCTACTGTATATATAATAATAACAGAACTGAACTTAACTAAAGTTTTTTAACATTTCTTTCTGACTGGAAAACCAAAATGACTCTTTACTTACTTGCACAGGAACTATTAAGTGAGTAAAAAATTGTTGAAAAAGAGGTCTCCTGTTTTGCTATGATGGTTGTAAGACTTTCTACAGACTACAAGGTGGCCACTGTTAGTAAAATGAAAAGTAAGACTGCAAATACTTTTTCTGCTAAAACAACATACTTGCGCTGACGGCAAAGTTTCTCAAACATATCCAAGGTCTGAGTGTAGTTGGAGACTAGCACAACTTTGTCGCTGGTTGTTGCCTTGATCATCGCAAGCAGCATATCTAGAACCACCACCTTCCCTGTAAGAAAGGCCAACAAAGTGCAAGATGACTCCAAGACAGCCACGAACTGAGCCATTATTGTAACAGTCCAAACTCTGCAGCCATAGCCCATATCCTGCTCTGATTAAATATCCTGTAAATACTCTTGGGAAAACATAGAAAGTCTGTAAGGCAGAAAGCTGCTACTAATATTTTTAAGCATGATAGTGATGAAAGTTGTCTTGCATGAATGTGCTTACCTGACAATTCTGGCTGGACTGTCTTGGTTGAGTAGCCAGAGGGGAAGAGATCTAAACCATTTTCAAATCCTTCACTTCGTTCCAAGCATTTCTCATAAATGAGATCTGGATCTGTGCGGAGATGAAAATAGGCCAAATTGAGTGAGTGTTGCTAAGACACATACCTGGTCAATAACAACACTATTGAACTGCGACAAGAAAGTACCCTAAATGGTGAAGGCGACTATAATTTCAATAAAAATATGGGGGAAGAAAGACGAAAGGAAAGCTGTGCTTGGCTTGATGCAAGTATGCGATTCTTACGATTGCATAGTTTCTTGAGTTGTGTGATGGCTGATAGGGTACTGCTGGTCACTTTTCCATCTGTTTCCATCTCACACTTTGCTGCTTGAGCTGCTACAAAGCTTTTGTACAGTGCCATCTGAAGTGGGGTAAGCCGACAACAAACAACTTGCTCCACTGGAACAAAAACATGAAATGTTTGATGCATTAGCTGTTGTGTTAAAATGCAATAAGTAACTCAAGTATTTCGACAGTCACACATATAATCTGCTCAAGAAGCCTCTGGCCGCGAAGTCAGCAAAGGGGATTGAGGCAGTCAACCGTCTTGTCTCTGTGTCAGTAAATTCACTAAATACTGTATCTCAAGAACAGGTTTCCCATTCAATACCATTTTTTTGGTCAGCCTCGCCATTATCGAACTAAAAAAAAAAAATGCTGCTTGTTTTTGTAATTGTGCACTCATTTATTTAATCACAGATTCTGAGTAAGTAGCTAAATACTTGGTAAATTAGTACCTATCATCACTCACCTTTCACGGGCAAGTACTTGATGAGCAAAGCCTGCGTGCGACGTATGATGCACTTGTTGACCACTGACAGCAGCTATGAAAAGGAAAATAGAGTGCAGGATTTCAGTTGAGCCATAAGCACAGAGTACACTTATGCAAACATGTTGACTGAATGAAATATTTTCTCAGTTTTGTACAAGTATGCATTACATAACAATGTGCATTTTCACTGTCAGTTTATACTACAATTGCCACTGCATGAATTTTAAAGTGCAGGATTTAAGTTGAGCCACGAGCATAGAGTACACTTACGCAAACATGCTGACAATGAAAAATTTTCTCTCATTTTTGTACAAGTAGGCACTACATAATAATGTGCATTTTTACTGTCAATTTATACGACAATTGCCAGTGCGTGCATTTTTACTGTCAATTTATACTACAATCGCCACTGCGTGATATAGTAAATACCTCCTGAAGTTTTTCCTCTCCCTTTTTATGGTCCTCATCTGTTGCATCAGCATCCCGTCCACGCAAGATGGGAGTTTCAAAGCGCCGTTTGAACTCCTGGGCAGTACCTTGCAAACATAAGCAAAAAAGTTGAAATTCATGAATAGATATTATCAGAAATGCACATATATAATATGGCAAAAATCAACAAGAAATATACTTTAAATATATGTTTTTGAGTACAGATTTACCGGCTTACAATGTCTCTTAAAGTTAAACAAGTAGACAGCTAGCTACCATGCACAGACTGAAATAGTCTGTGTGCATCACAGCATATTATGTGTGCATGCATGTCATGTTTTGGAATGTATGTGTATGAATGAAATACAGAGAAGTCAACATGAGTCAAAGAAGAAACTAACCAAGAATGCCCCTGTTGACAAAATGGAGGAGACTGAAGTACTCCAGAAGATCATTCTGAATGGGAGTGCCTGACAGCAGGATGCGACGTTGTGCATTAAGACTTGCAAGCGCCTGGTAGGTCTGGTTCTCTGAGTTTTTCAGCCTGTGGCCCTTTTTGGAGGACACACAAAACGCGCGGCAGTGTTAGGTAACCATACGTGTTGGCTAACAATAGTGAATAAATGAGACTCCTGATATAACAGTTAGTATTTCAGAGCAAAACTGTCTGTACAGAAGCAGACACCAATCTCTCATGAAAAGTGAAAGTGACTGATCGAAGGAAGATAGCTCACCTCGTCACAAATGACAAGGCCTACTGAGCCTTTGTGTAGTACGGAGGCATGGAGACGGAATGTTTCATAGGAAATGATGAGGACAGGATTACAGATTCTGCGCCCCTGCTGGCTCATGAAATGGTCTGAAACATGAAATAGAACCAGTGACACAGAACTATTCCCATCAAGTATATAACCAAAACTACCTTGAGAAGGGAGCATTTAAAAAGTGCAAGGAAAGTTAGTACTGTTTGTAATTACAAGCTACTGTTACTGCAAAACAAACTTTCTTGATACAAAGTTTGGGTGGGTCGATGGTGGGTTAAACTTAAACTCCACCAAGAAACGAATACCATTTGAGCTACAAGAAAATTTAATTAAAAAACTCCAGGACTTACTGAGATTTCTGTCGATCTCACTTTTGGTCCCAGAGTCTATTGCCAGTGCACTGATTCTGTTTCCCAACCACTTGCTAATTTCATTGTACCAGTTCTGAAAAAAATGAAAAGGCGACTTTATGCACTCTGAAAGTCATGGCATGTTAACTGCACATATATATGTAGGCTGATCCACACCTCTGATAATGTAATAACAGACATACAACAGAAACAGGAAGGGAGACAACCACACAGGTCTTAGCTCAAAATGGGCTGATAGCAGCCCTCCTGTTTATTGGAACATCAATGCATAGATACCTAGAAGACAAGTGTACCTAAAGATTCTGTTGAAATAAACAGAAAAGAAATGGCACAAAACACACACACACACACACACACACACACACACACACACACACACACACACATTGGCAACAGAATCCACATTACAACGAGTGTACCCACCTTGACAAGACTGCTAGGTGCAACAATGATGGCTTTGGTAATGGTAGGGCAGCAGTCAGGGCTCTGTCTCTGTATCAACAAACCAGTCAAACAGTAAAATAATAACAAATTACAGTAGAACCTCTTTTGGGTGGCCACCCCTTTGGGAGACCACCTGCCTGTGCAGACCAATGTTACAATGATACTGGGTTGCACTTTTTCACTGTCTGAAGCTTCTTTTCGGTGACCACCTCTCTTTTAAGACCACTCTTGTCTGGCCATAGGGGTGGTCGCCCAAAAGAAGTTGTACTGTACTATTATTATGATCTTATTATGTTATGATCAGATGAAACATTTGAAATGTGAATGAAAAAAAAAGAAGGTGTAGCTCATAAAATTTTGCAAATGTAAGCAGCTTATCAAGCAGGAATTCATCTTGAGAGAGAGAGAGAGAGAGGGGTGGGGTGGTGAGACACACAGCAAGGTGAAGAAAAAGAAGAAGAAACCATATTTGTTTTGTCATCACAGCATGATATTCACTTATTAATACATGTACTAATTGAAATGTTGCTTGAATAAACTTACCAACAGAGTCCAAAGCAATGTGACGCACTGCAGCGTTTTGCCCAGACCCTGAAAAAGAAAATTGCCGAATGCTGACAACGGTGCACATACTGTTCTTAAGAAAATAATTATCAGAACCAGTTTTCAACACCCCATTCCTGACACATTCATCATCACTTTGAAGCAGAGAGGTCAAGCAATAGAGCAGGCCTAAAAAAAGAAAAGAAAAAAAAAAGGTGGTTTTACCAACAACTATGGAGACCATACATGATAACATAGGACTAATGAATAGCTTGTACATGTATGTATTTTAGGATCAAAACAACAGGGGTGCTAACGAAGATAAGGGTTGTGAGGAAGCACTACACATCCTTACCATTTCATCTGCCATGATGCAGCCATAGTTATCTGCAATTTGTTGTCCAGTGACACAGTCATACATGAACTTTACTCCCTGCAAACGCCAAACAAATCATGTTTCACACACACACACACACACACACACACACACACACACACACACACATGACTGGCTAAAGTTCTATCACTGTCTTCTGCCCCTATCACAGAAAATGCGGATCACTCTGCAATTCCATTAAAAAAGCAACACCACAAAACCCTAACACATTTACCCACCTTTTTCAACAGGCTTTCAACTGATGTGTCTTTGTATTGTGTGATGTGATTGACGTGTTTGTCTGTATAGTGTGAATGTGTATGAGTGATGTGTGTTAGCGCAATGAGTCACTGTTTCTGAGAAGTGCGCTATATAAACGAAATTTATTATTATATTTATTATTACCCTAATCAAATTATGTAATACAACAGTTGAATGGCTGTACATGTACCTCTCTCTGGTGAGGTCTGAGTACTTTCGACAAGAGTGGGTCCACCACAACATGAACAGGAAGTGTGTTCCTGCAAGAAAGGCAATTTGCAGTTTATATCATCTGAAAATATCAAGGCACATATGAAAGAAAAGCAAAACTGAAAGGACATAAACACTAAAGATACTACATAAAGCACTGCCTTGGAAACACTCTGGCACTGTGAGAAGACTGACTGACAGCGGTGCTGGTACATTGTATCAATTTCTGGGTTTTTCTTTCTTCAATTGTTTGTTTTTTGGGTGTGTGTGTGTGTGTGTGTGTGTTGTTTGTTTGTTGCAAACGGGGTGGTGAAATGGTTGCATGTATCTACATGTATTTGCTATCAAGAGCATCAGTGAAAACATAGAAGATGAGAATTACTGGTCTGTTTTCATCAGTTCATGGGCACTAAGCTCCTCGGGTGCATAAAGAACAAGTGCCCCCTCCTCATCTGGATCATGAAGCGGTTGTCTTGTTCCCTGTCTCCGTACCCCCAAAGCCCTCTGAAAGCTGCTACCTGTAGGGCAAATACACAAAAATGAACAACACTTTAAGACATCTGAATACATTCAAAGGCTCTTTTCTCCTAGGAACATGTACAGCCATCCGACACTGGATACCAGGAGGTGTGATACTGTAAACGAGTGGTGAGGAAAGCGGTATGTGCACAGAAGTTTTTAGTGGCCTTTGTTAAAGGTAAGGAGCCCAGGTGACCCACATGGATTCCCCCCCCCCCCCCCCCCCCCCCCCCACGAAACCTGAACATACTCAAAGTTTCTTGATTTGTTTTATTCCTCCTATGAACATTTAGTGATTTACATTTATCAGACACGGGATACCAGCAGGTGTGATGCTTTAAAGAAGCTGTGAGAAAACAGATACGTGCACAGAGGGTCTTGGTGGTGGTATGAATCATGGGTGACTCAGTTTTTGAAAGCCTCAATGTGTATACACAGACATACAAGAGTGTGTGGAAAACTTTTCACTGAATGCGCTTAATCTGTCACTGTGTATCGGGATCAGTCACTAGAGTCAACTATTTTGGTGACTCTGGCCATCATAAATGTTGTTTAGTAAAAATGTTCCACGCACAGAGCAGATGTGATTTGACTGCGGACCAGCTCGACAGCGCTGACTGGCGGCTATTTTTTAGAAGATTTGTCGAGTGAGTCTGTTCTGGAATGGACCGTAGCCTCAAAGAAAGTCCTACATCTCTACTATTAAAAACCACAGTCATGAAAACAGCCATGATGGCCAAATGCAACATCCCTCTATCTGGCAAACAGCCTTAGACTTCAAAAGCAGCAGTTTTCCATCTCAGTGGTGATACAAACATAGAGGCTTTTAGCGTATTCCCAATGCCCCAACAAGGGTTCAGGGATGTCACTGGAGCTTGAAACCTATAGGACAAATGTCCTGGAAGGTGGCAGATGAATAGGACATTTGTCCTGAATTGGAACGAAACAACAGGACATTCTGGCGCGCGACAATAAAACATTGTAAAACAGGAACCACATAAACACAAGCTCCCGGAGTAGCGCAAGGCGGCAGCCCTCACTCGGAAAAATGTCACTAGTTTGTCTGCGATCAACAGAAACGCAATCGGACATATGACCTCCTCTTGAAATAAACAATCGGACGTCTGTCCTGCTGGACAGTTTTTTCATCGGACATTTGGCCAAGTCTATCGGTCACAGTCCTGTGTCCGGGCACCAGTGACATCCCTGAGGGTTAAAAGAATAAACAATAAAAACATATCCACCTTATCACTCTGCTTCTCAAACATATAATCAAACTTGTTCAGTTTGATGAAGATGCAAGACACTGGACATACCTTGATAGTTTGGAATAGGTATCTTGAAAGGCTTTGACAGTATCTTCTTTATTAAGGCTTCCTGTAAAATAAAAACACAACTGTAGACACCGAACAAGTAAAATCATTTTCCTTTCAGAGCACACGTACATCCATGATACAAGTGCCATGATCAAGCAACAAATTAAAAAAAAAAAGTAATGACTATAACTTAATTACAAATTGAAGAGAATAAAAACAACACTGTACACACACACAGACGTGCATTAGAGCTGCCTAGCTTTTAACCTTTACTTATAAAGTTATGAGGCTCTGAAACTTTGGACTCATACAACGCTCAGTGCCCGGAGCCCAGTATAGCTTACACTGGGAAATGCTAAAAAAAAACAACTAAAAAAAAACAGTCACTTTTGTGATTTTCCAAAGTATAACCCGAATACTTGGCATAGTGAAAGAGTAGATAATCAAGAACTCAAAAGCAGCAAAAGGATAGTTTAAATATTTTCATAAACACAGAAATTAGCAAAACTCAAAGTCAGACCACCCTTATTCCTATACATGTGTCTATGTGTAGCCACTGCGCTAAAAGAGGAATGACTACATGTACCTGACTTTGGACAATGTTTAGTGCATTTGTTTCTGAAGATACTGAATTCACATAGGTTGTATGACTGTTCTAACTCTCCTCAATGAATACCATAAAATATCAAAACAAAAGTTTGAAAAATGAGCAAAAATGTAAAAGTCACTGGGTGCTTTTCACTGTGTTCATAGACTACATGTACCCGACTTTACGCACTATTTATTGCACTGTTTCTTGAGAAGCTGGTTTCAGGTTTAGGTTGTACAGTACTTAGATCTATCTCTCCTCGACGAATACCTAAAGTGTTAAAACACACGTCTGAAAAACGATGGAGTAATGAGCAAAAACATTAAAGATCTGGGTGTTGTTGCACACATTAACTCGTATAGTACAGTTCAATATTGCCAGGCTTTATCAAATAAGGCAACTTCTTTCTTGGGAACAGATGCACCCAAGAGTGTGCTTGTACCCTGAAAATAGTCTATTTTAGGGTAAATAGATTCAAGATTCAAAGGTTCCAGATTCAAACAACTTTATTGTGTCCATCAAGAACAAACTTGTTTTTTGACCAGGGGCATGAATAAATAAAATAAAGGGTTAATATTTAAAAGCAGCTTAATATGTATGACTAATATAAGACGAGCAAACTAAAACTGATAAGAAAGGACACAATGCATAAAATTGCATAAAACTGATGCACCACCAATTTACCAACCAACTAAACTGAGCGTATAATACTAGTGGTTAAGAGTAGAAATTACGGTAAATAAATACACTCAAATTCCAATACCATCTACATACCACTCAAATAGGGCTCTTAATGAAATAAACTGATGTTTGTTCACAGTGTAAATAAGATTAAGCACTGTCTGTTGCTGCCTGCGCCAAACTCTTGCTAAACGATCAAACTAGCAGCTGTGCACCACAACATGAGTGATGCTGAAACTGCGCAGGTGTCTATGCTCAAAACATCACCTAGACAGCTGCAAACAAATCATGAATGCTGAAAAGTTGTCTGCTCCCTTTCAGTATCATGCACGCAAAAGCCAGCACATTCTAGAAACAAACATACTGAACTCAAATGTGTGGCCAAAGTCAAACAAAGACGCAAAAGCTTACTTTATGTAATAATGTAAACAAATGTGTTAATTTACGTATACACACACAATGACAGAAATGGATCACCTATTGCTTTAAGTTAAACTGAGTTTAAGTGGAAGGTCTGACAGCGCATGAACAGAAATGGATCACCTATTGCTTTAAGTGGAAGGCCTGACAGTACATAATTGTTTTTTTTTTTTCTTGTTTTTTTTTTTTTTTGGGGGGGGGGGGGGGGGGGGTTCAAATTGATCTTTCACGCGATCTTGTTCCTCATTTCAGCCACTACAAACTCTGATTAAACCCACCATCGCACGAAACGAAACTCTATTATGAACGAAACTCTATTATGTAAGACCACTCCCAAGGAAGCTGAGCTTCCTACGCTGCGGGATCCAATGACGAAAGCGTAATTACGTAAGTTTGAAAGCAAACCCAAATGAAAATAGCATACATGACAGGAAACATCTGCCAAAGTGGCAGGTGTGTTGGTGACAGATGTGAGGGGTTGACGATATGGGGACATGTGTTCCATTGGACTGTATGCAGCATCCTGTTGATTTCTCCTCTGCAACAAGCAATTCACAGATGGTGAGAAATGAACACAAGTTCAAAAGGACAAAGTCGGCACATGTATACATGTTTGTACAAAAACCACAAATACATATACACTGGTTCTGGAAATTCAGACAGTTCCTTAAAAAAAGAAGAAAAAAAGAGTGTGCTGAACATCTTTGTGATGTGGTGGTAACACATTTCAATTATAAAATTGGGATCTGTGCCATTATCACATTGTGCTATTTTGCTATTTTATAAAATTTTCCACATCAAAATTGATTTGTCATTCCATTTCTCATTAAATCTGAACAAAATGTCAGGTGTGTGGGTCTTCAATAAAGCTTGCTAGAGAGGTTTGTTGACATGTAATCAGTTTTAGCTTCCACGACCTCCCGAGGCTGTCACACCGGTGATGTCACATAGCCGTTTCGTGCAATATACGAATCGGGCAGGTACGGCAAACGCGGTTTTCGCAAATATGCAGTACAAACAAAAACATGCCGCGTAAGGTAGTGCATGTTTATCAGTAGACTGAACACGACCATTTCTATGTGAATTACACTTGCTCTCCGTTAGTCCTGCAGTTTTGTGGTGGCAGGCCCAGGCCAGAATGGTGATCAGGCAGGGGCAATTCCACTCACAAACTGAGTTAACAAGGCACAGGAATTTGAAGCAGTGTTGTTGCTTGTTTGTTTGTTCTTTGTCTGAAGCGTGTGACCCCTAGCAGAAATTAAATACACTTGATACACTAGTATGTACATACCCGATTCTTTGGGCAGTGGTCTTCATCGGTGTCCGGCTTTCTCTTTGCAACTGGACAACTGCTCTGAAGTCTCTGACTGGGTGCTTGGCTGCGTCGCTAACATGAACAAAGTTTAACACGCAAAATATACATGTGCATATATATATATATATATATATACATGTGCACAATCAGAAACACTGTTTAATACTAGAATAGAACTAAACAACATGTGTCTGCATCATACTATGTCACCTAACAGGCCAAAGCCAGTTGAGATGAGAGTCAGTTTCATGTGAGTTTATCAAATGGAAAAACTGGTATCAATTGTCACTGGAAACCCCCCCCCCCCCAAAAAAAACAAAAAACACAAAACTATATGCAATACTGTTAGGGGCCTCACGTATATCTGTGAGTTTCCCTCTCTCTCTCACACACACACACCTATGACAGAGAGAGAGAGCAAGTGCTCAACCCCTCTCCCTCCCGCACCACCCTACATAAACCCCATCCGCCAACACATGGACACAAACAAAATACCGTATCTTTTCAATGCCATGCCTTAGTCACCTAACACATAGCAAGAATGATACAGGAAGAAGAACAAATATAAGAATTGGTTTGTTGTGCCATGTTTTTGTTCAGGCCCTTGTGATGAGGAAACTCATTATCATCCTAATGATAGATCTGTTTCTCCGGCCTTTGCTCGCCTCATGTTCTTCGAAAAACCACGCATCAAGCGTAAAGCGCGTCGCGAGTAACGGGGCATCCGCCAGGAATCCCCTTGTACTTGGCAGCAAGCCAGCGAACACGAAGCAATGTGCGGTCGCCGTGTGGAGTGGGCGGTGTATTGCTTACGCAATGCATGTATTAGTGACGTACACTACGCGCACATTCTTTCATTCATACCGATCCCACCAGTATTGTCAGGTTTGTTGTGACAGGCCAGTCTGCGACTACAAACGGAGCTCATCGGCAACTTAACTCTGTTCGTGTGAGATACTGCTGGTCACAACTTGTTTAATTACTTCAATTAGAAGCCTACTGATCAGTTTGAGACTGACTGCCCACATGCGAAGACAACAGGGACAAACTGGGAAATTACATCGACAGCAGTTGAACAAGTTATTCTACTGAACGGACTTACCATTTTTCTTCAACGCTTCTGATTTTCCAGGCGTGTAATTATGATCATTATCACAACGGCAACAAAAGTGAAAGCAATTTAGATTCGAAGAAGGCCGCCATCAACTAGGAGGTTTCCCGACTAGACTGTAGCTTAACCAATCATCGAGCGATTCTTTTTCACGTGACTGTAGCGGCTTCCTCCTCGAGATTTCCGACGCCGTAAGTGGGTCACACGATGAAAATGGACGGCTCAGACTGAGCAAGGACTTCTGTCGTATGCTGGTTTCTGATGGATGGTGGAAACGGAAAGAGAAGGTCATGGAATTGGAATTAAAGTTACATAGCCCTGTAGGAGGCGATTCGATCACGTACACTTGGCCTGTGTCTGGATCGGTGAGTAATTTATTTTTCGTGTGTGAACCCCTTTATGGATTCCTTTAGTGCACGCCTTGTGCTTGTCGAAAAATTTGTTTTCTGCCTGTAATCGGCCTTTCTGATAACAAAATCTTTTCCTATTTTCAGGAAGGGAAGGAAGGTGGAGAGGAAGTAATCGAGACCATTCGGTAAGTCTTGAGAAGTCGTTTTTACAGTCAAAACATTGACGTGCTAATGACCCGAAAAGCCAATGCCACGCGAGTTCGCGGACGCCATAGCTTGCACGGTCAAAGGGTCGCATTTTAATAATAGAACACACACCCCCAGATTCTCCAGAAAGGCATCATGCAGTCCCCTCTTCGGAAGTGCATGTGACTCATAATGATGTAAGACAAATTTCCGTTTGACTGTTGTCTTTTGGTGCGCTCGTTTTTGTGGAAATTTGCCAAGCCAACTTCCCTATTTCGTCCACATGCGCAGGCCTGCCCAAGCAGCCCGGAGCTGAGTTGGCAGAATCGGTAACCTATGCAATTCTGTCCCAGCCTTTTCTGAGGCAGTTACGACAAAGGTGTATTAGGCCAGGCGCGAAACGCGCACGTGGCCGGAGTGAAAACTGTCAACTCTTTTGTGTGAGTGTACACGGCCACACAAAGGAAACCCGCGATTTCCCGCATGGTATGCATGATGACCTCACACGCATGAGTGCGCGTATCAAGGCCTCTTCCCCTAAACGGGAACTGGATTGATATTGGCCCACTGCGCTCCTATGATGCAATGTGTAGTGGAGTGCCGTGTCATTTGAGCCATTACTTACCGATTATTTTTTTGTTTGTTTTTGTAAAATGTAAATTTGGTATTTACTGATACGTTGATCACAAAATGGAAGTGATTTACCTACCTGTCATTGCTTATGAATTCAATATATTGTGTTCTTAAGACAAGTCTACTGGCATAGATGGGGAACTGGAAACTTTTTGTTTGTGTTGTAAATCTTTGCTGTAATCTGCAAACACATTAGTTTGGTTCACAATCAGCACATGCCACCATTTGCAAAGTCCTAGCTTCCTTTTTCTCCCCTTAGAATTAGACAATCAATTGGCCAGAAAGTCAGATTTTCCCCCACTTTAGCCTGCGGCTAGAGACTCAAAATGTTTTCTCGTCAAACTAGAAAAGCTACTAGCCAAACCTAAAAGTTCAGAAAGTTACATACAGAAAAATACAAGTCAACAACAAAAATATTCCTGCGTTTTTGGTTATAAAATATATAATTTGCCAACCAGTGAAGGGTTACGTGAGCAGATGGAACAGCTCATCTTGTTTGTCTTTTTGCCATACTTCAGCCACAGTAGATCCTATCTTCGAACAGTGATGCGCTGAATTCAGGCTCAGAATAGCTGAGAGAACTTGCTCTTTCTTCGCTTCATTTTACTGTTAGGAATGTATGACACAGAAAAATCAGCTTCCTTTTAGTTTTACCGCACTTGCATCTGACGAGTAAGGTTTTCATTTTACTTGCCAGCATTTCTTTTCACCCACCAATGTGAGTACACTACTTGGCACTTTCAGGGCCATTAATATGGGTGATACAGTGTAGCTCTAGATGAGCTTGGAGTTGGAAGCAGTTGTAGCTATGTAAAGCAACTGATATCAGAATTGTGAGAGTGAAATTACACAATCGGGATGCAGTAATTGTGTGTTTTAAAAAAAAAATCCAATTAAAAAAAGTCATGTTTTGGGTTTCTGATTCTGAGAAAAAAGAGAAGAAAAGGTAAATGAAAAATATAGGGGAAGTAGGTCGGATGAACTATTTGGATTGCCTAGTATGCGGGTATGTAATGATTTGGAGTTGGACATGTTAGTGCTGTACTCCTTCAAGTTATCATGTATGGATTATATAAAAAAAATTACATACAGTACAACTAAAAGCATATATAGTTTTATTACCATCCTATCACTATTGCTGACAGTATATTTTATGTTTTCCAGTTCTCTGTAATAAAAAAAAAAAAAATTATGAGTGGGGAGGTTGTCCGACCAGAGGTTTTGATCTGTCGGATGAACCCTAAACCCTAGTAAAAACTTTTTTTTTTTTAAAATGATTATTAAAACAAAATGGTCTTTTTTCTTCGACACGAGATGCTGGATAAAAGCAGGGTTACATGTATTTTCCCTCGAGTGTAGTGTATACATGAGTAATAACATAGACAGTTTGTGTGCTTGCCATTGGGAACCATTGGTAAGCAGGCAGAGTAGAACTTTGAGGTTTAGCCTGGGTAGTGAACAAAATCTCACATTGTAAGGGTATTGGTACAACTAGTGAACATCTTGCCTGCCAGTTTCTTAAATGGCAGTGGATGAACCTGCTCAGAAATTATGTGACTCTTGATGACTTGAGGCGCTTTCCAGGAAATTGTGTACGCTGAAACATGTAAGTTGTAACCACTAGACAGAACTGTAGTCTGTACAGAGACAAAGAGAAGGTTACCTCATACATTAAAATCTGCTAAAGACATTACAGCCATGTGGGCTTTAATTCAGGCTGGTTTATTGCGCAGGCACTGTCAGTTGAGAATGTCACAGTAGATGCACCTTTACTGTACCCAAGTTGAATGTATTGATTTTTTTGTTCTGCTGACAACTCAGTAAGCAGAAGACAGGTTACTGGGGTATTGTGTGTCATTTTTAACTTGACAGAATGCTGATGTAACAACTTCATGCAGAAGGCAGTATCGGTTTTATTTAGCTATATCAAATGTCAAAATGGCAGGTTTTATTTTTAGTCAGTTCTGTTGTGTTTATGATCATTTTGCATGTAATGGTATAGGTTCAGTGCAGTGGGGGGGGGGATACATAAACCAATGCGGTCTTGGTACATGTAAAAGACAAAATATAGCATCCCATAAACAACAGAGACTGTCAAGATCTTTGATTAATTCTAATTGAGTGCCCTGCACTTGGCAGTTGTAGTATCATGTATCAGAAACAAGAATAGGGGTTTCACTTTCAGAGAGGCTTTTGTAATACTATACTAATACTGTAATAATAAAATAATTATAAAATTCCAGTACTTAGTAAAAAAAAAAAAATTGTAACTCAGTTTCCTAAGGACTGTATTTTGAGACATGGGTGCGTGTGGGGTGGGGGTGGAAGTGGCTGGTGTAACTAGTTTCAGCTGCCAAGCCCGCACAAACGCAGTTCACAGAAAAGAGCAGAGATAAACAGTCTGTTGTGTAAATGGTGACCAAGCTGGATCAACGCCCCCAGAAGAACTGGGTGTGCGTGAAACTGAAAGGAAACATTACAGACGCAGAAGGCTTAATATAGTGGACACTCACATTGTTCCCTGCTGGATTCCAGCTGTAACTTCGCAAGGCAAAAGGACACAAGTCAAGTGACGTGATGAATCATGATAGGGTCTACATGTAGTTGATACTTGTAGCCGTCACGCTATTCAAGTATAAAATTGTTGTATACACCACATGTAATTTTGTATAGTGGGAGTGACATGGTGACTTAAAAGTACATGTATACATGTACTGCTTTTTGTCTGTCTGTTGCTTAGAATAGTGTAGTTGGTTATAACCATGGCTGTTGTGTCATTTTGAGAACTGGGGGGATTGTACTACAAAAAACAATTTCATTGATGCATGTACCGACATGTTTGTTGAGGTATTTGACGCACCACCTAATTTTTTTTTTATATATAAATTCAACGCTAGGTGATAGTGAGATTAAGGAAGTACGGGTTAAATTCTGCCATGGACATGCTGATTCCTGCCAACAGTGTCATTGTTGCGCCTGAAAACTAATGTTTGAGATTGTTAGTTTCTGATGAAGGAAAGTTAAATTTATACATGAAGTCGTGGAAATGTTAGCCTGAAGTAGGGCCAAGGTTGTGCAATCTGTCGGTTTAAATGTTTGCAGCCTGGTAGCTGGTTGTCAGACATCTGCTGTTTCACTGACTTCGCTGAACCTGAAACGTGTGCACATTATGTACACAACTACATGCATGCACAACTACAAGCTGTTGCCACCTGCATTTTCTGATTCACTCTTGTCTGTGTTAACTGAATTTTGTGATCCAAAGCTGTAATATAACTTTAACTTGAATCAACTATGGTGCATGTTGTATTTTTGTGTCCTTGTATACATGTACCTGTAGGGTGTGCAAGTTCTTGTCAGTTTGATTTTTAGAACTGCTAGTGCACTTGTCGCTAGATCAAGAAACCAGACCATGATACACACATGTATGTATGGATACATGTATACATGTACTGTATGCATACATGTACATACATGTTATGTATACATACATGATCCTTAAAATGAAATAGCTGTATCATAGTTTCAGGTCAGGTACTGAAGTTGACAAAGCGGGGACAAATTTTTGCACCACACATGACTGGAAGATTAAATAGTGGATGTGAAGGCAAAATGTGTGCCAGCGACCGATTTATATATATTCACTGTGCTTCGTATTGATCAGGCTGCAGGAGGCTGAGACTGAGAGAATCAGGTCAGTCGCGGTTCGATCGCGTCTAGGAACTAACTCAAACCCCAATTTACCAATCACATCGATAATGGCTTATCCGCTGAGACTCCTTTTGATTACCTGGAAAATCTCCCTCGCTCGCCTGTTTTCCCCCTCCTCTTCCTCTCAACCCCCATCTCCGCCCGTTCCCTCCTCCAAGAGTCTTATTAGGTCAACAGAGCCGACTATGTCGTTGAAGTCTGTCGGGGCCATTGGCCCATTTTAGGGCTGTCTAGCCCGTGCCGACCTAGTAAAGGGCATGCATAATTGGCCCCTGATTTCGAGAGTGTGTCGCCCAGAAGACGCATGTATGGATTTAGAGGCTCGATAAGCCTGTGACTTTGGGGGCTGAAGTAGGAAGCAAGATGAAAAAAACAAACAAAAAAACCAAATGAAAGTGCTGACTTCACCAACAACCGGTTTGCACTTGATCTTTGTAGAGTGACACACTGACACATAATGACATTGCATACATCAGCAAGTCCATACTGATTTCTGAGAAGTGTTTTTGACTTCCAGTAAACACAAAATAATGCTTGCATACAAAGCAGGTATTAATGCAATCAGATTAATCAGAAATGAAATACTGTGAAATACTTGTGTGAAACTGAAACCAACATTTTTGCTTCTTTTTTCAGAACACACACACCACACACACACACACACACGTGTACACACACACACACACACACACACACACAGAGGCAGGCAGGCAGGCATGGGTGAAGCATGTTGAATGGTACATTTTATATGCAGTTGAGCTAGTAGTCTTCACAACTCTCCATTTTTTTAAGTCTAACTTTTCCGCTCTGCGTCTGGTCTGTAACATGGAAGGTGTGGAGAAGAGAATGGCATGCTTACCTATTACAAATTATATACATAACGCCAACGCAGCTTTCCTTGAACAGATTCAAGCTGTACCTTCTGTAAGAAGCACCACCTGCGTGTAGTTAAATTACAATGCTGGAAGGGTAATTGGTGCTTTTCGGGGGATACAAAATATGAAAACAAAATCTGATCATTTTTCTCTGACATAGTGTACTTAAGGAAATTAATTGTCTGTTACTTTGCCAGACCAGTTAGTACATGTAATGTTATGTATAATTTCTTATGTTTTCTGTGTTTTGCAGATGGGCATGTGCGGAATTCCAGGAATTGAAACAAGTCCTGGAGAATCGGATCCTGCAGGACTATGATGTGAAAAGGTCAGGATCGATTGTAATTCACTGTATCCGTAAACATACCCTGCCACTGTGCCACAATAGCCTTTGTTAAATACCCCCCCCCCCCCCCCCCCCTCTTTTATTCACAAACACCCACTTTCCGCAGGCTATACATAATCGCCCCGCTGCATTCCTGACTCAAACCAAACTTGTCACTATTAGTGCATTGTAAGTTTTACTATTACTACAGTACACGTACTACTTTACTAGTACTAGTTTGAATACTAAGGGACCGTATTAAATATTTAGTACAGTGCTTTTCTGAGTAGAAATACTGAAATAGGGTGTTTACTTGAAAGCGTCTGTTGTTTGGTGAACCAGATTGCAGTTTGTTGCTTTTTTTTGTGATCTGGAATTGAAAATGGCAGTTGGCTCTTTTGCTGGGTTTGAAATTGAAGTGTTGAGCTTCAAGCTCTGGCTATTTTTAAGCCTTGCTGGCTTCCAGTAGCTTCCCGTGTAGGTGTATGCGGCCGACTAGAAATAGAGACTTCGGAACTCTCATTTCCTCGCTCAAGTCATGGTCATCAATTTGTGGGATGCGTGTCTAATAAAATTGTGTTCTGTGTCAAAGCCATCATTTCCTGGATGCTCTTTAAATAGATTGAACCTTGTTATTTTTGTTGTGAATTAAATGTCACGTTTTAAAAAAAAAATGCTCTTATTGACTGAAGATTTTGAACTCTACCTCAGAAGTAGAGCTGACTCTTGTGGTATTGCGTTAGGGGTTTGGTCTGATTTCTAAGTGGAGGCATCATGCTGATCAGTGGCATTGCAGATATATTCTGAGGACATTGATTTTTTTTTCCTGGTTCCTGGTCTGCCCGGATCCTGCTAGATTCCCTGTAGACTGACATTCACTGAAATTCCTGCTGTTGAGTGTTATTCTGCTGCGGGAAGTTCCCGAGTGAGCATGCGTGCGTCAGCTTCTTTTGATTGTCTAGCTAACAAAGGTGACTGCTGACGTGGGCATTGAGGAACTGGTATAGATATAATATTGCATTTTGTGATGTGCAACCTTTAATTCTTTTGTCGACACAGATGCAAATAGCAGTGGAACTTGTTTTGTAATGGTTGAATCTGGTTTTAAAAAAACAGCACAAAAACAAAAAAGAAATATATATTGTACTGACATTACAGGTCTGCACTAGAGAGTAAACTTGTTCTCATTTCTGCCCAAGTAACATAAGCACTGTTCCCATCAGGGCAGTACATTTTGGTCTATCTGGCTACAGCACCAGGCCTCCATGCCTTTGGGCAACTGGTACTAGCCGCCTGCAACACAAAGGCCTTTTGATGTGAACCGTACTTTCGTTTTCACTCCTACACACTTCTTCGAACTGTGGCTGGTAATTGGCTCCGTAGCTTGTCTTATGGGAGAAAACAGATATGGTCCATGTCACAAGGCCCTCCTGCTGCAGGCAGCTCATACCAGTTGCCAAAGCACAAGGCCCTCGTGCTGCAGGCAGCTCATACCAGTTGCCAAAGCACAAGGCCCTCGTGCTGCAGGCAGCTCATACCAGTTGCCAAAGCACAAGGCCCTCGTGCTGCAGGCAGCTCATACCAGTTGCCAAAGCACAAGGCCCTTGTGCTACAGCCAGAAAAGAGCTAATTTGTGTTTATTTTTAATAGTAAGGCCAAGAGATTTACATTACATTTACATATTTTGAAGCACATGTAATGAGAGGCTTTGTTTCAGAGCTAGCAGTGCCTCAGCTCGGTTGCTTTAGACTCCGACTCATTTTTAGCTGTTCTTAAATAAAGAAAAATAAATCATACCCAGTGTTGAGTGACATGTCCCCCAGTCCGAGTGTCATCATGTTAACATGGGTGACACTTTTAAGTCTGGTTGACTGAAATCCGTTTTGTTGTTGTTGTTGTTTTTTCAAATATCAGAATTTTTGAATGAAATTCAGTTTATTGAATTTGAGCGAAACATGGGTCACATAGGAGCACTCCAGAGGTAAATGGCATATGTTGTACTTTAAGGGTGGTATGAGAGGCAACCGGTACTTTTTGTGTTTGGCGCGGGCGTTTTACCCTTGTGGTCCCCAGCATGTGTGCACCCCCCGGCCTGGGTTGCAGTAAAAAATCTGCGTGTCACCCTTGTTTATTCAGAGTCAAACTCCACATTTCTACCTTCTTTTCTTGACCTTTTGTTTACAACAAGTCCTCTTTCGTTTCATCACAGCTATGAAAGCATCAAGAGTGTGTGTGACCGCTACAACAGGGCCGTGGACAGTTTGAGGCAGCTAGTAAGTGGAATGTTATTCTGTAATTTTTGTTTTAAGATTTGATTGGTCATTTTTGGTGTTGACTCAAAGTTTGTGTTGGTGCTGGCCTGGTCATTTCTACTTCTAGCATAATAGGATGGGCTGATTGTATGTGTTCAGTGGCAAGCTGCTTGTTAAAAAAAAAAAAACCATTGCTGTGACTCTTGTATGACCATTTGCTGGTACCAGTCACTGTCACCTGTGTAAATAATACTATTAATAGTACAGTAGCATGGATTTATAAAGTGCCTAACCTAATAATGAGCTCATAGTACTGAACAAAAGAAAGAGTCTAGAAAATTTTTCTAAACTAGAATAATACAGATAATGCTGGCTTGCCGTTCGGATTGAATACAGTATATAATGCATTATTACTTGACTGCACTGACCTCGTACTGT
Source organism: Batillaria attramentaria (assembly GCA_018292915.2). NCBI lineage: Eukaryota > Metazoa > Mollusca > Gastropoda > Batillariidae > Batillaria > Batillaria attramentaria. The sequence goes on from JACVVK020000002.1 coordinate 5,363,476, forward strand.
ACTCTGCAGTGGAAGGGTTCCTCAAGGCACCAGAAGCCAGTGGAGCGTGCCAGCATGGGGTTGGTGAAGCACATCACACAGCAGTGCTACAACCATGCTGTGAAGGACCCAGAGCAGCTCAACCACTACGAACCGTTTTCCCCAGAGGTAGGCCTTTGTTGTTGTAAATTAGAGGAAAAGAAGAAGAGAATCCCTCACACGGTCTAAAACCACAGCCACGTGTCTTCACAAAGTTGTCACTAGAAGTGGTTTGCAAACCTGCTGGCCACAACAGGGGTGGAGGTCATTGTACAAACCTAGGAGTGGTTATGACATAGCAGTTTATTGCTTTATGGTCCAATGGAATTGTCTGGCGTATTGAATGTAATCAAATATCATTTAGTGCAGGACCATGAACAGGTTTCTGGCTGGAATATCTGCCTGAAGGTCCTGCACCAGAATTTAGCCTTCTCACAGGCCTGAGTTGATGGCGCAGCTGACAGTGGGATTCCTAGTACAGGTATCATGATCTTTTGAAATATTGAAGTTTTGTTGGTGCCTATGCTGCAGGTGTACGGGGAGACATCGTTTGAGCTGGTGGAGCAGATCATCAGCACCATCAACATTGGCGAGGATGACTACTTCATTGACCTTGGCAGTGGTCAGTGTGGTGGTTGTTTTGTTTTGTTTTATATCTGTTCTTATGTTGCGAAAAGTAAAATGAAGTAGGAGGGAAACTTGTCTTTTGATGATTGTGCTTCATTTCTCAGTGATGAAAATTGGAATTACCGTTTGATTTTTCTAATGAAACTACTCTAGCGGCTTTTTTTATTTCTGAGAGAAATGATGTCACTACATCAAGCTGCAAAAGAGGGCTAAAAATAACCTATTTTAATATGTGTTGGGTAAGGTAGGTAACAAAGTTTACTTAGTAGCATGAATGGGCCTGATGTTGATTCACAACATTATGCAGCTGTTTCTTAATTTGGTTTCCATCAATGATCAATGTGCCTAAAATAACACTACTGCTTGGTGAGCCATATATATAGCTTTGCAGGTGGTGCTATGTACAGCGCATTCATGTGACAAGGAGAGGGGGGGGGGAGAGACCTGAGGATAGTGATAAGAATGCGTTTGAGAAAGTACCCACCTGACCAAGGGGAGGTAATAACGTTTGTAGGGCAGCGTGGAGACTACATAATGGATGCATGTCCAAAGCCTTTTCCCTATCCGGTATCATTTGTTACTACTACTACTACTGTGTAGGATTACACCATTTTGGAACTTTTCCACGCAGTTTCTTAGGAATGGACCAGAAGGCAGGCTTTACAAGTAAGCTTTCAATTTCTGTTTTGCACAGGTGTTGGACAGGTGGTCCTACAGGTGGCTGCTGCCACTAAATGCAGGATGTGCTACGGCATTGAGAAAGCTGAGTGGCCAGCTACCTATGCTGAGGTATGCTTGTGGTTATCTTTAGTACATTTCTGTATTCTTTATTTACAAAGTTAGATGTGTTATGGACTTGGCATAAAGGTTTGTGGAGAGGGCATTCTTCTTCATCGTATTGATTGTCCATTCTTATTTGATCGGTTGTGTCTTGTGATACATGTGAACAAGGTCTGTATAGAAATGAAAGATTTTAATATCAGTCCTGTGAATGCATCATTTTACATTTAACGTAATGTACAAGCAGTGTAGTGAACAGAATTTACTGAGGCCTCTATGAAGAAACCTGGAATTACCGTTTGATGCTGATGAAAACATCATTGCGGCTTTTTTATACTCAGAGAGGCCTGGTGTATCACATGCACCTCTGTGCAAATTAAAATATCCTTGCTGGCAAACTTTATTCTTAAGTTGACATGCTTGCTGTGCATTTGACTTCATGATACATGTAACTTTTTTTCCCTGCAGGACATGGACCAGATGTTCAGAAAATGGATGTCATTTTATGGCAAGAGCTATGGTGACTACCTGGTAAGTTGTTTCACACTCGAGGATTGATAGTTTAGAAACTTACAACGTAATACCACAACCAAATAATTCTGTCTATTTTTGCCTTCAGCAGAGCAGGTTGAGTGACCTTACTTTCAGCTTTTTTTTGTTGTTGGTTTTTTTGTTTCAGTCAATTAGATAATATACACTGTATATTCCATACAGCATATTTCTGTGTTTTGAAGTGCTGGTTGGAGAATTGCTCAGTTTAGTTTTGTCTTCACAATATTGCAGCTGGAGAAAGGTGATTTTCTGGTGACAGATATAAGGGAGAAGATAGAGAGCGCAACGTGAGTATCCTGTTTGTATTAAATATTATTTCACTGCTCTCTCTGTGGTGGTGTTTTTGTTGTTGTTGTTGGTGGGTTTGTTTTTGTTTACTTGGAGCTTGCATTTAGCGAAATTACCTGTTCCTCAAGTTAAGACAAAACATTTTTCATGGATTCATCAATGTTTTCAGTATTGTAGTGTAAGGAGTAAGCGGGTGAGTTAGTTATTTAGGGCTTTAAGAAAATCATGACCTTCCATGAAATAAGGCCAAATATCGTTGAGAATTGAAAGGAAGACGCATACACATGGCAAGCTGCAGTAGTTAGTTAATGGTTAATTTTGCAGGTGAACAGCTTTTGCATTGATGCTTGTGATCACTGATGTTCACATAACTGTGGCATTATCTTTCTGTTTGACAGTGTGATATTTGTGAACAACTTCGCCTTCGGACCTCAGGTTGATCATCATGTAAGATGAAGTCTTCTTTTTTCCTTGACTTAGTGATTCTGTTCATTGCTTAAGTGTGTGATCAGGGCAGCTTTTGATATTACATGTATTTCATCTTGACCAGGGGACTTAATCCTCCGTGATTTGTCCGCGCTGTATCAGATAACTGACACAAGGACTGTGGTTAACCCTAGTCTGGTTGAACTAAGTTGTCTTTGAAAAAGCCATAGAGGTGGTCCGTGATACTCCGTTCTCAGCAAGACCAGGGTTAATTAAAGGGTACAGCAAGTCAAGAGCATGTTGCTGCACTTTTTCTCGAATGAGACAGAAAAGGTGCTGACGTTGACGTCACTCCACCACCACTGTCGGCAGTGCCCGCTTTGAGCCGGTTGTTCCAGAGTATTATTTTGTGTTCGAGATGCCACAGTGCAAAGCGTTTGGTTGTTTCAGCAAACAGGGCACGTGTAAGAATGCAGATGGAAGCCACAAAAGCTTTTTTGAATTTCCGAATCTAAACAGATCAAAGGAAAAACGGAGGTTGTGTGCGAAATAGTTGGAGACCTTGAAGAGCGGCTCGCTTGCCCCGCCAAGTGCAGGAATACGCCTGGAACAATCGAGACCTCGTTTGTGATCATTTTGCCCCGGATTGTTTCACTGGCGCTTTTGCGAACGATGTTGCTGCTTCACTTGTCAAACACAAATCTCCCACAATTGCACTCGTTCTCATCAATTGGCTCTTCCCCATCGTCCCCACTGTTTTCTGCCTGACCCCTTACTGAGCTGTTCCTCAGAATATTTTTGCTCGAAATTATAGGGAACTATCCCCAAATCCATTCTAGCTTTCAGGAAATAAGCAAAGTGTGTATACGAGCCAGAAATAGCATGCCTAAAACGTGTAGCAGGCACACCTGCACGCACACTGTCAGAATCTCGCCTGCTGCTGAGTGGTGGAATGACGTCACTGCTAGGATCAACATGGCAGCCTTCGTGGCATCGCATTTCGGCTGCTGTTTGGTGTGAAAATTGCTGAATGGTGTATTCGTGTTCAAATCTTTTGGGCTGCAGCCGTCTAGGACATCACTATCTATCCACTAAACCCAACATTGCACTTGACTTGCCTTGCCCTTTAAGGATGTTTTGCTTGTGATGTACAGTATACATGTAATTATGTGTGTGTCGAGCACAGCAAGTGCTGGGCTTTTGACCTGCACTTCCATTTCTACTATTGTCGCACACCATTTCCACTACAATGGTGTCAGCCACAGTGAGTTTTGGAGTTGCAGTGATTTCGCTGGACTTTGACCCTAAACACATGTATGAACGGTACAGGTACCACTGCCAGCAATTTTTTGGCCTCAGGGTACCATTGTTGAGCATCAGTGCACTTAATTAGTTCAGACTTCTTAGAGAATGAAAAAGATGGATGTAGCAGTCATACTCTTAGCCTTTCAGTAACATCAAAAGGATGTGTCAGTGTCAGCATAGTTGAAGGTGTAGATATAATTTCTGTAACCCTGTGTTACACAGATGGTTTCCCAGAAATGCATGGTAATAAACCATATCCAGTATTTTGACACTTTCGTCGTCGTCGTCGGAGATTCCCAACAAAATTTTGATGCAACATTTTCAATTAATTGCTTCTCAGTTGCAGTTGGTGTATGGAACCTCACAACTGTTCAAGAACCATGATTTTCGTAATATGTTATGCACTGTTTTAGGCTCCTAGTTAGTAAAAATTGTAGATAGTCGTGCCTCACAAGCCTGACCAATAAATCAGATTACTTGTTTGCAAACAGCTTCACAGTCTGAAGAACAGGGCACACAGTACAGCAACAGGCTGAGCTTGTGGTAACTTGGTACATTATGCCAGTTAATACAAAGCTTTCGCCTGTCTTGAAAAACTTAAGATGTGTCTGTCTAGCGAAATCACTGATCATGGTTGCGCATTCTGCTCACACAGAATAGCGCAAATGTAGCAGGGCTTCATATCCGTGGGAACTTTGTAATATTATAGGACGTGTCCTGGTTGACCAAACGGAATATATAGGATATTTGGATAAGAAGAAAACGATTGGGCATATATATCTGCCTTGGTGAGAAAATAACTGGACATTGCAAAAAATGAATCAGCCTATAACTGATGGCTGACCCTGATATGAAGCCTTAGTGTAGATGGTTAAAACTGATAACATTAATACTAGTAACTGTTTCAGGTTTTCTGTTTTGTTACATTGTTCAGAGAGAGATATTAGAGGGTTGGTGGTTAAGGGGGTGTGGGGTGGGTTGTAACAGAAAAAGAAATGTGCAAGGTACGGTAAGTGTGGAACTGGTAGACGGATGAAACTGCAGGACAAGTGAATTTCACCAAGGAAGTATGCATCAGCACCTGCAGCTTTGCCAGCTTTCGTGGTCTCTTGTATTTTGGATCAGAATGGAGGCGCTCTTTTCTGCTTCAAATTCGATAGCCAGACAAGAGCAGAGAAAAACTTTATCTGGGGCCCTATCTTTCCTGTGTTTTAGTACTTTGACGAGTCTTCTTTTGTTCAAATGGTTGGCATTTCAGTGCTTCATGTGATGACACTTGTAAGTTCTGTTGAAAAGATGAAGAAGCTAATCTAAGGAACCACTGATGAAGCATTGATTTTAGTGGACTCGAAATTCTTGCTGTCAATGGGATGTAGCTTTTGTCCTTGCAATGCATTTATTCTTTCCCCCTCAATTTATGAAACAGATTGCCAGATGGCTTTTGTGTGTCACTGAGTGCATATTTTGTGTTTTCTTTCAGTTAAAAATCATGTTTGCAAACATGAAGGAAGGTGCTAAAATCGTCTCCTCCAAAGCATTTTGTCCACTCAACTTCAGAATCACCGATCGCAACCTCAGTGGTAAGTGACATTTGTACAGCTGATATTGGCGTTGTTCTCCAACAGTGCATTGTTTGGTCTTTTCTTTGTGATGAAAATTGGAATTACCGTTTGACTTGAGCTGAAACAACTCCAGCGGCTTTCTGATTTTTCTGAAAGAACTGTAGACGTTTGTGAAAAGTATGTGTGAACGAGCTATGACATTTATGTTGTACTTGTCTTGAAAAAAAACAACAACAACAAAAACCCCCACACTAACTAGGGACACTGCCAGCTGTAAACTAAAATCAGGTACTTTACACCGTTGTTTGTGGTGATCAGATGTAGGTAGATGCCATTAGGTTGAATGTCCCTTTCATTGTATTCTGAACAATGGCTTTCTTGAAGTGCTGCAAGCATTTGAACTTTTCAGTTTGATGTAAAACAATGTCCTGTGACCACAGGCACTGAGTCGGTGCTTGTTTCTGTTGGCAGACCTCTCAAAACCATGTTAAAAAAAAGACGGAGACCGTCAGTCCTAGACACAGAAATTGTACCTTTTCCTGCGTGTGAGGAATGAAACTAACCTGTCTGATCTGTTCTTGTCTGCAGACATTGGTTCCATCATGCATGTCCAGGAGCTTTCACCTCTGACGGGAGCAGTATCATGGACCGGCAAGGCTTTTGCATACTATATTCATACCATTGATCGCACACTTGTAAGTACACAACACATGGACATGCTGCACATTATTGTAGATATGACTGTAGCCTCTCGATTGTGAGCGGAACATATATTTTAAATTCGACTGTAGGCTTTGTAATGTACACAGTTTGAAGGAATATTCACTCACAACTAAATCAAATGGCTAAGTTTAATGTTTATATAAAGTTGGTTGTTACTGTACTTTTGCTGATTGATGTAAGCCATTTTCCTGCCTCAGAATGGTCCCGATGAAGTAATTTTTGTTTTAAATCAACTTTTTTGTGTGAAAATAGTGATTTTACCTTGTTCTTTTGTTCCTTTGCAGCTTGAGAAGTATTTCCAACGGCTGAAGAACCCAAGGGCTGTGGTGAGTATCTTCTTTTCTTGTCATCTCAGTTCATGCAAATGCAATGTGTAGCAGAAGAAAGTGTGACTTCAGGGAAAACATCCAGCCTGGAATAAAAGGCCTCACAAGAGAATGATAGTACGACCATGTCGATGCACATTCCATCATCCTAGTTAAGATGTTAGTGGCTTTGAAAAACCTGTGTTGCTGGATTGATTTCAGTTACAGAGATGTGCTTGTTTGGACTGCATGCACAGGTATTGATCAGTTCTGTGCTTGCTTGCACATGATAATTAGATTACCTTCAGGTGTGGCAAGCATGCAGTGCTGCAGGAATGATTTTTTTTGCAAGAAGTCTGTGAGTGACAAGCACAAACTGACAAAGCAGATGAGCTTGGTAGCACTGTACCAAATTCATCATGTGTAGTCACAGTGTTTGATAGCTCTTCTTCTCTTCCAACAGTTTGCATTTCAGGGCTTCGTGTGATGACATTTGTGAGTTCTGCGAAAAACATGAAGAAGTTTATCTAAGGAACCACTGATGAAGCATTGATTGTGCATGTGGATGAGAAACAGGGTTTTTGTGGGGTTTTTTTGCTGAGAATGCGATTGGGCTTTTGTCCTTTCCATTCATAATTTTATTTTATTCTCCCCCCCCCCCCCCCCTTCCCCTCCCCAAATTAGTGTTATCATCAGCCACCAGTGTAGGTATTGTTCCTGGAAATGCTTGTGATCATAGAAGAGAGAGATAATTTTATATGAGTTGATGGATCTATCTTCTTTGCCTGCAGTCTCTCGATGAACCAAGGCGAGATCGAAGAGGGCGCGTTCTGAACAACAAGAAGGAGGGCTGTGGCAAAGACAAGGTAGGGTTGGCTGTATGAAAAAAGGAAATGACGTGTCCGTATCTTGTCATTGTAATGCAGTCAAGTTTTGTCCGTTGTGGTGGTATTTGTTCTCAAACAGTGCATTGTTTGGTCTTTTCTTTGTGATGAAAATTGGAATTACCGTTTGACTTGAGCTGAAACAACTCCAGCGGCTTTCTAATTTGTCTGAAAGAACTGTAGACAGTTGTGTTGATGTGAACTTCACCTGATCAAGTGCAGTGGAAGGGGGTTGCATCAGTTCACTGCTTGGCTTTTCCACAGGAGAACTCCAGACTGCGAAGAGACAGAGGACCTTGTGGGGACCACACGTATCAGGCAGCCAAGGCACTGGACTTTGACAGCGCCAGCAACGCCAGTTTCAGTACATTTACAAACGGCACCATGAGTGACGACAGCAATAGTGCCACCACCAACACCACTATCAGTGGACTGACTGGGGAAGACGACAGTTTCTTTGGCCCCACCACCAGACGGCAATGGAGTCAGTGGGTGAATCGGCCCAACTCGAGCAGTGATTCCCAAAATGAGAATGAGAGCTCGGTGTGTACTCAAACTGCACAACAAGAAATTTGGGACACTTTTTGGCTCCCGTGTGTAACAATGGGAGTCTATGTATTAACCCTCCGTCGTCTGTCTGTCTGTGTGTGTGTGTGTGTGTGTGTGTGTGTCCAGAAAACTTTAACATTGTCGTTTTCTCAGAATCTACAAACAGCAGAGGCACCAAACTTGGCATGCTGATAGACAACCACAAGACCTTTCAAAATGTGTTATTTTGAATGACCTTGACTCAAGGTCAAGGTCACTAAAGCTCTCTGTTTGAAAATTTTACATTGGCATTTTCTCGTAATCTACAAACACCAGAGGTTTTAAACTTTGCATGATGATAGACATTGATAACAACTTTACAGATATACATGTAGTCAGTGGCCTTGTGTCAAGGTCAAGGCCGTACAAGCTATTTTTGTGAAACCTTAACATTGGCATTTTCTCAGAAACAACAAACAGCAGAGGCACCAAACCTGGCATGCTGATAGACAGTGATAAAACCGATGCACACATACCACCTTAAATGACCTTGACTCAAGGTCAAGGTCATTAAAACAGTCTGTTCGGAAAATTTACATTTGCATGTTCTCAGAATCCAGAAGAATCATAAGCATCAAACTATATGTGTGATGATTTGACATTAGCAGCACCTTTACAGACATACCTGTCTTCAGTGACTTTTAGTCAAGGTCAAGGTCATGCAAGCGTTTTTTGGGAAACTTTAGCCTTGGCATTTTCTCCAAAACAACAAACAGTAGAGGCACCAATCGAGGCATGATGATAGACAGCAATGAGACCTACCTTTCTGAATGACCTTGACTGAAGGTCAAGGTCATTAAAGCTGTTGTGAATTTTAACATTACTGTTTTCGGAGGAACTACAAATACTAGAGGCATCAAACTTGGCATAATGATAGACATTGAAGAGATCTCATTTGAATGACCTTGACCAAAGGTCAAGGCCATACAAACTGTTTCGGGGCAAACTGTAATGATGTAATGTAACTGTAAACTCAGAGTGCCAGAGACACTTTACTTGGCATGATAATGGATAGTGATAAGAGCTTTACAAACATACTCTTGTGAATGACCTTGACCTGTGTCACAAGGGAGCCATGGAGGCTTTTGCCTCTCTAGTTTGAGTAGAAAGTCTATCTGCCTTGTTTGATTTTATATGGTATTGTCTCCTTTTATCTGTCACTTTGTTGATGGTTTCCAAAACTTGAGTCTTTGGGGGCTTTTTGGTGTGACCTAAAAACCTGTTATAGGGGTTCCTATTGTGACGTGGCTACTTTCCACTATGACGACGTTTGTATGAATATTGTGTGTACTGATGCTTGTACGAGTATTGTGTGTACAGTTCTGTGTCTGTAACTGTGGCTTTTCTCTGGGATGAGAATTGGAATTACCGTTTGAATGTGATGAAACTACTAAAGCGGCTTTTCATATCTGAGAGAAAAGAGCACTGACAGTATAATGCTCGTATTGTTTGCAGTTCTGTCTGTGAATTCAAAATGGCCAGCAAATTGAAAGCAGTTTTGATATATATTGTTTTATTTTCAGGCCAACAATGCTGACTCCAGTGAAAACCCCGCCACAAAGTTGAAGCGTTTCAAGAAGAGGATAATGAAACGGTTGAAAAAAGGAGTCAGGAAGAGCAAGAGCAAAGAGAGGGAAAGAAAGAAAGGTGAGATTTTGTGTGTTTGTTTTGTTGTTGTTTGTTTTGTTTTGTTTTGTTTCTGTTTTTTCGTAAATTAGTAATGTCGCTAAAACAACCGGGCCCTGTAGTTAAGTGGTTAGCACTTCTGACTATGAGGTGGGAGACCCTGGTTCGAGGGAAGCAGGATTTTTCCTACCTAGGCTGACTCCTACCTAGAGCAGGTGTGCTATGGGCCCAGTGGGGAGGCTGTTGCCACACAGCTGAGGCTTGCCCACTTCACGGGTGCAACTTTCAGGGTGCTCCCCTTTTTATGACACATCTTGTGATGTGTATGATCACATGACTGGCATCACAGGTGCTGTAGGCCCCAGACCTGGTTAATGCCGGGATATTTATGGCAGAAGCATTGCATGCAAACCCTGCAGTCTCAAACCACATGGACCTCCATAGCATCATCATGCAATCCTCATCCTCATGCATAATAAAAATTGCCCTCGGTTCCATGCCCTTTGTGGGTTCCATCCATGGCCTGGGAAGAATACAATTGGAGCTGGCGAAGAGTTGGGTCAAAAGAAAAAAAAAAGTTGCTAAAAGTAAAAGGAATTAGGAGGGAATCTGTCCTCTGATGATTTCTCAGTGATGTGTTTCATTTCTCAGTGATGAAAATTGGAATTACCGTTTGATTTTTAATGAAACTATCCTAGCGGCTTTTTTTATTTCTGAGAGAAATGATGTCACTAATCTTCTTCAAAGCACAAGAGGGGGTTTAGAAGCTAATTTGATTATGCGATTAGTGCTTTGTTTTGCCAGTAGAGAAGTCAATGAAATTACCTCACATGGCCATACCATCCATGGCACTGAGCTGTAGAAAGCACATGTATAGTTGATAGTGATGGCAAGGCAGTAATTTGTACATTTCAACACTAGTGCTTCACATTAACAATGACTCAGGCCTCTGAAGTCACTTGTTACAGGGTTTGATGACAATCTTTGTATCTCTAAGATGAAAAATTAGGCATTACACTGCATTCATATCAACAGATGATACTTCCACAGAAGTGTTCAAAACTTCATATGTATGGGGTTTGTTGTCGTGATGGTCAACCCTGTGAAAGAGATTATCAAATGACTTTACAGCCCCATTGTCAGTCCCAGTGGAATTGGTTGCTGAAGCTGAACGGGAGGAGATCAAACTGCACAACCCGAACAACAGCAAAGGCAAGGGCAAACCCAAGGTCAATAAGCAGACTCTGTCATTGGACAGTCTCAACCTGCTGCACACGCACACCGTCCTGTCCACAACCGGGCACGGTGAGCGAAAGATAGACTTTGAGTTTCTTCCAGCATTTCATGTATACTTGTAATTGTATAACTGCAGTCAGTAGACATACTTTTCATTGAATGTAGTGTCACTGTTGGTGCAGTCAGCTTGCACGAATTTATATGCTGGTGAATATGTACAATGCAAAGAAATGGAAACATCATGAAGTTTCGCTTCCACGGTGGAAGAAAACTCCGGAACTGTGGTCATTGAGAACTGTAGACAACATTTGTAGTTTTATGTGTATTGTTTCGTTGATGATGTGCTTCAAATGATGACAGCTATTGACATGTCTTAACTTCACAATCATGTGGATGCTTATCTAAGGAACCACTGATGAAGCACAAGTATCTGAACAGGTCATGTTGCAACTGACCGTGCCACTGGTAGAGTTAGTAAACATGGGATGGGCATACCTAAACGTAAATCCTGTGAAATAATGATGGTGGTGTACCTCCATGTAACCACAGCCAGTGTTGACTGTAAATGAATATTACATATATATATGTATGTGTCTTACAGGGCCTGAAGACAGTGCCAAGTATAACGACCGGCGGATGACCACCCCATCTACCTGCCCCTTCAAGCCATCCACCCAGAAACAAACCATATCGTCACTGGAGATGTTGCCAGCGCTGGAGCAGATGCTTGGTAAGCATAGCAGTGGTGTCTGATGCAGATAACTTTCACAGTTTTGTAATGTACGCCTTTTGTTTTTTGTTTCACTGCTGTACTTCAAGGAGTGCATAGGTAGGGTTACCTGGTACTTTGTGTTTATTCAGTTACTCTTTTCTGGAATTTGTTTGAGTGGAATTACATGATTGTGGCTTTCCGTCTCTAAATCCGTGGTATCATGGTTGAAGATTTAATTACGGTGCCCCTTTCTCTATGATGAAAACTGGAATTACCGTTTGATTTTTAATGAAACAACCTGAGCGGCTATTTTCTGGCTGAGGGAGAGAGGCATTGATATTATGTTAACTGTTTAATGTCATAATAGTACAAGTGTAGAGTCAGAGAGTTGGAGGTGTAACATTTGAGCATGGACTTTTTGCAGATACCTGGCGTCAGCAGTACCTGACCTATTTTGCCTACATGCAGACCACAACGTACCAGGCATCCGTGCAGCAGGAGCTAGAAAAGGAGCAGGTAAATATGACTATTTTCTTTTCGAATTTGGTTAGTTTTGCTTCCTTCAGACCAGTCATACTGAAATCATATCTATCCTAGGGTTCTGTTTGTCAGGTGACTGACTTGGTACATTGATCCAGTGTGTGATGTTAGCAAAACATAGTGCTTCTTTCTCCTTGATGAGAACTGGAATTACCGTTTGATGTTTTTAATGAAACGACTCGAGCGGCTTTTTTTCTGGCTGAGGGAGAGATGCAACCTGTGTGATGTTTGAATTTACCTGCTAGTGACACAGTGGTCAAGGGTACATGAGAAAACCCCTAAGTCAGTGGCAGGGCACAGGCTTGTTGGTTCAGCACTTATGTAGTTTTGGTATGTCGTTTGCAGCTGAGGCAGCAAGAGTTGAAGAACAAGATGACAATGTTGGAGAAGCAGATTAGCGGCCTACAGAAGGACAGTGTTGAGCTTCTCAAGAAACGTATTGGCGAGGTATGCTTCTGATCTGCTTGCCTTCAGTGGCAGTGGGCAACTGTTTTGCAGAAAGTTTATCAGTTCAAGACAAAAGAAACATCATCACAAAGTAGGCGTATGGACAGGACAAAACACTCAACATAATATGTCCTCATGGGGTGGTTAGACTTTAGGTGTTGCTGGGAGATTTCAGAACCTTTAAGGTTTCAGTTTCAGATGTAAACACCTAACCTATAGCTTCCTGCATCAGTGTGGTACATCACTACATGTGTGTACACGTAACTCTGTGCAGCTGGGTATGGATGCTAGCACACCATCAGAGTTTCTGAACCAGGCCAAGGACATGGCGCAGCAGCACCGGAGCCTGCAGTCGCAGCAGCTAGAGTTGCAGCACCAGATCCATTGCCTGCAGTCAGAGCAAGTGCAGCTGGTTAGTCTCGCTCTCTGGTGTTGTAGCAGGCTTTGGGCGTGGTAATGTGATGAGGAGTGGTGTGGGGGGAAAACAGTTTTAAAGCATTTTTATGCATTAACATTTAATAGAAAGAGATTAAAAGAAAATGTACTAATGTCACCGTGAGGATGTCTGCTGTCATTTATGCAAGTGTTTTATTCCTTAGGTCAACGCTCACAAACTGCTGTCTGAACAGAATGGCATGACCAACAACCACAGAAAGGTAAGGACAATTCAGACTGGGAGTACTACTACTTTTACTTTTCATTGCATGGATTTCAAAAGATATACAAAGTCACATGACACAGAGCTGTGCCACGTATTGGAAGAGAAGGGAGTGGTATCTTTGTTGTTAGTAGCATGGACATATTCCAGCATTGATAAAATATCAAATACGCTTGCCTTCAGTGTTACTGGAGAAGAATTGTTCAATCATCTCTTCAGAGTCAATGGAGGCATATATTGACAGCTGATTTCCAGTATGTGCTGCCTGCTTGTAGCTGTACAAAAAAAGAAGTCGGCGTACACAGACTTTTAAATGTAGTGCACTGGTGCACATGTACCAACATGAAATGACATGGTGGTTGTTGGTCAGAACTGGCACCTATAGGAGTGAACAAGTACTCGCCTATCATGACCATTGTTTTGCGTTTTTGGTTTGTTTTTTTGCAGAATGGGGTGGTGCGTCCAGTGATGACCCAGAAATGCCTGCTGCGTGAGGTCTTGTCATCGTTTGACGCTAAGCAGCGCCTGCTGCAGCAAGTGAACCATCTGGAGCAGGAAGTTCAGCAGCTGGAGACCATCAACAGCCAGTACATCACAGGCACGACCCCCACCACCACCACCTCCACACCACAAATGGGGGTGCCACAGAGTGTGGCATCAGCAGGGGCTACCAGCAGGCAGCAGAAAGTGTCACCAGTGAGGGGGCAGAAACGCAAATCTGGAGGCAACCCGGTGACACCAGTGAGCGGTGTGGGGCTTGCAAACGACAAGAACTTGCAGGAAAAACTGGAGATAAAGGAGAACTTGGACTCTTTCAGTCACATGATTAACAAACTAAAGAGTGAGGTCACCTCAGCCCTGATTGGTGACAATGTAGAGACTCCTGTTACAGCTGGAGCGAGCAGCTCTGTCAACACAGCCACTCCAAGTAACATGAGCAGAGCTGGTGGTGTCAAGCAGGAGAGCAAGTTCCAACCACCTGATCTCAGCATTAAGGGTCTGCTGGAAAAGACAAAGGCACTACCAAATGGAGCGATGAAGCACGAAACAACCCCTGTCCTTGCTTATGCAGTGTCCACAGCTGCTGCTGTGCCTTCTGCTGATAAAACCAGCATGCAGGCGATGGTCAAGTCAGAGAAAAAAGAATATGTGAATGGGACAAAGAAACGCAAAGGTTTCAACGGAGATGTCTTTCCGCCAGCTGGTCATATGAATGCAGAGTCTGTCAACAGAGGCTTCTCAGGTCGGGGCAGAGGACGGAGTGCAGGCAGCGCCTTGAATCCTGACATTCCAACCAGTGCCATATCATCCACATCATCTTCATCACCGAATACGTCCACAGTTACAAATGGTCCCAGCAGCGCTTGGACGGACAAGGTCAGCAGTGAGCAGCTTTCTGTTGCCCAGGACCTCATTCGCCTGCATGAAATGCCCATGCAGCAAACACCCCATCCTCTTGGTGGCGCAAGCTTCTTGCCTAGCTCTAGTAGCGTCAGTTGCATTGGGACAGTTTCCTCAGGGTCTGCGGTTGTTGCAAACGTGTGCCATGACACGATGGAGAACCACCGCATGGAGCACAATTACTCCCCGATCAGTAGACCCAGTAGTCAGAGCAGTTCTGAGGCGGCACCAGCTTGTCCCGAACTTTCAGCCTCAGTAGTGGCCTCAGCACTATCCTCTGCAGCAGTCAGTCACATGCCCCAGATGGTCATTGCATCAGCCACTGGTGGCATCCACACCTCGACAAATGTTTTCAGTCATTCCAATGCTGTGATGGGTTCACATCCAGGGAGGGGCCCGACGTTGCTCCCAGTCTCGTTAGTTTCCAATCCAGTCACTTTCACCGTTGATGTGGGGTCCATGTCTGGGGGCAGCGTGTCCACTCACCCCGTCTCATCCACCCAGGTCTCCTCACAGGACTCTCTCACAGCCACTAGCAGCAGCAAGGCAGCAGCAGCAGCAAACACAGGCAGCATCCTCCCCAACAACTCAGTGCAAGGTGGCACGAACAGGTGCAGCAAACCTGCGGCAGCTTCTCAGTCATTAGCCCTCACATCAGCTTCACAGCAGCAGCAGCAGCAAAAGCCTGCACCAAAACCAGCAGCTAGCAAAAGCAGTGCTCGCTCCAGAAGCAGGCAATCCCGATCAGCCAGTAACAGCACTCCTGTTGCAGTGGAAACGGCAGTAACTGTCTCAGTCGCGGGAACACCAAACTCCATCCCTGTATCTAGTCCCATGTTGCCACTGGCTGGACCAGGCAATCTTGGTGCTCTCTTCAACAACCACAGTTATCACCAGAAACCCCAGCATGTACCCATCCAGCCCCAGTCTCAGCAACAGAGACAGACGCAGCAGAGGGGAAATGCCACGCAGCAGCCAAGGCAGACAAACCCACAGGCAGTGCGCACCAACCACCGCATGGTGTCTCTCTCCTCCAGTGGTGTGGCGAAGATGTCCGGCACCCAGCAAGAGGTGGCAAAAGTGTTGGGGGCATCCATGGTGGCACCAGGACTTGGCGCAGGCGCTGTTCAGATGGCTGCCTTGAATGGTGTACAGCCGATGAGATTCGCCACCATGCAGCCAACTCAGGGTCCCAATGGACAGAAAGGTTAGTATTGGATTTTGGGTTTCACATAATTTTATGTTGTTGATGTTGAAGGTAAGAGTTTGAATTTTATTTTCATTATGATGAATGGTATGATAGTTGTTTCAGTGAAATCTCAGCATTATCAATTCAGGAAATTTTTATTCAGAACTTTGCATATGAAAACATTTTTTTGCTCTTGAGAGCACAAAACAGTTAATGGCAGAAAAGACATGGTGGTAACGTAGTGAAAACGTTTGGTTCATTCTTTGCACAAATGATGATAGAGGTTTCATTGAATTGGCTATTCCCACACTGATAGGTACAGCTGCTGATAATGCCAGATGTAATTAACTTTAGTTGGAAAAAAAAAGCGTGTGTGTGTGGGTGTGTGTGGGTGTGTGTTGTGTGTGTGTTTAGGTGAGCATGAGCCTGGCACTGCAATAGTGTTTGCATGAGTTGCATTAGTAGTATCACTTGAAGTTTGATGGTGATTGGGAACGGTTCAGGAGTTGTGGTTTTGGGAAAGCATTTGAGGGGAAACGGTTAACACTGCATTGCGTTCTAATATTGTAGACTGTGATGTGCAAGAAACAGTAGATTTCTTTAGAGGTCAGTAACTGGGTCTTCCCGATGCTAGTGACAGTCATGGTTCTGACTGTGTGATCAAGGCCCTGGGGTAAACAGGGAGAAGTAGTGAAATTTGTCAGGGCTCTGTCCTAGACTTGAGATTGAAGACTGCTGTTGTTGTAGGGTGTTTTTATCATTTGATTGATAGTTTCACTGGTCTGTTTTGGTTTACATGTTTTGTGTCCTCTGAACTTTTTTTTTGGATTTTTTGGTTGCTTAGCTCTCTTAGTTCAGTTCTTGTGTTCCTGTGGATCCTATTTCCTCACGATCACTGTCACTGTTTTTGACTGAAGGATGACCCTCACACCCACCCAGTGTTCCCTTAGTTGTCTCTGTGTGTGTATGTGTGTATATATATCTCATCTATGCTGTTCGCTTTTACCTTTTTCTCTCTTTCGCTTACTCCTGGAACCATTTCTGTTTTTGAAAATGCCTTTCAAAATCATGCTGCATGGTTTCCATTCTCTTTTGCTTTGGTGAGTGGAGATATCTTACACAGTTGCCGGTACATTGCAGAAAGAGTAACGCATTCCACAACATAATAATATTAATGCAGCTAAGTTGAGGGTGTGGTGGGCTTTTAAAAACAACACAAAAACCAACAAGAAAACAAAATGCATAGTTTCTTACACTAATTACATTTATACTTAAAATTTAAATAGATTTGCGCACGTTCATGTATTCCAACACCAAGGCCCAGCATGGCAGATTCCTTGTTTAGACTTACGGGTACACACCATCAGTCATTGCAGTCTTCCCACTTTTAAGGACTAGTGCATGGAGCATACATCAGAAAACTGGCACCCTTTTCTTGCCGAGTCACCTGCACAGCCTTCTGTGGAAGTCTTCATGAATACAAGTGCAAGCATGCTCACAAATACACACACACATGCACACATCCTGTGCTCCATCTTATTTGTAGATCTTTCACGCTAGTCATTTTGTTATCCAGTCATGCATATGTGGGTGTTGCTGATTTGCCACAGATGTATTTATAATAAATTAACCTGTAGAAATTTGATTTTTGAGATTTTGAAATAAAAGTCTTGAAAGTGTACGTGTATGGCTTCTTGCAATTGCATGCATGCCATGTTCCTCTACCTGTGTAAAGTAAGGAACAGTGTTTTCTACCAGTAGACAAGTTCTACAGTTTCTAACAGTTATGTTCACTTTTAGCTTGATTTTGACATTGAAGCTAGGTTGAACAATGTGTATAGATATTTAATGGTCTAATCTGAGACCATTTGACAAATTTGATTCCAAAATGGGTGTTAAGACAATGATTTTGATGCTGCTACAATGTACTTGTACATATGATTAGACTGACTGATTTAAGCAGTATCTGACAAGACTGTTGTATTGGGTAAATCCAAAATTGCTTATCTCTTAATTTCATAGAATTGAAATTAGTTTACTCTCTGTTAGTAAATTAAGTACAGTGTTGGGACGAAGAAGACTGAGTTTCAAGTAATGCAGCTGTGATGCCATTATATGCTCAAGAAAGTCATTAGAAAGTTACTCACTGAGGAGTGTGCGATAGATCTCTGTTTTTAGTGTCTGTGTGGTTCACATATTTCTGCACCCAGATTGTTACGGGAAAATACACTGTCTTGTATACATGTACCTACTTGTTTGTGGAACTTTTATGTTTGAAGATGTGCATGTTTGGTTTTTGACATTTGATACCATATTTTTTTTTCTCCTAAAGTTTGTTTATTGTACATACGCAGACGTGTTATGCTGCCCCGCTTCTCTAGACTGGGTTGGCTGACCTTTCTGTTAGATTAAAACAGTAAATGACATTTTTTCTTAGCTGTTGGTTACACAGGTGGGCATTATCTTGGAATCAAAAATTGAAATTCTTCACAAAAAATAAATTTTATCTAGACTAAAGGGAAACCAGTTGTTAACATATTTTACATTACTGGGATTTTTTTCAAGTTAATGTCTTTCATGCCACTTTGACATGGGTTGGGTTTTTGTTTTTTTTTCCCTTTAAAGATCTGCATCTCACAAATGAAGACTGCACATCATCATATTTCCTTCTGTATTTGAAACTGTTGTTTGGTACTGTAGTTTTCTGTCTTGGTAGTGTTGTACCTCAGCTTTGGTGTGTGTGCTGTGACTGCTGTGATTTGGTGTAGTGTAGACGAGTATAAGGTGAAGGGAGGTAGTTATGGTGTTAAAGAAAAACTGTACGGGGAAAAGTAGAAAAAGTTCAATTTTGAAATGAAAGCACAAGAAATAATGGTACATGTATAATCGTTCTCATGCAGATGTATGCTTGACATGCATCAGGTTAAATAACTTTTACCAAGGTTAACAAAAGATGAAAGGATAATTTCGTTTATCTGTAGTATACATTACCTGTACATAGTTGTAAATAAAATTGCAAACATTGATACTGATAGAGACAGTTTGTTTTGTTTTGTTTTTTTAATTTTTTTTTATTTTCTTTCTGTCATCTCTTTAACCTCAATAATTGACATGAGAAAATATCAGGGTGGACAGTGAAAATGAAAGTGTGGCACAAATTTGAACCTAAGCACATAAAAAACAAAACAAAACAAAAAAAACTTTCCTGGTAATCTTTCTCAAGTAAAACTGCATGTCATATAAATATTGAAGCCAGCTACACTTACATGCTATAAAAGAATGTTTTTTGGTACGAATATATGAGACATGGTAAAACCCCTCAACTACAATAACCACTGTCGTTAGTGATCTTGGCTGATTGACGCTGATCGGCAAAGTGATAAAGTGTGGACTCCGAAAAGGAATACATACATGTATATATGTACACATTTGGCTTGAGCTTTTTCCACAAAAGTAGAAGGTATCTACAGATTAGGTGGTATAGATGACAGCAGTGTACTTCAAAATCATTGCTGTTTGCAATTCCTGGGTTTTCCTTTTCTTTTTTTTTCCCCTGTTTGCTTGTAGGTCAGTAGTACTGCGTTACCATTTGTAACAATACAGATTGCAACTTAATCCTGTGTCTGCTTTTGCCGCTTTAATGCTTTCGGTTCTTTAATGTTTTCTTTTCTAAACCTGTATATCAAAACATAGCAGCTTGTCAGCACATTGAGTGGGGCAGACTATTGTGCCAACGCTGTTTCGTTGAAGCTTAACCTTAGACCCAGTTTCCCAGTTTCAGTTAGCTACAGAAATTCATGTGCTAAACTTTTTTTTTTTTAAAGAAAAAAAAAAAGGAGCAGCATTTTGTTGAACGAATATTGGTAGATAATACATCATCGCAACTGAGAGTGATAGTGTGAAAGTTGAGTGAGAGAGAAAGAAAGAAAGAAAGAAAGAGGTGAGGGGGAGGGTATGGGTAAGGGTAAAACCATCCAAGCATATTCCTATTTTGTGTCCAGATACGGTGGACGAAGCCACTGGCCAGACACCCAGGCAACAGGAGCCCATCACCAATGACTTTGATGCGCTTCTAGCATTGGCTTCTTCGGAACTTGACCGCAGCAGAAGCCTGGAGCAGAAGCACGAGAGAGCCAGAGACCAAGACGAGATGGTGACCGGCAGTAAGAAGAGGAAGATGCCTCGAAGGAACTCCGGCGCCAGGAGAATGTCTGAATGCAACAGATCTGTGAGCTGTGAGTCGTCCACACCTGGGGGTCCTAGCAGTGCCAAACAAGGCTGTCTGGATGAACCGACCAGCAAGACTGCCACAGATGCTGATTCGACCAGCAAAGAAGTTGGTTCCCATAGAAGCAGAAGAGATGATACTTCCAGAAAGGACAGGCTTAGCAAACAAAAGTTATCAAAGGGAGCTTGCAAGCAGAAATCACATGCAGAGCAGGACGAAAAGAGTAAATCCAAAGAGGAGTCAGAAACCGCTCCTAAAAAACTCAAATCAAACACATCCACACACTCGTCTCCAAAGTCCTTGAAAGATCGAAATGACAGTAGATCAACTCAGCCTGACAAGAAGGTGAAGGAAGAGAAGAACACCACACCAAAAAGTGAACCACACTTCTCGTCACAAAAGCTGTCAAACCCTGCTGTGCCACACAGCAGTAAAACCACCAAGTCAGAGGGTAATTCTGATGGGAAGAACAGAGAAAGAAAACAAGTTGGTGACATTTCTCCATCTTCCTCAGCCCGGAACACACCGTCTCCTATGCCATCCGGTTCGAAAGAGGGTCAAGAAAGAAAGAGCAAACAGAAAGATATGCTCCAGATGAAGCAACCAGCCAACAGAGAGAAGACCAGTCAAGAGGTTAAACAAGAGAAGACTTCGCCTACAGACAGTACAAGGAGCAGCAAAAAGAAACAGAAAATGGAATCTGCTTCGGGCGGAAACAGACATGGGCAAAGTGATGGCCACAAGAATGAGTCTGCTGACAAGAAAGCGAAGGCTGCAGATAAAAATCCCAGTGTTTCCACATCCAGCAGTCGTACCCCTTCTCCGGCGCAGCAAAAGACGTCCCCAGTACCAAGTCCAGCAAGTTTTTCATCAGGTTCCAGGCACTCATCACCTAACAAGAAATGCAGTGCTTCTCGTGATGGCGGCAAGGCAGCATCGCCTGCTGGAAGCAAGACTTCAAAGTCAGTATCTGACAGTCAGAAATCTGGAAGTCGCACACCATCCCCTGGAGGAAGCAAGCATGCCTCTGACAGCAAGACCTCCTCCAAGTCTTCAGCTGAGGGCAAGTCCCCTGTAAAGAGCGAAAGTTCAACGTCCAAATCAAATAGTCGTGTACCATCACCTGCAGGCAACAAGGGGGCAACAACTGACAAGACCTCTTCATCTGACAAACACAAACCAGGCAGTCATACACCTTCACCAGGTTGGAGCAAATCTTCATCGTCATCAAAATCTTCACCCGACAGTACCAAACCAAGCTGCCACACACAATCGCTATCAGGGAGTAAGAGTTCCTTTAAGTCTGGTTCCAACAGTCACAATTCAGGCAGTCTGACACCACCTGGGAAGAAGAGTTCAGCAACCCACAAATCCGGAAGTCGGACACCGTCACCTGTAGGGAGCAGGGGCAGCACAGCAGAGAAGACTGCAGAAAACAAAGTGTCAACGCTTAGGACGCCAACTGGTTCCCCACATCGTGGTCATGCAGCAGTCAGCCCCACTTCGTCACCTGGTGGAAGCAGACTTTCTTCACCACTGGCTGCTGCAAAACCACAGTCTGAGAAGGACCTTGAACAGAAGAAAAGAACCTCATCAGGTCTTGCTGCAACATCCAGTAGCAGGGCCATTTCTCCTAGCTCCAGGCCCAAAGACTCAGTGTGTGGGGAAGAAAGGAAGGGTGGTAGTCACACCTCGACTAGCCGCAGTCCTTCCCCAGGCAGCAAAAAGCTGACACACAGCACTCCTAGTTCTCCCCTACCCTCTAAGGAATGTAGTGCTGGCATAAACAGTCCTTCAACCAGTAGAAATTCTTCACCAACTGCTGACAAAACATCAGGAAACAGGTTGGCTTCCAGCTCTCCAAAGCAAAACTTCAAAGAGGAGAGGAAGGCTTCATCAGAGCATGGAAGATCCCCCAAGTCACTTGGATGCAAGTCTTCAGACACAAAGAACTCACCAAGTCATTCCACTAAGGATCATTTTGCACTTAAATCACCAGCCAAGAAATCTGGAGCTGATACTTGCAAGACAAGCAAACCTAGTGACGGCTCAGCACCTGGCAGCACTATTGATGCTTCAGCCTCCATGAAGGGGACAAAGTGTCTGGTCGAGCTGAAAGATATCATGTCAACATTGAGGGGAAACCAGTCTGTTGAAGAGGATACCACATGCCGCAGCACAGCTGCAGCTGACGATGACTCCGTACCAACTGAGGCTGACCAGGTGTTCGCCGTCTACAAGATGTGTACAGCAGACAACCAGAAAGAGCCAGCAGGTACTCCCCCAGGGTCTCCACCAGCACGCAGAGGCCCGCATACCCCTCCTGGTTCCCCGAGGAAGAGTATTGACAGCGTGGGCAGGCTCAGTCGTTGTGACACCTCATCCTCATTAAGTAGTCGACGCAGCACATCATCCAGCTCCAGCAGGGGCAGTAGCAGCAGCAGTCGAAGCAGCCACATGAGGCATCAGCGGAAGAAGTCACTTCCGCGCCGTGGTAGCTGCAGCAGTGTGTCATCTTCCTCCAGCACCAGCATTAGCAGCAGTGATGAGGAGGATGACTCGAAGGAGACTAGGCAAGGCAGTGGTAAACCTCAGGGAAACAGTGTGGAAAACCCTTCATTCTCTTGCTCCAGTGTTTCCTACAGGTCAGCTTCTCCACTGTTTGGAACACCTAAAGAACCTGAACAGACTGTTGAGACTAGAACGATGGAGACTGTCAGTAAGTCATCTGCACCAGCTGTCAGCTCGAGCCAGTTGGGCAGCAGTCTGACAAGTAGCTCTACGCACTTGGCATCTACTGGCAGCCTTGGACTAGGAAGTCTGGCCCAGAAACCAAAAGATGTTCACATCATCAACAACAACACACTCAGCGGAGGTGAGATCATGATCCACCCCGGCCTGCCTGGTGGTGCCCCTTTATCGTTCCACAACAATCAGCATAGCTTGTCAGGTGCCCAGACTGGATTTCAGCAGGGTCACTCCTTGTTAAGTGGGCAGGGTGACTCTCTCAGTGGCACCATCAGATCCAAGGGGCAGCAACAGATGACCCACATCAGCAGCAAGAGCACCTTTGCTGGCTTGCCTGATCTAACCAAGCCGCCACCAGGCTTATACCCAACAGTCAGCAACTACCCCTCTCCTCCTCAGCCTACCCCTAGACCTGGGTACCTCCCTGTGGTCCCTCCAGCGACAATATCCTCTGCATCTACTGGATACGTAGCTCATACCACCACTTCTCAACACGCAGCCACAGTGACATCCTCATCCCCAAGCTACGTTTCTCATAATCTTAAAACACAAGCAGTCAGTCCTGCTGGGTCAGCATCATCAGGATATGTTTCACACAGTCCTAGCCCACAGTCTTCTAGCTCTACAGCATCATTGTCCTCGAGATACGTCTCTCACAGCCCTGGTTCGCAGCCTCTCTCAGTTGGCACTCTTGGATCCCCAGGCTACGTCTCTCACAGTCCAAACTCGCAGCCCTCACCTAAGATGGCCTGTCTGTCTCCTGGCTACATCTCTCACAGCCCAAATTCACAGCCTTCACCCAAATTGGCATCGCCTTCCCCAGGCTATATTTCTCACAGTTCCAGTAGCCAGCCACCTTCTCATCCATCCCAAAAGGGTCACAACAACATCTCACAGTTCAAAACCAGCACAACATCTGCTACAGGCAGAAACAAGCGAGGGGGTTCCGGGAGTGGGAGGGGACCTGCAGCTGTGATCAGTAAGCGGCCTGGACATCCGTCTGCTTTTCCTTTAGACTACTCTGGAAACAACTTCGGATCACCCACTCAAAACAGCATGGTTTCACAGATACAGCGTCGACCGTCTTCAGTACCAAGACAGCCTGCGCGCTCTCCTCATCAGCAGAGGGTGGACTGTATGTCTGGACGTGTATGCCACGATGTGCCACGTGCAAATTCCAATATGCCTGTCAGACCGCCGATGCATGGATGGCCGCATGGGATACCCATGGCTCCCTGTCCAGAGATTTACCCACAAGGTGGTAATCCACCCTATGGTTGGCAGCTATACCCAGGGAATCTGCCGTTGGGCAGCGCTGGTCTTGGCCACCACTAGGGGTACGTTAGATGTTGTGGATTAATCCAGGTGTTTGTGAATGTGTAGAGAAACCATTACAAAGCTTGTTTTTTTAATGAAATATTCTTGCATTGATACTCTTGATGCCGCTTGTGTAGTACAGAAATATTAAGCAAACACATGTGCAAGTATGATTTGTTTTTCTCTCCCCTTGTTCTCATTTTTTTTTTTCCCCCTGTGGCAAACCAGAGTTGTACCAAAAATTGTACAGAACAGTCTTTTTTCCTGAACAGTATGCAGCGGTATTCACTCACATTTGATAGCAGTTTCAAAATAATAGATGCGTCAGCCTGTGCACACCCTAACCAAATCAAAGAATCCTCTGTGGCTTCTGAATTAAGCGAATAGTTTTCCTTTGCATAATTTCACAAGCATTGTGCAAATACAACTGCTCATTATAATATAGTAGTTCAGTTGAGCGTATCATCATTTCCGCACAAACTATCATAACAAAGAAACAGATAAAACAACACCACCTTTACTACCGTATCAAGTAAAAAGTATGGACTTGCCAAATTCTGAGTTCCTCCTTTCTGGTGTATCCTGCTGTTTTTCCAAACATTTCTTGTACTAAGGTACACATTCTTTTCAGCATGCTAACAATCTGTCTGCATGTCTGCTAGTGGCATGCAGTCTCCCCTGCATAGGTGCCACTCGGTTTCTTTCCATTTCAAGGAAAAAGTACATACAGTACTTTTCTTCTTTTCTTTTACACTTTTTTTCCCTTCACAATTTGTCATACAGACACTGTTGCAAATTTGACAGGGACAACTTTCTTTTGTCAGGAAGGTACAACCTCATGCGCTCTTGAGGTTGATACTCAAAATGTCTATTTTGTTTTATGGTAAAGAATTAGCTGCACTTTTTTCTCCTTTTAGGCACCCTCCTTTTCACAGGGGAATGCCCAGCTTGTGCCCAAATGTTAGAAAGTAAAGTAATCCCTCTGGAACGCAATTCCTGATAATGATAACTTTGTGTGTGTGTGTGTGTGTGTGTGTGTGTGTGTGTGTGTGTGTGTGTGTGTGTGTGTTTTCACTCATGCAAATGCTTATTAATCTTTTTTTATTTTGTCTGTGACAGAGCTGCGTTGGATAGTAGTGCTGCCGAATCAGGGGAAGATATGACAAAGGCATCATGCATAGCAACAGCAGCATACCTCCGAGCTACCTCTTTTACCATATCAACAATGTCAGAAGTTCAACCACAGTCAGCAACTGTCTTCAACTATATTAAGGATATATAGTTTTTGGGACCCATCACCACTGTACATCTGGTTGAACCTGAGCTTCAGATCTGGTGTGGGTGTTACGAGAGGTTTTTCAATCACTGAGGATCTTTTCTAAAGTTTTTCAAACTCAGAGAGCTTTAGAAAGTTCTGGTCCCATTGAAATGCACAGTGTATCACTGCTGCTTTTCTCTATTTTGAGGAACAGAATTGTACCTCATTCAGAACTTCGTTGCACCACATTCAAAGCTGTGCTTGTGGAAGATGAAAGTAAAGTACACTAGTGGGGTCTTGTCCATGCTGAACAGAACATTGCTGTTTCCTTTGGTCACTGGAAAATGGAACAGTTTGTTGTAATTATGTTCTAATGAAATGACATGAACAGTTGGCCTTATTTGGCCTTGGACTGTCACACTGCAGATGACAAGGCACAGTGGCGATGTGCAATGTAGATGTAGCGGGTAGATTTTGTATGTGATGTTGATAGTTTGTAATGGTTTCATCTGCTTTGCATGTCTTGATTGGGGTGGGGGGGGGGGGATTGGTTGGAGTCTTGTTTTGCCTTGTGATTGGGGTTTACTTGGTTCTACATGAGAAGTAAGACTTTAAGCATGACTTTTGGCAGGTTTCTTGTCCTGTTGGTGTGTTTGTCCTATTCAGATGTCTTTTGCCATTCTAAACAGTTTAGAGGTCTGGCCTCTGAGTCTGACCAAAAGCAAAAAAAAAATGCTTAAAAGACGCAGTGCATCTTTGCAGCAATTTCAGCTCTGATCTATGACTCAGGATTTGTAGTATTGCACTGATGCAGGGCACATATTGATAAATCTGTAGTTAATTCCACTTTTAGTGTGTTTGTGAATATTTGTTTTGTTTATTATTAAGTGCATTGTCTGAATTTCCTGAAAGGAAAAGTAGGAAATTGTTTGCCTGATTCAACATGTGGAAAGAACTTGTACTGTCCATGCTTGTCAAGTCAGCGTGTTGGTCTAGAGAACGGTGTGCAATTCCATACTCAGCTGTCCTCAAAGTGGTACAGCCATCTTGCCCAGTGACTAAGAACTTCATCAAACTGGTGACTGAACATTTGAGCAGTGAGTCAGCTTGCTCTGTCATTACTCCAGCTTCGTATGTATGTCATACTGTTCATTAGAAACGCATCCATCAAGACATACTTCCAGTATGATGTATGCACTGTAATCATCTGCAGCATTGTTTTCATCGAGTCAGCCAGACAAAACATCAGGGACTGGACCGGTGAAGAATATCAGTACAAGACCTGATATCTCATGTGTGAGTGTGGACCATATTTTTCTGAAGACAGTCCTGTGACAACCTGGACAATCCATGAAGTGTGTGACATGCCAGATTCACCAACCAGCTTAAAAATGGCAAAACAATGCAATTTGTGTGTCTGTCAGTTATGTATTTTCATTTATTTTTTTTTTAAATAATTTAAGATCTTGATTGAATTCTGTACTTCCTCATGTTTGTGCAGTGATTGTATGCTTATATATATATATATATACATATATAAATTATATTGTGTGTACATGAAATGGTTTCAAAAAGAAATACCGCTGTTGTTGAGTAACATCCCATGTTCGATAATAAGATGTTGCTGGCCAGTAACTGCAAGATCCATCATACAAGAGGGCAGTTTTGATAAGTGAACTTATTTTAAAATCTTGTTTGGGACGCAAAAATGGCTGAATTCTTATCTCCTGCTGTTCTAGTTTTGCTCAAGTTGTTTGACAGCAAGACTATTGTAAGATCTCATGACAACCACCACAGAGTGTGTACATGTGTGGAACTGAACCTACCATCATATTGGTTCATAGTTGAAATTTTTTTTTTTTTTTTTTTTTTTTTGCATGCAGAATTGTACACATTTCCACCATCATCATTATTTCATCAATAGGATTTGGAAGAAAACCAAGCGTTCAGATATTTTTACAATACTCAGTTTTTGGTTGGAAAAATATTGTGTATGTGTTTGTAAGTAGCCAGACAACATGTACCTGATGTATGTAGAAAGGTGCAGTTTGGTTTATTTAGACTGTGATCCTCTGTTTCCTCACACTGAGGAGCTGATCGTGTTAAATGTTGTATGTACTGTTGAGAATGGTGTTTCTTGGGCGGCTCGTACATCTGGAACTTGGATAGTTTGTTGTTTAAAGAAATATCCCATAACCTGATGATTCGTTCTCTCCCCCCCCCCCCCCCCCCCCCCCACCTCCCCCGCAAAAAGTGTAATGTTGTGCTCTATTGTCTTTGTGCATTTGTTATGCATGTCCCTGTATTCACTGCCTGTTCGTGATTTTTTTTCTCATAAAAATGTGCAGATCTTATACCAGTATCAAACTAAATCCACAATGCTCTTTCTGAACCTACAGACAGTTCATATGAAGGCAGTGTACAATGTATATCACATACATGTACATGTACATCTCTCTTAAGTTAACTGATGCCACATCTGCATAAGCTGGTGTCGTTACTTGTATTGCAGGCTTGCTACAAGCACCTGAACTAAATGTTTGGGAGTACAGTGTATGAATCCTACTTTTAGCACCAAGGGCTTGAGAGGGGAACGTGTTTTTCAGTCGCTATCGGTGCAACCTTTGTCCCTGTACGCAGAACAAATGACATCGACGGCCATTTGATTCTTTGAGGCTTCTAGCGGGTAGATTTCAATTTTTATGATTTACCACTTTAACCCATGGGTTTAATTGTTTAGGCCATGAAGTTTTGAGAAATTTTCTTGGACAATTTTTTTGACTTTTGTGTAACGGTACTTCAGTGTATATATGTACACCAGTTGGACATAACTGGCAGACTCTGCCAAAATGTGATGTAAAATACTGAGTGGAGTTTGCCTCAAGAGCAGTTTTTACTTCAAAACAGATGTTGGTTATTTGTTCTTGGTTTGAGTCTTTTTGTACAAAGTGTAGGGGTTGCATAAGCAGCATGGAATTGCATTGGGCACTGCTTGATTTTTCTGTTACACATATGATATTACAGTGTGTTAAAAGCATATTGAAACTTGACTGGTTGTTAAACATGACTGTTGTCAGTTGGTAATGAAATGCCACATTCTTGTTGATCTTTTTGCCAAGACAATGACATGCTGTATTCCTTCCTGGTTTTCCATGTGTTTGATGAACCAGGTGATAAGTGTCAGACAAGTACATAAAAGCCAACTTGGACTGGTTATTGTTAGTATCCCTGTTGAGCTTCATAAGTACAGTATCTGTCTTTTGAGCCCATACATTGATCTTTTTACATGTATTTAGAAGAACGATCAGCAATTCTGCTGTACAATTTTTCCGTTGCTGTCTTGAAGCTTGAATTCTTAGGTGATGGTTTCAGCTAGTTTGAGATAGGGTCCCTTGGTTCATACTGCTTTCAGTATCCAGACTTGCTTGCTTTGGCTAGGTGAAAGTCGGTAATGGTGATGCTGCACATTTTGAGGTCAGTGTTTTTTTCAAAGTGGAAAGCTGTGTTGTCAGCTAATGCACTCGTATCAGTGCTCCAAAGAGATTTGTACATTGCACTGGGACTGCTCTGAGTGTTGTTTACAATGACTTCGAAAGACGTTTTTTTGTTTTTAAAAAAAAATAAATTGTATTAATTGTACTGTGTGCCGTTGTCACCTGTACAGATAAAACTGCGGTAAACTCTCAGTACCTCTGTGTTAATATTACCACTTCTGCAGTATACTGTCATGAACTTACAGCTTTCACAAATTTCCATTGAAACCATTTTTCAGTATGTAGAGTTGATACCATGACACACATGACCAAGCCCTGCTACGACCTTTTGTTTACAAAGTGTTTGGTTTGGTCATGTGTGCCTAAGTACAGGTAGTTTATTTTTTATAATTATTTTTATATCGCAAAACTTGACCTTTAATTTGCATCAGATGCACTGAAAAAGTGAAATATTTTACTGGTAACTGTATGTTCAGACACAATCCAACTGCAGTTTTGCATTGCAAGCTTTCATTGTGTGCATTGGGTTTGTTTGTTTGTTTGTTTCTTGGTAATGAGTAATGGATTTTGTTGTGGTTGTAGGTGTGTGTTTGTTTTTGTATTTGTGGCATGCATCGACAAAGGTTATTCAGCAGCAGTTGTGATTGTGGTGCAACTTTCTCTTCATGAAGTACAAACTGAAAGGCTATGATTGATCCTTCTAATTTATGTGCTGCTTCTAGGATTGCTGATAGTGTGGTATGTGTTTGTGGTCACCCTACACTGAGTCTTCATTGTTCATGTTAATGGTAGGATATATCATGTGTGTGCAAGTTGTGTGTACTTCAAGACCACTTGACTGTGGCCCTGCATGTCTGGTAGTCTGCATCATCGGTCTTTTATGCTGAACACTGGACAGTGTTAAATGGCAGCATGAGGGGTATTCCACTTTTGTCGCTTGCTTATCTTCGAACAGCATATGGTGAGCTGCTTCAGGCCGTATATATAATTTTATGTACCGATGAACTTGCTGGAGGCTTTCTAGATGGCAGTCTATTTTGACATGGTCAGGTTTGTTTCAGTATCTTGTTAAAGGAACATTAGATTGTGTTTACTCCAGATTTTGCAGGAGGCATGGGTTTTGCTGAAGATATATTATCTTCATTCAGTCAAGCTTGCAAGTGTACAAGATATATTATCTTCATTCAGTCAAGCTTGCAAGTGTACAAGACTTTTTGGTTGAAGCAGGTGGGCTTACAGTTACACCATTGCTGTACTTGCCCTGTGCTGTTTGAAGATAACTTGTAGTGGAATCAGTGTCTCTCAAGATGCATAGGAGGAACAGATCACATCCCCTGAGCCTTTTGAGCGAATGATCCATCTCTCTCAAGGGATGTAGGATTATTGTGTATAACTATATGTACCTGATTACTCCAGTCTGTGATGGAACAGGCAGTCTACTTCGCCTGTGATATTTCATATGAATATGCTATTGCTTTCTCATCAGCAGTCGAACTCATAATTATTCTCAGGCAAGAACTGTTGAGTAATCATATGGCTTGGTACAAGACATCTTTGCTGCGCTCACATCCCACCTATGCGCCTTGATTTACTTACACATGCTGAAAAAGAGCTTGGGGAATGAATCCAGGAAAACCCCCAATGCAAAAGATTTACATATATACACTTTAAAAAAATACACCCTGCATGCCTGTTATGAAGCTCTTTCGGGTGTAAGCATGGATACTGCCAAAGCTCTGTTTTAATATGTATTTCTGGTTGGTTCTTTTTTTCTTTGTTTTATGTCAAAATCAGGTCCAGTGTGCACCTTGACAACACCTCCAGGTGCTACATTAAGATATCAACATTGCACAAGCTGACATAGCTTAGATCACACACATATACCATCTTATCGTACCACATGAATGAACTATCTTGCACAATGGGTAAATTTGTTTTTGTTCAAATTGAGCTGGCCACCACTGCCAATGTAATTTAAAACTCAGACCTACATTCCAGGCACTTCCAACATGCTGCATTGCCTGACGTGGGGGGTTTCACGTAGGATGTACTTTGTGCCCGAGTGATGATGCAATTAAATTTTTCTCTTTCAACACATTTAAGGTTGCAACTATTTTCATAGGGTTCCTAGAGAGGTAGATGACTGTTTTCAGCACGGACTTGCTCAGTATTGTGTTTGTGTAATTTGTTATTGTATTTGATTCATTGAGTGGGTGTGTCTGAAACTTTAGAGAATCTGTGTGCTCATCAGATACACAATTTATCTGGGGTTTTGCACCAGGACTCCCAAAATGTAAAATGTCGATGTAAAGTGAGACTAAACAGTAGTGATATTTACACTGGATATCAATATTTTCATCCCGATATTCAGCAGAACTAGCTGCTGCTGCTTTTTTTTTTGCTTTTTTTAAACTAACTAAGATGTGTGCTTGTCTTTGGGAATTTTGTTTTCTCCCCTCCAGTATCTAACCTTTTTGTAGGTCTAAGATCCCATTCTGATACAAGCACAGTTGTCTCCCCTGCAGTGTCCAAATTCCTGATTTTGGAACCCTTAAAGTTACAACATTCAAATGTGGCATTTGGAACACTCTGAAATGGGGCTTTCTTAGTAAAATAAGAACAGAGAAGCAACTCTGCATTAGGCCACCATTGCATGACATTAGAGATGATCATGATGTGTGGTCATGCTTCACTGTTTTCTGTGGAGAAATTAGTAATAATAGTCTTGCTAAAAAGGCCCCATTCCAAACACAAATCCACAAGCAAATGTGATTAGTTGTACTGTTGGAAGATCGTTTTTTTTGGTTTGTTTTTTTTTTGGTTTGTTTTTTTCATTGAAACTGAGATGTTGGAAGTTCAAAGGATTTCTTTTAATAATTGTAAGAATCTTAAATATGTTCGTCATTACCTGTTGTGAACTGAATTGTGAACAGTTATGTGATAGTAATTTCTGTAACAGTATTTGTCTCTCTTTGTAAGCTTTTGACATCGTTTTGCAGGGGGGGAAACCTTAATCTGCAAATGTGTGAATCTACAAAGCATATAATATGTACAGTGTTACAAAATGCTAGTGTTTTTAAGTTCATGCGTTTGCTTTTCAAGAGTGTGTGTGGTTAGTCTTGTCTTGTTCTTCTAGATGTGTTTTAAACAGATGCATGAGCCAAATTCAGATTTGTGTCAATGCTTTGTCGTGCTTCTCATGGATTATTTGTAAGATTGTTGCATAGGCAAGAGTGTCAGTGTGCACTTTGGTTCACTGGTTTCTCATCAAATCAATCCACAACATATCCCACTTTGCGTTTGGTATTTTTTAGCTGCACATAATTGGCCTTTCATTCTTCAGTTTGTTCTGTAATAACTCCCCCACCCCTCCCCCATCCCATCTTGTTCATTCCAGTTCACCTCCTTCCTCATCAGTCTTCTCAGTGTTGTCATGCATGTAAATAATTCAGAATTATTTATTATTATTACTCTTGTACTCTCAAAACGTTAGCTGTCATATAATAAGTACTGTAATAAACATGTTGTTCATGAAATGATCATGTGTGTGTGTGTGTGTGAGGGGGGGGGGGACCACATCTACAGATACCAAAATATGTCATCACTTCAGTGTGTGAATGCTCTGCTAGTGCAAATAAAACAATTCTCAGGACAGCCATGAATGCTGATCATCAGTGATGTAAGGGCAAGCTACACTGAAGAACAGTAGAAGCAGACATTACATATGTTTCAACAAAAAAAATTCTACACAGTCAGGCGTGAAAAGTTTCTACACTGCCAGTGGTTAACACCCCTTGCACAATATAGCCTTCCCACCAGAGGGTGGTTATCAAAATGTATGCTACAGCACAAAGAAGCAAATGGCAGTTGGTGTGACATACTCCATATGAAAATCACCTGGAAAAAAAAGTGCAAGAAACTAAATACTGAAGCTGTTGGCAAAGGATAGTATATCAACACTCAAAACACTGCCTGATACTCAAAAACAAACCAAAACACCTACATGTATTATATCCAAATAGGCTAACTTTATGCATCCCACAGCAAATTCCTGAACAAATCAAGGATGATGTGGACACACTCCACTGTTCTTAGGTCTGCTGTTGAAACTGTAGAACCAAAGACCTTGGAATCAGATCTTTGGTAGAACCAAAGAAAGTCGAAGGGATAGACGGGATTGCCTCCCCTGTCGAGACTTGCAGGGTCGCTAGGTGGCGTGACGTGTGCGATCGTCTGCTAGCGGAGCGGCGCGGCCAGATGAATGGGATTGATCGCATGTTAGCGTGAGTGGGAACGACACGCTCTACTGTCATTGTGGCCTTGCGGCGAAGGATACCTGACAAGCTCAAGCCAGTGAATGTAAGTATGAGACATTTCTTGTCGATTATGTAGCTGCAAATGAAGAGCGACTGAGAAGTGAAAAACCAAATGTTGCGTCTATAGAAATGCAGTCAGTCAGTGTTACGGCAGTGGCCGAATGGACTCAGTGCGTGCCCGATCGATAACGCAACTAGCATGGTGCCGATCGCACTCTGTCTGCTTTGGCATTTTGTGACGAAGTGTCTTTTGCCATCGGTCTCACGCCTTTCAGTGTGGGTAAAATCATGATATCTGCCGGAGCCTGCGGCCACTGACTCGGAGTTACTTCACTGAGTTCAACACTGCCAAGTCGCTGAACTTGACGGACTACTGACCGTCTCAGTGACCGCAGTGCTGTGACGGTTCTACTGAACAGTGCCGCGGACACTGAGATCATTCAGCGGATTCACCGACTGTCTGTCGTGTCATTTACAAGCAAGAAAAGCAGATGAAATGATTCGATCCGGTCCGGCGCATTTCCCGTTCGTAAAACAGTAGCAACAATGTCCAAATCGGCAAACTGACAAGCCGCGCGGGCCGGCGCCGGACGAAAATGTGCAAATCGAATCCTTGGGTTTGCTAGATAATCAGCAGGGACGCTGGGATTGTTTGCGGCATGTGTTTGCTACGTCAGGTTTGTTGACCCCCGAGTTTGCAGCCCAGTTGCATCCTTTGAGACACACCGGTTGTTCGTAAGCTACTGTAACCGTTGAGGTATTCCACACACCCGCATCTCCGTGGTTCACACTGCGCCACGGTTGCGTCTCCGAACAAGACGCATGAGCTAGGCGGAATTTGAGCAGGTTTGTCTCCTCAGGCTGAGAGTATTAGCTTTTCTTTTGTTCCGCCCAACACCAAACATCGAAATGTCAGTAAAACTGATGAGAACAGGGTGTTCTTGATTTTTTTTCCTTGTTTGGCTGCAGGGCTTAGCACTACTGATCCAACACCGTAAGTTCGTTTCAGATTTCACGACTCAGTTCACAACTGAAATTCCGAGTCAGAAGGCAGTTTACTGGGGTATTCACATTTGAGGTAATGGTTAAACATTTACGGAAATTTAGCACGCTTAAAGAATAATCATTCTGCGTGTCATTCATTTGCCGGCAGATGAGATGACTGAGGGGGGTGGTGACGGGAGAGAGGGTGCGTCCCAAAAGCCCTGGGGCACTGTGAAAATAATAGCTCGTTGTCCTGTTGCTTCGCGACTTGAACTGCACTGCACAGCCACTGACCCACTTCCATGTTTACCCACCTCGTTTCATTGATGAATGACATTTTTATTAGCACCTGGACTGAGGTGGGGTTTTCCTTTTTCATCTTCACCTCTCAGTGACACGCGAGATAAGGTGTTGGGAGGGTGTCCGTTTACGCATTAAAGGCAATTTACTCGAACGTGAACAGAAATCCCTAGCAAACCTACCTACATCTTTTGAAGCCTGAAAAAGACCGGTAGTGGCAGTAGCAGGTCACAGAGAAGAAGGAAGGCATTTCGTGAGGTTCATACTGAGCGTGAGTCACGCGAAGCTTCAACAAAACACACTACACTCTATTGATGGAGGTTCAAAGGGTGACAGCTTAATGGTTTTTGAAGGATGACAAATGGGTAGTTTGCGTGGTTATATTTTGCTGGAGTTGTTTCAGAGTTTATTGTATTGCTTTCAAGCATAAGTTTTAAACGGACGTAGAAGCATTTACTCCCTTCGGTAATAATGAATATGTAAATCAGTGGGCGTAAGTGGCCCGCAAGCACTGTAGCGTTTGAATGCCTCTCAGAGAAAGCGCCGGCTACCGCGATGGCGTAAGGGTTGTGTGTTCCAAACCTTTACAGGTGGAGTTTGGGGGTTCGTTTGATGGATGGATACAGAAAAGTTGATCAGAACGGGTTCCAAGAGTCAATAAGTATCATGAAATAGGTCCTTCTAGTGAAAGAAAAATTTACAACATAATATCCTCTGTGTTCTCGCGTTATGGTTGTCTCTAGCCGTTAGCTGAAGAAGACTTTTGCCACTATTCTTGATGTACAGTGTTCACGTTTTGTTTGAATTATATCCGCATTAGTGCAGGTCAGTGTTAGGTAAAACCTTTTTCGATTGCCATTAATTTGGTCATTTGAACTAGACTAAAACAAAATGCCTTAACGGCTGCATGTGTTTAATGCAGCAAAACTGAAGTGATGTTAATTCAACGCACTGGATTTCTTTCTTTATATTTTATGGTGGATTTTTTGTTGTTGATGTTCGTGCGTTTTCCTCTCTCTTTCTCTCTCTCTTCCCGCTTTGACCTACACTCGTTTCTTTTCGGTCTGTTGGCCTTGTTTCTGCCCTAGTTTAACCTACAAATGTTAAGAAATTCTAGCGCCTATTGGTGCATTCCCCATGCATTTGAGCCCGAGCGCGTCTCGTCAGGCGGCCGGCGGTTCCGATGTTTGTGCAGGGATCTGTCCGCGGCCCCCTTCCACGCAAAGTGGACGACCAGTAACGACGGAGGATCAGAGGTTAGCTGGAGTCGGCAGCAGCTGAATCGCTTGTCACAAGAGAAGGGGTAGCTGTCGCCGCGCCACCCCGCCCATTGTATCAACAACGTCAAGCTCCTGTCTCGTCAAAGGCCCCAGCCTAATGACCACCATCCTGTAGACATTTACCGTGCGTTCCGTTGTCATTATTGTGGAGGACCTGGTGGGCGGCCACCGCGGGAACTTAGACGTGGCTTTGTCACTCCAGTTTAGTATGCAGTGAAAGTCAGGACCGGGCATAGTGGGAAGAATAGCTCGTTTTGCAGCGATACGGCGAAGGTTTCTTGACAGTTGACTACTGGTCGTGAAAAAACTAATTTGTCACGACTCGTACTGAAGTGGCGAACTCGATTAGGGGTTTGGTTCGATTGAGGTCAGGTAGTGTAGATCAGTGTATACATCGGTGGAAGAGGTTACCTGTTTGTTGCCGGTGTCACCCGCAGTTCAGTACAGCTGTTGCGGCCGTGCATGATGACATGTTCCCAGTGTGCGCTTTGACTGACAAAAATATATTGCTGTATAGCTAATTAGGTATGGGAGAAGGGGATGGACGGGGCTTTTCAGTTACTAGTAGCACACCTAAACATAGATATGAATCTCTCTCTCTCTCTCTCTCTTTCTCTGGTTTTGGTTTATGGTTCATTTTTTTCTCATTCCATCGCTATTGCAAAATTTGCCCCATGGATTTTTATTGCGTTTTGCTTTGCCTAGTTTACGAATATGCGTATATTTTTCGTTCTCCGCCTTATGGTGCACATTTATTATGGATGGAGTAACTAATATTCAATGCCCCTAGGGGGTCCTGAATAAAATTCTTCTTCTTCTTCTTCTCTCTCTCTCTCTCGTGTGTGTGTGTGTTTTAAGCTCCGCAGTCGTTTTTCCCTCCAACATGTCAGCCTATTTTTAATGCTCTAGATGAGCGCGGATGATTACCGGCGCTGGTTTCCACACACTCTAGCTAATGGATAGAGCTCCCTTTAATATCATAACAGCACACGGCACAATGAACCCCTTAGAGGAGCAATGTTATATCACAAATACTTGTCTCAGCCGGGGGCTGTTTTCTGACAGGCGTCTGTATCTTGAGCAAACACCGCAGACAGGTCGACTCTCACCTGCTGAGATGTTGCACATGACGGGTCCCAAGGGTTGTTTCTCTAACAACCTCATGTTCGACAGAGAGTGGCAGTGGCGTGTTACGCGGGTTGCGAACACTGAGAGCCCAGGCCTCTAATTATTTAATTTGGACACTGGGGCCCTGACTGAGGATCAGGCGTATGTGGGTCCCTTGAGAGGAAACTGTCTTTATCGTGTCGGTAATCCAACACCAGTAATCGCAACTGAAACGCTGCGCCTTTGCGTGGGATTGCAGCAGAGCTCATGATAATAATAATAATAATAATGAGTATTGTATAGGCGCTTTACCCAATTTCACGAATCGGCTCAAAGCGCCGCGAACTGAACCCAACACGCACGCTCACGTGAATCACACGCATTCTCCCACACACTGGACATAAACACATTACAATCACGTGGTGCGAAGGGTCAGCTCAGCTATTTAAATTTCGGAATTTTAGAATTACATTTATTTTTCAAATTTGATGGGCTGAACATTTCCAAAGCATGATGGTCTGTGTTAGTGTAGCCAGGGTGACGTTGACTTTTATGCCACTCAAAAATTCCAGTATATTATCGGAGTGTCATACTCCACCAGGAGACATTATTATTCCACTTATATCAGTCCTCCGACCCGGCATCTCTCTCTCTCTCGCCCCCCCCCCCCCCCCCGCCCCTCCTCTCTCTGCAGTCACTCTGGGCCGTGTGTGTCAGTGGCGTGTGTGTGTGTGTGTGTGTGTGTGTGTGTGTGTGTGTGTGTGTGTGTGTGTGTGTGTGTGTGTCTGTCTGTGTGTGTCTGTCTGTGTGTGACACACTGTGTGTGTGTGTGTGTGTGTCACACACTGTGTGTGTGTGTGTGTGTGTGTGTGTGTGTGTGTGTGTGTGTGTGTGTGTGTGTGTGTGTGTCAGTGTGTGTGTGCTTTCCGTCCCTTCTAAGTTTAAAGCAGACACGTATGAAAACGAAGATTTCCCCAGTGTGAGCACCGAGTGCCAGAAACAGCAGGCCTATCATAGTTCACCCTCATTTTCTCGAACTGTTCCGTCGGCAGCAACCGCTAATCCATCAATGCTGAACACTTTAGAATAAATAGCTTCAGGTATCCGTCTTCCGTGTAAAAGGAGGCAAGGTAAAAGCACTGGTGTAAAGCAGGAGACAAATCGCCCTGACTTGTGTGAACACGGGTAGCACAACCGTAGGCAAACTGATCGGACTTGTTAGTGATCTGTGTTTGGCTGATCGCAGTAACGCCGGACTGACAGCCTGAGGCCGGCGACGGTGGCTCGATGGTCTTCATGGTTTACCGCTGTGTTATGTTTCCTGTTTTGTGGGGTCGCGACAACCCCCTGCTTTGCATTCACATGGAAATAAATTAAGGTAGACATGTGTGCGGTTAGAGGTGTATTGTTACAGGCAGGAATATACATCCCCACACCGGGTCCGTGGTGACTGCCTGAGTAATGTCGCCCCGTGTGCATGAATAATAGATTTGTTTTGCTGTGGTTGTTAATCCGACATCTGCGCCGCAGTATAATACTTTCAGGTGCCACTCTATTGTCTACATGCGTCAGCATGAATTCGACAGACGTACTGACGTCTTTTTTTTTGTCAGCCTCCGTTGTGCGCATGAGTGCAATTAATTGCTTGGGAAGAGGCAAAGCGTCTTCGCGTGTTCCTGTGAACTAACGTGCGGAAGGGAAGGTTCAGTTTGGAGCTCTTCAATTGATTTTCGTGCCGCAGCAGACTTAATTCTTCCCAGGGGTGTCCTTGGGGCTACACTGAACCTTCTATGACCTTTCACAAAATCAACATTACCATCGATTCCTGCGCTCTGATTGCAATGTGAGTTTTCAGGCGGGATCACTGATTCGATTGTGATTAGTTGCAGAACTTAGCACTGGGCTAACCTCCAGCGTATCTTGTGTATGTGTACGTGTACGTGTACCTCCAATAAGCCCGCTTGTGTCAGTAGAATGTTTGCAGAAAGTGAGGTTTACTGAGAGGTTTCCGATG
Organism: Batillaria attramentaria; assembly: GCA_018292915.2. Classification (NCBI taxonomy): domain Eukaryota; kingdom Metazoa; phylum Mollusca; class Gastropoda; family Batillariidae; genus Batillaria; species Batillaria attramentaria. The sequence continues at coordinate 5,402,389 of JACVVK020000002.1, forward strand.
ATCAGGTAATATTTTAACTATTCAAGTTTTTACTGACAGTGTTTCAGTCAGTTTGCTGTACAGACAGATAAAGACAAACGACAATAAGACAGGAATATGATGTAGTTGTTTTTTGTGAGAATTTGATTGTCTGGCGTCTGACAACCGTAGTCACTATGTCGAGGGCTGACAGGCGTCAGTCATAAGTCCGAGTAGTGCACTCCTCGGCTCGTTTGACTCCGGGGCACATTGGTAATGATGATCACCTTGTCAGTTGCCTCACTGAGGCCCAGAACCTCAAATTTAAAACAGGCCTAGTAAGTGCATCCCCAAACCAATTACCAAACTGAAAAGTGAACCTTCGAGCAGTACGATCTTTTCTGAAAGGATCTTCGAATGCGGCAACTCTCCTGGAGAATTCATGTAACTATGCAAAAAATTTAGACCACTGATAGAGTGACTGCAGCCGGACTGACACCACAGCCCCATGTCCAGATCTTGTTAACTGAAAGGTATCAGTGGCCGGATGCCATGTTGCTCGCTCTAATGAGCTGGTTCACCGAGCAGTTGCGCCAAAGAACGCATTGGGTAAAGAGTCTTGTCGCGTTTCGTCAGCCAGGCGTATCACACTTGCTGCCAGTCGTCAAGGCGACAAGCATGCGATTATTGTGCACCGGTGTAGCATCCGGTCCGGTCCCCCCTCTGAAGTAGTCCCCCGGGGACCGGCATCAGCCACTGCACTCCGGCTCTCCCCCGATGGAGTCGGCGGATAACGTGTGAAGGCGGCCTGTTCTGAATTGAAGCCGTATGTTCACTGTCAAAGCCGTCTGCTCCACATCAGCGGGAACTGATGGAGCGTGCATGATGGATCGGTCAACGCGTATGCAAACGATACAGCTCCGTTCTTCTCTTATGTTTACCTGTTCAGAGGTTATAGGTTAAATCAGCAAGGGTCGCTGATGTGTGACCGGGCCGGTGTCGATTTTGAAGACCAACGAAGCGCCAGGCCACGGTAAATGTTTAAACGCAAAACGAAGCAGTCGGATTACATGATGTGCTCGGTCAAAGTAATAAGCTTACAGCGAAATAATATCAGGCCGGCTCAGGTCAGGTGTGTGAGTAATGTGTTTACCATTCTACTGTCTGCCTGCGTGTTTGTCTGTGGTGAATATCACTATCATTTTTATTCTTGAACGAAATCACTGAGACGCCAGAAACACCGTGACAAAGCTTCGCATGTAGACAGTGACAGGACCAGCTGTACCCAAACATTTTTGAGTCGGTGACTCAAAAAAAAAGTTCGGTGAAGATCAGTCATGGAGTCATGTGTGCCATACTGAATATATTGCCCCCCTCCCCCCTCCCCCTTACTGACCCCCCGATTTCTAGTTCTGTCCTACCGTCAGTTCCCTTATAATCATTCTCAGGTCGTCAGAACGTAATCGTTAATGAATGTGTGTTTTCAGCTAGTGAAGACTTATCAAGTTTCAGTCACCATATTTGAGAAAATGGTTGGCAGTCGAAGCAGTCCATCCACTGAGTCACAAGGGAAATCTTGCCAGGTGTATTTGCCGGTTGGGCAGGTTGTAGGAAAAAAAGTGTTTGAGATCGATCGCCGTGCAAGCAATGGCCGGGGATGACAATGGATTATATGCCAGAAGTAAATCCTGGAATAACCACGAAGTAACAACACCAACACCAACAATTTGTATTTAGATCGAGAGTATGCATAAATGTGACCGTTTAGACTTCGGAACCGCCCAAGGCCTGTCAGTGTTTATTTTGTAAATTGGTATTTATATTTTACATTACACAAGTCCCTTTCGATAGCATGATGACTCATGCAACCTTTTTATCGCCCTAGTGCCATCCGCCTGTAGCAGGGCGTTCTGCCCTAACAAAGACCATTCACTACCGTGCCATCAAGTTGGCAATTTTGCTGCGACTCAGGTCAGGTCTTTCCGTCGCAGTAATTTCGCATAGATTACAGAGTTCAAGTCGGCTGCACTGAATTTATGGGTTGATGCTGCAGTGATAGTTTTAGAAACCCTCAATCTGAGAGCTGCTACCGCTGGCTGTAACCGGGTTTTGTTGTTGTTGTTGTTGTTTTATTTGCCAGAGAATCAACTAAAGACAGTTTTCATTTTTCTGTTTTGTGACATACGACATCTTTCCGCACAAGAACGTGAAAATGTCCTCACGGCTGGCGCTGCGTTTACACGATCCACATACCTGCCGTTCTTTATCAATTTAATACAAGGCTGAAGCCTGAAAACTGCAAACGTACCTCGCTGTGTGAACGCGCTATTGTGTCCCTTACAATAGCGAGTCCTCTGCTGGTGGTGGCAGTTCGCCCAGTACTGTGCGTGTTATTATATCGGTGACATATTTGGGACACCTACCTACCCCTTTCAGGACGCTTTCACGCCGATTTAGCGAGTTATTACCTCGACGAGGGTGCCGTGACTTTACCTCGCATGTACACGGCCTGTAAGGTGCTAAGACGGTAGAAGGGAATATAAGCCTTATTACCCCTTGTACAAACTTGCACTTGCGGTGCTCCAGGCCACCCGGCTGAAAGATTAGCTCCCATTCCCGTCAGACAAATCCGACACTTCCAGCAGGTAGACTTGGCTGTTAATGGTTACTGGTGCCTGTCCATAGTGTACGCAGAATGTTCATGTGTTCATACGGGTACCCTACCCTCAGTCGGTACGCTATCCGAGTCAGTGGGAAAATGTCACCATGTTTTGGTGTGGGCAGAAGTCAGTTACGCCCAACTATGGTATACAATCTTAAACTGTTGCCACGGCTTGCAGAAACGTGTGCGTAATTAAGAGTGTTCTCATAAGTACATAGCACACAGTAATTTGTTCTTATTTTGATGACTGTTTTTGCAGCAGAACTCGTTTATTTGTTTTTTTTGTTGTTTTTTTACTATCTTACAATGCGCTAGCGTGGCGGGTTTACTACTGTAAAAAACCGAGGTAGACGTCTGGAAGGCGAGTCTGTCAAACAAATGGAAGAGAAACTTTCACAGCAAAAAAGAGCGGGTAGTACATCTGAGTCCTGACACTCCTTATTTAGATCACCGCCATCGACGTTATTCAGTTTCTCCTAACGAGACTAGGCATCTAGGTTAACTGAAGTCTTCATGGGCCAGTCCGGATGGGGGATGCATGTATCAGTGTAGGAAAGAGCAACTGAAACGCTAGACCGGTCAGTTCAGCGCTGAGTATGTGAGCCCGATGTCGGCCTTCATGATTACTATTTTTTTTAAAAATGCATGGGACTATGAACATGTTTTGGGCATTTGTAAGGTGCACATGTCTGTTTACACCTAATTTCAGGAGGCCTTCGTTACTTTTATTCAACGCATCTCCCATCCCCATCCTATGTTGATTATCCGTCTAAACTTTAGAGATAATCAGCACGAGTTACTGCAGCCGCAGTGGGTTTACGCATATACACCAGAATCTGTGTGACATCCCAGTACTGACGGGTTCGCATTTGGCCAGGCACCGTATGTTTGCATTCTTAGATAAGTCTACAAATGATTTAGTCAAGTACCTTCGGGAGAAAAAGGCGGCACTAATGTCTACACTTAAGTCAGCCGCATTGAAAAACGCTTTTCTTGTCAAACCTGAGCTGACGTAACTAGGGAGGAGCAAGACTTGGACGTTCAAGTCAGTAAAGGTTGGTTTAGTGTCGTATTTGTAAAATCAAAACGCCCTCTTCAGCAACAGTACTTTGCATTCTTCATATATGGCTCTTATGCCTAGAGCTGCCGATTTTTAGGGTTTCGACACCATCTGTTAAGCGTCATTTTAGCGAGAATGTCAAGTGTCTATTAAAGATCACAAAGCGGACCCACGCCGAGTTTTTGTTCCTACACTGGGCAGACAGACCTTTCACCCTAGGTCACGTATTGATTCCATCGGATCCCCGAAGGATCACCTGTACAAATAAAACACTAGGACCTTCATGTTAAAATGCTGTTAAACAGGGTTTACAGGTCACGGCAGAGGCGTGTCGAAATTTAAAAGTCACCGGTATATTTGAGCAAATACGTACACGTTTTATAAGCTGTTCGGTATGTCGTCTTGCGTTGGCGTTTATTTGACTGACAAATATTCAGTGTATACAGTAAGTGCGTGACAGCATCGTAAATGTAAACAGTTTTCGTTTTGATGATTGTTGACCTTTGCCCAGGGGACTGCCGTCACATGTATGTTTTTAGGGTATACCCCGCAGGCCGCCGCTCGTTAAAAGAAAGATTCCTGAATTCATGCTGCGAAGTTTTCCAGTTGACCGGGACCACTCGGTGAACCTCGCTGAGTTTATCACTTTTATAACAGTAGTATGTGAAAATATGGTGACTGCAACAAAAGGATGTTACTCATTCCCATGTCAGTTGTACTTAAATTATTTTCTTTTTATGGTAGTTCGGTTTTGCATTTATTTTGGAGGCGTAATTGTGTGCTTCATCAAGTTTGACCCCACCTTTCATGCACCAGTCGAGTTCATAAGACGGTATGACAATCACTCCGTTCTTTCAGTTCTCACCAGTCATTTAAGTGGCAGTTCCTTTCTGGTGACCGTGCCAGTGTAGAGTGTCTCGTTTGGACGTGACCCACAATGGTGTTAACGAGTATGGACTACATGGTTTTGACTAGTGTAAATATGATGTAAGACACGACTGAGAATATCTTGACTTAGAAAACGTCTGTCAGTATTAATTTCTGATTCAGTACCGGCTGACTTGAACGCCATGTATCAGTGACACTATATCTCTTGCAAGTCTTTTACTGATAACTGATGCGGGTCATCAACAAAATTGTGATATCGAACCACACTGAGACAGGTAATGCAAACCATCAAAGAGTATACTGAAATTCGGTTTGTAGACTGAACAGTTCAAATAAGTCTTTGTGGCGTCACATTAGGAACTCAGTGGGGCATTTGGGTGGGGTCGGGTCAAGGACAGTAGACGGGTCATGTATTCAGATGTGACTACGATGGAGAAAATGAAAGGGACCCGTCGAGTGATGGAAAACCCGTAAGCAAACCGGCCGGGCGAGCCACTGATGCAACTAAATTATCGCTGTTAGTACAGCGCGGCACACAAAGATGTGCAGTACTGCGGACACAGGAATGAGCGGATCCTACAGCGGAAATTCCTTTCTGCTATCATTATCACGTTAATTTCCCCGACACATGTTGCATTGTGTGCCACTTCAGTTACGAGCTTGTCATAAAGCCTACCGGTACATGCCGACAAGCCACAGGTGCTTGAGTAATTGTCAGCACAGGTTCATCAGCAGTAGTTCTTCATGAGGCTAGTTACGAGCTGTGCCAAGACTTTCGGACATCTCTGCCAAGACCGAGACCTGAGTGGTGCTCTGCCCCGGCCATGGATCTCTTAGCCGGCCATACCTCAGTCTGCTTTCATAGCTCTGTGAGTGCGACTTCGGTATGTATGCAGTATTCATAGTTAGTTACACACTGTATCAACTAGCTCAGTTGGCTCCAGTACTATTTGTTGGCCAGAGGACAAAGGTTTTGCACAACAGTTTATATTACGTCCGCAAGTGGTACATTTATTGCGTATCAGGATCTCACAATTTCGGCGAGTTGCGTCCCCTGCTCGATGTCGGGTAGCACAGCTTCTGCGGAGCTCCGCTTTTTTTCTCAATTTTCACTGGACAAAGTGATGTGAGGTGCTCCTGGTTCTCTGTGATTTGTGTGTTCGAGGCAAGAGAGTGTGTGGTGCCATTTTGGGGACTAAGTTTTGGAGTTGGTATCAGTATCGCCGCGTTGGTTGGCAGCCTCATAACTGTGAGTACCTTTTCATACTAGCCGCCATGGCTGCCACCCCGCCCTCGGACACGGGTGTTCCGCCGGTTTTCATTCGGAACAAGTCTCTCCCTGGTTTCGACTCAAAAGAATACACAACTTCAGAATTGTGCTGTGCTGCCGAAAAGACTACTGGATATAATACCATTGTAGGTGCTCAGCGCATGCACGGTAACTGGAGAATCTATCCCCAGAACGACACAGCTCGGCAACAGCTACTGGTTTCGGGCTTTGTTGTGAGAGGGGTGAAAGTGACCTTGAGATCAACAAACCCAAACATTGTCATTGACAAAAGTGGTAATCAAGTGCAAGAAAACCCCACCACTAGGCTTATCGTAGGCAACATTCCTATTTCATTTTCTGATACGGAAATCGTCGATGCTCTGAAAGCAATCGGTTGTGACCTGCGATCAAAACTCATTGCTGAGAGAGACAGAGACTCTGATGGGAAGCTTACGCGATGGTTGACGGGGCGGAGATTTGTTTACATCTCTATCCCCCCCTCCCCCCTTTCCAAAACACTACAAATCGGACCATTCAACGCGTCGCTCTATCACTACGAACAAAAACTGAAGGAGCGTGCTCTGCACTCTGAATGTGGTCGGTGTTTGGAAAAAGGTCATACAACAACCGAATGTCAAAACCAGATCAAATGCAAACAATGCCTACAGCCTGGCCACAAAGCTGGTCACCCGTCGTGCAACATGACCCCCACAACAGAAGAAATTGATTCTGATGCAATGTCCATGCCCCCTCCCCCACCCCCCTCACCTCCCCCTCCCCCACCCCCCTCACCTCCCCCTCCTATGGACAACCCGGACGCGTCAGTGACACCGCAAAACCGAGGGAGGTCAAAGACACGGAGAGACCTCGTGCAACAGACGCTCTCCTATCCGCGCCGAGACAGCCACTCGGGCAAACGTCACCGCTCACCGTCACTCAGTGGCAACACGGGTTCGAACAAGCGTGCCGCCAGTGTAGATGGCGTCGCGGGGCTGCCGAATGAACCCCCACCCCCACCACCGAGACGCGATGACCACGAGGGTCAAGGTCAAAGCCACAGCGACAAGAACCCGCCGTAGTCCTTGCTACCCGTAACTGTATGGCCCCAGCGTGTGACCCCGGCTCTCGTCTAACGGACTGCGATTATTTCCCCTTGCGGACAGTGCTCTGATTTTGATGGTTTACGGTTTACGGTTATGGACACGTCTAACGGATTTTGAGCTATCTAGATGAATAGTGTTTCAGTGTGTACTCTTAACATTAATGGTTTAAGAAACAGATTGAAAAGAAAAAGTTTATTTAAAAAACTAAAAGAGAAGAAATATGACATAATATGCCTTCAAGAAACTTATATCACAGACAATGATAAGGAAACATGGGAAAAGGAGTGGGGAGGCAAGATATTTTTCTCATCAGTTTCACGCAGAAGTATGGGTCAAGTTACTCTCATAAGAAAGTGTTTTCCATATGAAGCAAAGTGTATACATACGTCAGACAGGATAGTTTCAATTGCTTTCACGACTGACAGCGACAGTATACTTGTTGTTAACGCATACGCCCCATGTCCTTCTCAAGAAAAACAGATATTCTATGGTGAATTGACTGAACACCTGGGAAAGTTTGATGGAGAAAAAGTCGTATGTGGAGACTTTAACTGTGTTTTAAATAATGACCTTGATATTATTAGTGGTGCGCCACATAAAATGGACGACATAGCTTGTTTTCAGAACATTTTAACGAACTCTTCTGTATGCGATGTTTGGCGGCTTTTTCACTCTGATGAAAAAGAATTCTCCTGGAGTCGCAAGCACCCTTTCATCGCCCGTAGATTAGACTACATCCTATGTACAGATGGTATATTTAACAAAACACTCCTTTGCGATATGCATTCCACACCTCAAACAGACCACAGATCCGTTGAAATAAAATTCAAAATATCCACTGTAGAAAGAGGTCCATCATATTGGAAATTCAATGATAGTTTATTACATGATGTCGATTTTGTCCGCATTATGAACAACTGTTTGCAAAACGTAACCCAGGAATACAGTAACATGGAACCCCAGTTAAAATGGGACCTTTGTAAATGTAGAATCCGTGATTTCTGTATAGCATATTCCACTGGTAAAAGGCATAGACAGAAAAACCAGTGGTCTGAGCTGCAAAAGAAGCTTGACAGCATAGATAATGACCTATCCTTTGATCCGAACAATCAGGCATTACTTACCTCTAGAGAAACATTAAAGAAAAAATTAGAAGTACATGAAGTGCAAGAAGCAAAAAGTGCCCAAGTGCGTTCAAGAATGAAGTTTATTCAGGAGGGTGAAAAAAACACCAAATACTTCCTTAATTTGGAAAAAGCTAATGCCAGCGCCAAAATAATGGACAGCCTCAAGACGCAAGATGGAAACTATGTCACCTCTCAAGCCGATATTCTTGCTGAACAAGTAAAGTTTTATACAGATGTATATAGTTGTAAAAGAAAATTCAATGAAAATCTAGCTACTGATTTTCTACAGAACGCTGACATTAAAACTCTGTCCGAAAATCAAAAGGAAATTCTTGAAGAAGAGATCACATTGCAAGAAATTACGGCAGCGTTGAAAACAATGAAAAATAACTCTGCCCCTGGCCCTGATGGTCTTACAGCTAGTTTCCTAAAATTCTTTTGGTCCAAAATTGATAAAGTTATCATGGATTCGTTAAATGCAGCTTTTCAGACAGGCGAAATGTCAGCTACACAGAGACAAGCAGTTATTACTTTGATTCATAAAGGTAAGGGACTTCCACGTGATGATTTAGGTAATTGGCGCCCTATATCTCTAACAAACTCTGATTATAAACTATTAGCGAAATGTCTTGCACTGCGGCTTTCTAATGTAATCACCGACATAATTCATGAAGATCAAACTGGATTTATAAAAGGTAGGAAAGTTAGTACTATGATAAGACTGATTGATGATGCAATAGAAAATATAAACTCATGTAATCAACCTGGCATACTGCTTGCAGTCGACTACCAGCGTGCCTTTGACTCGGTATCCAAGGAATTCATGTTGTGGGCATTCAGACGTTTCGGTTTCGGAGATCTTTTCATCAGATGGGTTCAGGTACTTACCGCAAACACAGAAAGCAGTATAAATTATTTAGGCTGGATCTCGGAGAGTTTTTCTGTGCGGTCTGGGATACGACAGGGATGCCCCTTCTCTCCCATGGCATTTCTTCTAGCTATTGAGATATTAGCAATTAGAGTTAGAAGTGACAAAAACATTAAAGGCATTGAGATGCCTATTCCGGCGTTTGCTGTTTCTCCTTTATCTATATTAAAAATTCTCTTATACGCCGACGATATTACCATGCTTCTTAGGGACAAACAAGACCTAAAATATACCCTGAAGGTTCTAGAAAGTTTCTCCGCATTCTCTAACTTAGAAATAAATAAAAATAAAACGGAAGTTATGTGGTTGGGCTCCCAAAAAAACCACGAGGACAGCCCGTTTGGCATTAAATGCAAACATCAAGTAAAACTCGTTGGTATTCTGTTCAATAATAAAATACCCGCCTCATCTATTGAGGAAAACTGGTCAGGTAGATTAGAAAAAATACAAAATATTATTGCCCAATGGTCGAAAAGAAATTTAAGTATTAGTGGCAAACTTTGCATAGTCAAAACGTTCTTACTATCACAATTTGTTTACATAATGCAGTCCCTGGTAATTCCGGATCAAGTCCTGAGGAAGCTAAATACATTGCTCTTCAGGTTCCTGTGGAAGAAGAAATATAATAACACACGTGCATTCGAAAAAGTTAAAAGAGAGGTTCTATGTGCTAGAACCGAAAAAGGTGGACTTAATATGATAAACATTTTTGATATGCAAAAATCATTTCTATTGTCTTGGGCACTAAAACTGCAATCATCTGCTGGACAAGCCTGGTCACTGATTCCCCTCTCCCTGTTCTCTAAACTTGGAACCAGACTGGCGTGTTTTTCAGCTAGTGTCCCCTCTTCTGACTTCATTGGGCTATGCTATGTGAAATCGCTCTTCTGGAAGAACGTGCTCACCATATGGCTTGATAATAAGAAAAAACTGAACGATAAAGAAAACTTTGATCCACTACAGCAACAGACACTTTGGAATAATGCAAACATACAATACAGACAGAAGTGTTTATTCTTTAAAGAATGGATTGATGCCAACATTTGTTTTATTAGTGATATTAAGACTAATGATAATATCATGTCATACCATGAGATAAGCCGAAGGGTTGGTTATAAACCACACCGTCTTTTTCAATATAATGCGGTTTGTACGGCCCTTCGCTCACAGACAGCAACCGCTGTGAAGGACAGATGTAATGCAAGTGGGAATTTGTCTGCTTTATCTCCTAGAGAAATTCGTCATATCTTAACTGATCTGAATGATGTACACCCTTGTGGTTTGAAATTCTGGATGCATAAATACGATCTCGTACTTAAGGAATCTCATTGGACAGCAGCTACTAGTAGTACTGGAGAAGAAAGATTACGCCTGTTACATTGGAAAATACTCCATAATATTTATCCCACGAACATTCTACTCTGTAAAATGGGAATTAAGCCCTCTAATAAATGTACCTTTTGTAATGAGACCGATTATATCGAACACTTCTTTTGGAGATGTCAGAAAATTAGAAAAGTCTGGACAGAATGTGCAGATTTTATTTATCGTAGTACGGGAGAACAAATTACTCTCACAGAGACAGACATTTTATTTGGTTTCAAGACAGATTGTATAACTAATAGCAGAACAGTGAAGTTTATTAATCATGTTATCCTTATTACAAAAATGGTTATAAGTAAATTTAGATACGGAACTGCCACTGATATCGGTCTTATGTTTGAACATGAAACTACTCTTCGCCATTATCTCTTTGAGGTCTGAAAATGCTGTCAACTGTTTTGGATATTAGGCTTGGTATCTTTTGTACAAAAAAAAACTAATGTGTGAGAAAAATAAATCCTAGTTAGAGACCGAACCTTCCAAATGCAAGGCCTTATGGCAGCATGCCTGGAACACCTTTTTTTTTTTTTTAACGATTTGATATCTTCAAAAAAAAAAAAGGAGAGAAATAAGAGAAAAAAGACAGACAAAAGACCGCCCAAAAAAAAGAAAAGAAAGAAATAAAGAAAATTGTAAAAAGGCGGGGGTGGAGGAGGGTTTAAAAAAAAAAAAAAAAAAAAAGAAAAAAGATAAAGAGAGAGAAGAAAAAAAAGAGAAAAAAGAAAAAAAAAAAAAAAAAAAAAAAAGGATCTCACAATTTCGAGCGTGCCGCGAGAAACTGCCACTGAGCCTGTATTGAATTTATGTGTGTCGATTTTGGCCGATGTACTTCGTGCTCTCTCCGTCGAGTGTAATCTTCAGATCATGGGCTAACAGCATGCTGCCGTTTAATCACAGGAAATACACCGTGATGCCAGGGGATATCGCTTCATGTACGAATTTTGTTTTTCAGATTGGCAGCTTCAGAAACTTGCATTCTTTTGGTTATTTTTGTGTTTTGTTACGAAGGAAGCTCTGCTTTTGAAACTAGCAGTCTGGAGGTCACCTGGCTACAGGCGATTCAGGTGTGCAACTCGTAGGGCCCATCGCAGTTTGCGCAGCTAATGGAGTTATCGTGTCATAGCTTTGATCGACAGCTGCACCTGAATTTGCGTTTTTCGACAGTGTCGCTACTGCACTGAGATCCCGGTCGTACTAATGAAACCTGAGGTCACACTCATGTAGCGGTTGGCGGCTCATGCGTTTCACCAAAAAAAATACCCGGTCAGTTTTAGTTTTGTATTTACTGACTTCATTTGTACTAAAGCATGTAATCTATTAAGCATTGGTTTCCACTGCCGCGGAACTGCTCGCATCCACAGTCGCCGATGTCCGTTGGAAACTTAACTTTCCGGCATTTCCTTCTCGTTGCGGCGTTTTATTGGTTCTAATTATTTAAGCATACACTGAGCAGCAGCTGTTTCCTCTTCTTTTCATGCGGAGTCAGGCGTGTCAGTAACATTATTATTTTAACATTTTAAACACACCGAGGTATTGCAGAACGTTGCCTGCTGGGAACACTGATGGACTATACATGTCTTTCTTCACATTTCAACACTTTTGTAACAATTTTCTGCGTGGTTTCTCTGTGATGAGCTTCCTTCTGTTAGTTCATTTTACCTGACGGTAACCGGGTAGCCGCGCCGATGAACTTCCGCTTCAACGACGTTGACCGCGTTTCACAGGTTTTTCTCACCCTCACTCCCATACCCGCCTCCTGGCCTATCTAATCCCAGCCGCAACCCATACTGGAGTGTCAATACAAAGACGTCTTTGTAGAAACACTCCAGTACATGTACGTGACATCTCTAACTCCATCATGATAATGGTCTCAGTCTTGTCAGTCAGTTCAGCCTACGCGGAGTCGCCAATGTATGTTGCCAGTCGTTGAATTAATTGCCGGACAGAAAGCCTCACAGAATTTGTCATTAAACTAAGAGTGAGTTCAGGCTGAGGCCATACTGGATTGAGAGACTGATGCACATGTACTGGTGTGTTTCTGCAAACTGGTGTGTAAGGGTTTCATCATATGAGATTATGAAATTAATCGTCTGCCCGAAAAACTGACGACAGGCAGCGTTGTTCTTCGTCTTAGTTCTTTCCGGCGTTGCACAGCGACGCGTGCATTCAGATGCCGTACGTGTTTATGTAACCCTTTTCATTTGTAGCGTCCCCTTCACCATTTCGTTTGTGGAGCCCCTTGTCCTTTCAGTGTAGCATTCCTCTCACAGTTACTTTTCTGCGTCTTTCACCTCTACCCGGTCTCCCACATAGCCGGTATACTGACAACCCGTCGCGTTTTGTGCGGGTGTACCCACGTATGTTTGAAGGCGCACACGCTCGTGAAATTCCAACGGTGGTTATAGCGCAGGAGACCATTCATGTTGATCCCGTAGGCCTCTCTGAACCTGTCATCGCCGTGTGTGCGTACTCAGCAGTTACCGAGAGGCCGTTAGAGGATTTGCACCAGAAACAGTATTACTTCGGCACACAGGATCGGCGCATAACAAATCTTGAATTTAAACGTGTTGTTTTACGTGATTCGGTGTGATCGTAGGGATCCTGCGTACGCTGACGGCAAAGAAGTCTCAGGGCGGCTCGATATGGTTAGCCGGTACTAGTTGTAGCCCGGCCGGTCAGGTTGTAATCCGGCGGCGAGGGTTTGTCGAGAATAATAGGAGTGGGCCTCGGGTCAGTTTGTGTTGAGGTCGACTGATACACTGACGGTGTTGCATCACGATTTCAGTTCTTTAGTTCGCGACACCCGGATACCCAGCATTCCCCACTTTACCTGTTTACCTTGCAGTCAGTTTAGATTACCGCCGCTCGGATACTATAATATACGTGCTTTAAGTTATAGTCTCTTTTGTTTCTGTCACTGAAGGGTCTTGGGGGCACATGGAAGTTGAAAGGTCAAGTACACACAGTCGTCTGTCACCGAACGAGATGTCAGTCGTGTGGAATAATTTATTTTGGCTTTGGGGACACATTTCCGGGCTCTGCAGTCTTAATAGAGAGTAATGTCACTGGCATGCTGTTAGGGCGGGGATTAGAGGCGGTTGGCTATGGGTCGGCTCGTGCCGCCTATTTCCTGCCTAAATCACTGACCGCAGTAGCACCACTAAACCCCAGTTCATTTCCGCGATGCAGAACGGGATTGTGTGGGATCACCCTACTGAATGATTAAAAAGGAAAACAGTGGGGCAGGTTGACTTTGTTCAATCCGTCTGATCCTTGGCATTCAGCTGTGTAGGTATGAATAGTCGGTTTACACGCGAGTTTAAAAACAAGAAGAGTTTTGTACTGCTTCCCAGCCTTCACATGGTCGTGGTTTTATTTTTCCATTTTGTTTTTTAGTTTTATGTAGAATGGACAGATTGTGTTATTTAAAAGTGTCTGTGGTTTACAATCGCTTGCACTGGTGAATTGCAGGGCTTCGTATTCGTAAAAAAACTGTAAGAGGACAAAATGTCCTGGCTGACTGTAAAAGCACAGGATATTTGTCCCGAATATTGTCCACTGTTGCCCAGAAATGATAGGACATGATTGTTTCTGCCTTGGTAGGAAAGTAATCAGACATGTCGAAAACGAATGGATCCATGAGTATGACCGAAGGCTGACCGCGCGAACACTGATGAAGCCCTGAGAATGCATTGAATGAGTATTAGTCGTGTTGATCAGCCAGCTTCTAACCTTGCTTTATTTTCAGACAATGGACTGACACAAGATGAAGTTGCCGCCGGACCTGCCTCTGCCGTTGGTGGCCGCAGTTGTGCTTATGGTGGCCACCATCGCCCTGCCCGCCACCGCTACGACTACCACCCCAGACTCTGCAACGCCCTCAAAGTCATCAGCTGCCACCACAACTCCGGCAGCAGCGTCAGCGTGGACTTTCAGCCGCCCGGGTACATCACGCATCAGCTTCTCACCACCGTTGAGTGAAAATGGAGTTCAGAGGTTACAGCTGCAATTTCGGACGGTGCAGTTGAATGGATTGCTGGTGCACCACTATCTGGAGGACTACGATCCAGAGGAGCACCCGCGACTCACGAGATACGAGGTGTTCGCTGAGATCAGACAGGGCGGTCTGCGTGTCGGTCACGTGTTCAACCACTACCAGGACACCGTCAACATCGGCAGAGGTGAGTACAGTAACTGTGACACTATACGTCAAATTGATATGAATATGTGTATCTGTTGAACGTCCATGCATTGCCACCGTGTGTGTGTGTGTGTGTGTGTGTGTGTGTGTGTGCGCGCGCGCGTGCGTGCGTTAATAAGGAATGAAGTTTACATGTCCGCTGCGGTTTTTTTTTCTTCTAATTTCTGGCCGCTCAACTCAGCTAACAGTTGGCGGTTGAGATTAGAATCTGGCTAATCCATCTTTGGTGGTCGCCGAGTTTGTTTTCTGACAAACATTTGTCCAGTTTTCTGCCCGCCGTCCCCTAAATTGGTTAAGAAAATGTTCGTGGAATTTCAAATTTGCACGCCTAATGCCTGTACACAACTAAGGCCCTAGGATCAGGCAACAGATTTCTGCGCCGAGACGCATGTCCGTGGCAAGGCTGAAGTGCTGTTTATTAAGGAATTGTCCGATCAGATAGTCCTCTCTCTCTCTGTCTATCTCAGTCTCTGTCTATCTCAGTCTCTGTCTCTGTCTGTCTGTCTGTCTCTCTCTCTCTCTCGCATGACTCGAGTCCTTTCCGTCTGTGTCAGTGTCTCCACTGATCCAGCTGCTCCCCCCCCCCCCCCTCAGTCTCTCTCTCTCTCTCTCTCTCTCTCTCTCACACACACACACACACACACACACACACACACACACACACACACACACACACACACACACACACACACACAGCTGTTCAGTTCTGCGTTATGGCAGCATCGAGCTGAATTCAGTTGTAGCTTAGCCGGTTCAATTTAAGCTTCAGTTAAAAACACAGACTTCAGTGAAGACTTGATTCATGGACAGGCTATGTATCACTGAGCGTAGACGTGCAAGTAAAAGAAATCTGCTGGGGGTGTTGTATTCCAACAACCCGGACACGGAAATCGCACTGTGCACTGCAACTGTCAAAGGAGTGGAGGAATGAATGTGTAACAGGGTCACCCAGTGCACTATTGAAAGGCCCGACAAGCAATAAAATCGTGTGTCAACTTCCGAAGCTGCTTGTACCCACGAGGACGAATGTAATAACGCAACTCTTCTTTACGCTGCAATACACTTAGCCGCAGCGTGTTTCAGAGGTGGGTTTGTTCAAACAGTCTATACGGAGCATGCCGGTTCATTGTTGGGTGCATCCTACACATCCTAGTTTACCTACTCGCCGCACTGGGCGTAGGCCGCGAATCTTTTTCAAGACTCCCCCCTCCCCCCCCCCCATCCGCCCCTCTTAATGGAGTTGGCATTACTTGTCCATAGTCATTTTCTTAATCGTTTTGAGATTCGAGTTTCGGTGCCACAGTCTTGCTATACAAAAACATGCAGTTCTTTCTCCCTCTCTCCCCTTCTCCGAGCTCTCTCCGGCCGATCACTCAGTCTCTCTGCCCCCCGCCCCCCCGCCCCCCTCAGCATGTTGCTCCAGGTGTTTCTTTCTATGCCGCATCTGTTATCTGTGCATTTGTATTATTGACAAAGGTGGAAAAGATGAGCACGTATCTGCCTACAGGTGTGTGTTTCAAATCAGTTACGATGTCGGCACATGTTAGTATCATGCTCGCCTTTTCGCCTTTGGGACCACTATTTGGCTTCCTTTTCCCGCTTTATCTTACCCCATGTCTCATTTCCTTCTCCCCGTTCTGTTTTTAGTATATTTTGGTCGGTTTTGTGGGCAGCGGGCTGAGATTTAGGATGCCTACAGAATGCTTCCAGGTTTCAGAAGTTAGTGGTTCTCACTCACCTCAGGGATACTATTTTTGTATCAGTTACCGGACATGTATGACACGCACCAGTAGATGCACACAGACAGACGTCTGACCTCTTGAACGACAGTGCAAGGTAGCTTATGAATGTGGGTTAGACTCTAACCCAAATATAATTGGGACAGCGTATTTTGGCATCTATACAATAGTGGCACAGTATGTCGCTGGAAGGTGAATGCAGAGCGTCGACGGCAATAAATCACACCCAACAAAACTAAACAGTAGTATACACATTACATTTTAATCACCAGACATCTCCAGTTACCGTTACAGGCCGAGACAGCGTTACTGGCATAATATTTTCTCAGTTTGCACTTATTGACTATCACAAACACTGTCTTCCCCACCCCATCTCCTTCACTGGCAGTATCTGACAACTTTCAAGCAGATGTTTCATTTTATTACTTACTTCAGCTGTCTCTTTCTCCGATTTGGAAAATGAGTAGGTTCTTTGAAGAAAATTGATATGGAAAAGGCGGAAAGTTCATAGGATCCAGGTGAAACATTCTGAAATTCATTCTTTAGTGCCCCATATGTGGCTGACCTGATTGCTGACTTCTAATTTCCTTTTCTGCATCATTAATAGACACTTGACCATGCTTTTACATTGACGCTTTCTATTCATATTCTCCAGAAGTAAAACTTGCCTTTCTGTTGGTTTATGACGCAGCCGTCACTGCGCTGAACGACGACAGGTGGCACACGCTGGACGTGGTGGTAAACCAGACGAAGGGGGAGCTGATGGTCACCTTGGACAACAACTCCATGACGCAGTCCCTCAAGGCTTACCTTTGGGGCAATGCCAAGGACATTCTTCAGTGGTCACAGCTTCAGACCACCTTAACCTATGGAGGTAATCTTTCTTTAGAATGTTTTCATTTATGTGCTTTAGAGTTCGCAGAGAGCCGGGTTTTTTTTTTTGGTATGTAAGTTTATATTTGTGGACCATTTTCCTTCTGGGGTTATGCCCAGGTTTGATTCTTGGCATCTTGCACACACAGAGTGCTGATCCTTTCTCTTTTTTATTTCCGTGCTGAGCCAAATTTAAGCAGGCAGGCATTCGTTTATTGTTGTGAAGTTTGGTATTGGCCTGCTACATGAGTAAGTTTTGGGATAATATATCTTTTCTGAAGAAATCCCGTTTCCGCCATGCAACGTGCGATTCAGGATTGTAAACTTGCTTTCTTCTAGTATTGCTCCCTTTACCTCTTTCTGTTAACACTCCATTTCCATTCATTCGTCAACTGCCCAAGGAAGAATTATTTGTGACAGGTTTTTTTCCCTTCCTTTTCAGATACGCAAAATTCAACACCTGGGAACGTAGTCCCGTTTGTCGGGTGCCTCAGAGATTTGCTCTATGCCAGAGACAGTGCGACATTGGAACCCGTTCCCATGCAGGTGGTGGTTGGTGTAAGCCCTGGCTGTGTTGACCAGTGTGAAACGAACAATCAGTGTGTTAACAATGGCAGGTGTGTCAACCTCTACACAGGATTCCATTGTGACTGCTTTGGAATGGATTACGAAGGAGAGTTATGTGAAAAGCAAGGTAAGGTATTTACTGTTTGAACAAACCCTCTCTCTGTGTGTGTGTGTGTGTGTGTGTGTGTGTGTGTGTGTGTGTGTGTGTGTGTGTGTGTGTGTGAACCCCTAAGAGACCTGACACTACTTACAACTGGAATGTTCTTTGATGTTTT
Organism: Batillaria attramentaria; assembly: GCA_018292915.2. Lineage (NCBI taxonomy): Eukaryota > Metazoa > Mollusca > Gastropoda > Batillariidae > Batillaria > Batillaria attramentaria. Next base: position 5,420,423 of record JACVVK020000002.1, read on the forward strand.
CTCACGTTTTTGCTGTAGTACCATTACACTGTGATCTGACAAGCCTCACGTCGTCTTCCTGTACAAATTTATTTTTTAAATTATGTCAGTGGCATTTGGCAAGTAGCGCTTGCTTTAGCACATTAGGGCAGCACTTGTTGGTTGTCCAAGCACCCATTAAATCATACATACGTAATGGAAATTGCTTTTCCGAGTCTTCACGTGTTTATGGAGTGTTCTTGTAACAGCTTGATGCTGTTGTACCAACAGCTGTTCTGTGGCAGACGAGCGTATGAACATACTGTGACGCATTCACACCAGAGATTTGTTTAGCCAGTTGGACACACAAATGTGTTGCAAACAACACCTTACTGGTTTGTGTAACTTCACAACCTGTTTTTGATCGCGTCAGCGAAGAGACAGTAATTTTCAATTTTACGTGGGTTTTTTGTGGTTTGTTTTTTTCTTTGTTTGGGTTTGTGTGTGTGTGTGTGTGTGTGTGTGTGTGTGTGTGTGTGTTTGTTTGTTTGTTTTTGGGGGGGCGGGGGGGGGGGAGGGCTGCACATCCACTGGGAGCAGGTGCAGCAAAGTTTAGCAGCACTGCTTGGTATGAACAACCTTTCCGCCTTTGAGGACGACGATTTAAAATGTCACCGACGGTAATTACCTTCTGATAGCGAACGCTTTGGGGGAAGGGATGGGGCAGTGGGGTCATTTTTGTGTAACTTGAGAGGAAATTTTACTCTGCAGTGTTCTCATGAAGAGAAGTGTTCACAAAGCTTAGTGTCTCTATCTCGCGTTTAATCTACGGATGCCAGTGCCCTTCGTGCCGAGGAGTGCATCCGGCATCGTTACATCCGGTGATGAAATTTCCTTAGCCGCTGTCGGATAAACAACTGCATTGTTATTTTGCGGTGCCGGATAGGTTTCGTTCCAAGCGCTCGTCACAGTTTTTGCAGTATCACTCAGTAGAAATTACTGTTTGTGTGCCGAGTTGTCCACCTGGTGAATATGCGCTTTGCTGAAATAACAGCGTCAAGGCAGTTCTTCTCTTGTTATGTGACCGTCCACAAATGCACTAAAATTAGACAGCAAGATAGTGTAAAACCGTGAGAAAAATGTAAGAAATCCCTGGAAAGTTTAGGGATTTCCTGAAATTCCTGATTGACTGAACAGTGATTACATTCAAGAACTTTCTTAAAATTACAGGGATTTCAGGAAATCACTGGGATTTCAGGACTGAAATCACTGGAATCTTTGTGATAGAAACAGTCTCAGAGCGCAATTTTTTTCTATTTCAGTGAAAATTTTGGTTTCTATAGAACTTTGACGTTGTGTTCGATCTGTTGTGGTGCCCTTCTCAGATACGATCACTCACATTCGAGAAGGAGTCTGAAGGGACATGTTTCCCTTTTCCCGTGGCCTTGCACCTGGCGTTTGGTGGCCTGAAAAGGGCAGCCTTGAAGTCCACCTCTGGGTGTTGCAAAACAGCTTTGCCCTGTGTTGCCATTTGTAGCGGTCACGTTTTGCATCAGCAGGGTCTGAATAGCAGGTGGGGAAGAGGCGGGCGGTTTCGTGTGTGCCGTGAACAACTTGAGTCAGTCCGACAAGACGGATGTTTTGTGCAGAGAAGCTCCGCGCCGTTTCTGCCACGCAGGTGATGTTAGGTGGGTGGCTGTCACACGCGTCTTGTCCTTACTGTCGGACAACAAAAGATTCAGGTCATCGATCGACAGATTTTGTTTCTTGTACCGCCTCTGTCCTCCGCCCACACCCACGTATTTTTCTTGCTTTTGGCAGGCTGGATCGGAAGATGTAGTGCGGGAACTGAGTTGGTAAAAATCGAGACCACGATTTCGTCCTCCCATATTCATCCCCTATGATTTGCCGAAGACAGTTATTTGGAATCCAGAGGTGTTCCTGATAAGTCGGTTCAAAGCTGAAGATGGAGTTCATGATCAGTAACTAATTGTCGGAGAACCTTCAGTTGTCAGTTTCGAGACAGCCGAACCGATTTAGGTCTTTGACCTTGTGTCGTTACTCCGGCCGCCCACGCCGAACAACACCCCCCTCCCCCCAGAAAAAAAAAAAAAAACAAAACAAAACAACAACAACCAAACAAACAAACAAAAAAAACAACAAAAAAACAGTCAACCAGCCAACCAACCAAACAAACAAAAACAAACACCCAAACCCCCCAAAACTCACAAAACAAAAACATCCCCCCCACCAAAAAAAACCAAACAAAAAAAAACAAGATGGCCACTGACCAGCCCAATATGTTGTTTCCATTTAATCACCTGCTGTCGTCACGGTCGTTCTTTTGTAATGCCATGTATACGGGAGGACACACACACACACACACACACACACACACACACACACACACACACTCTCTCTCTCTCTCTCTCTCTCTCTCTCTCAATGGAAACAACTGACCGGGCTTGTCAGACCAATCTTGGTTTTGGAAGAGAGACGTCAAGTTGTTTTCTTTGAAATCTATGACGTTTTCCTCATTGGGATGACGCATAATACATTTGACGTAATAACTTTGACTCGGATACAATTCTTGCAATGAAAGCAGCCCCATGAAAATTGAAGTGTTGCTGCTGCGCAGTGTAAAGATCGAATTTATACCGGCTCAATGTGTTTAACAGACAAGTCTGCGCGGCGAACGTTTTTTTCACTATGTGTTATGTCTGCTGCGCGCGCGCGCACACAGACACACACAGACATACGCGCGCGCGCACGCACGCACGCACGCACGCAGACTTGCGCGAGCCGCGTTTGTGCATGTGCTCCATTGAGACCTATGTGGTGTTCTCTCACTCTACTATGCTATTGAGTGAGAGTCAGTGGGAAAAACAAAGCTCACTACATCAATGAAACTCCCGCTTTCCCCGTCTACAAATAGAGAACTTCCGAAAAGTGACGACACACCCCCACGTCAATCAAACATGACGTCGGCAAACTGACGCTGATACAGTTTTGCGTCAGTGCGCGTGTGCCTTTTCTGCGATGTTTGTGAGGCGTGTGGCTTGTGTAAAGGAAATGTGCTTCGAGTACAAATTTTCGAGTCAACTGACGACAACGGCTGCAGTGAATTTTTCTAATTTTTTTTGTATATTTTTATGGCACCCCAGGCTCATTATCTATGTATAGTAGGAGCGATTTTGAGATCTAAAGTGTGTTCACCAGCACTTTCATCAGGTACGGTTTACGCCAAAAGTATAAAAGCGACAACATCCAAAATTCACTCAGTTGAGAGTCCGTATTCATGCTATCTATGTCCCAAAAATGGAGTGGTTTAGGTAAATATTACGCCTTTAAACGCCAGAAAGCCACTTATTCTGAAAAGGGCGATAACTCGCAAATCATGTGTGCAATTGTACCTGGATCGGGCCTTCTATTCAACAATCTTGATTCATTTAGAAACCCCAAATTTGAAATCGATCGGTTTAGTATTTTCGGAGAAATAGGCATCTGAACTGGGTTCACATGCAATGTCAACTCAGGCTCGGTTTACATGAAAACTATAAGAGCGACCATTTTCTAGTAGTGAGTCAATTCAGAGTCCGTATTCAAGCTATCTACTGCCAAAAAATTGAGTGATTTAAATAAATATTACGCCTGTACACGAAAGACAACCAACTTGTCTCAAAAGGGCGATAACTCCCAAATCACTTAAGCAATCATCACACGCTTTAATCGTCTAATGTAACATTTTGATAAATTTGGATACCCCAAATTTGAAGCCATTCGGTTAAGTATCTTCGAAGAAACGGGCCCGGACACAATTCACACACGCACACACGCACACACACACGCACACACATCCGCACAGACGGCACTCACTGAGGAGGAGAACTGCGTTCGGAACACCATACGCGTCAGCATCGATGACGCAAGTTTTCTTACGTCATTGTCAGAGTTACACTTGCATAATCGTCTCTGCGGGAGATCGGCAGTGACGTGCGTTTGTACCACAGATGCTTGCCTATGAACGTGGAAATTTTAGCCCGTCCTATTATGTTGTTTCCATTACTATGGAAACAACATAAAAACCAATAACAAAACAAACAATACTAAAAACTAACCAGAACGAAACAACAAAAATAAAACAAAACAACAGCAAAACCGAGCAAACAACACCAACAAAAACAGGCATCTATACGTGCCACCAACTCATGATTTTACAGCAGAGAGTGGACAGGGAAGGCGATATGATCATCACTCGCTGTCTCTTACTCTTCCTTTAACGCCCAGACATTACTACCCACGCCTGTTTGGCAGAAGAGGGGCAATGCCGTGGCAGCATTTTATGACAGTGACATCGTCTCGCACCGGATATTTATAGTGTCCGTCTGTCCGGAGGCTGCCCACCGAGAGCTTAAACCACCGGTTGCAATGGGGCAGCCCTTGTTCTGAGGCGATTTTATCTGTTCTGGTTCCAGCTGCGTGTCACCAGATAGCGTTCATTATCTTGGCAATTGTCCCGGTAGCTCTACTGAACCAGTAATTTACACACCAATCGCTTGCTTTCGTCTTTACCGACAGAAGTCTCAGCGTATTAATTTGGCTCAACAGACTATACTAGCTCTGCCCACATTTCCATCCCTGCCTGAGACCGCGTGTACCATGTCATTGCCAGGCCTCCGTTATAAGAATGCACTGTGTGTAGCATACTCTCAAAGATCGTTCTGAGATGTTTTCAGTCGTGGTGTCTAGCATCACACCACTTCAGCAGACACCTGCACAGTGACAGGCGGCGGCATCCGAGATGCTGGCACTAAGCCAACAGAAGCGTACTCACTGACTTACACGCCGAGCGAGATTGTTGTATCGGCAACAGTCGTAGAATTTGAATGTTCGACCGCTCGCGCAAAGCCACTGTAAACAACAAGAGCTGTACAAATCATTAAGATAGAGTATTTCGAGTATACAGTCGCACTCACAAGCGAAACTGTTCCAAAACATAAGTTGGCTTAGGCCGAAACATAGAAATAGCCCGTTCAGTATGGGAACACAAGGCTGCGCTTCACATTAATCGATTTAGCACAAAACGAAATACTTTTTTTTTCAGTTTCTTGGATAGTTATCTGTTGGTTTCTCTACCCTGTAAAAGACACTGGTAACTGTGCTTTTCTTGGTTTCCTGCCGACATTGCCAAGTCGCAGTCGGCAGTTGTGCTGACGGATGGCTGCGGAACAAAGAACATTGATTGACAACTCTTTAGTAAATGCTCTGTACTTACGAGCATCGTTCTTGTTTTATGTGCCGCACACAGATCAGTTTGTCTCATTGTACAGACGTGACAGTATAGTTCACATAAAGAAATAAATTTGTCAGAAGTGTGATTTTAGTGAGTGCCAAGTGACTGAAACCGACGGCCGCGTGTATCATTGCAACCGGATCCCCAGCTCTGTATTCGTAAACGGAGGACAACGTAAACGTGACGCAACCTAAATGTAGAGCAACTTAAACGTAGAGCAGCGTGAACCTAGACCAAACATAAACGCAGAGCAAACCGAGAATACCGATTTGGCAGATCCCAAGTCCCATACTCCGGCCCAGAGCGTCTGTTCCCGCTCCGGTTTGAATCCTCCACTTGATATGTTTTCCTTTCACCCGGCCTTTCTGCTATAGGTGTACATGAATATTGATACGGGATTGATCTGTGTTGAAGTGTCACGAGGGAGAGTGGAGATGAATTGGCTTTGTGGATTATTCATCCCGTCGTCTGGTGTTGTGGGGCAGTGTTGTCGGTTGGGTGATGCCAACCAGCAGGAATGATTCTGCACACACGAAATGTGATACTGTACTGACTTGGCACACGTCCTATGCCATGGCCCCATGGAGAGCTGTTTATCGTTATAGTTTTATATTTTCCCAAGGGGTCGTTCTGTAAAACCAATTCCCGTGTAAGTGCCCTTCATGTGTGCTTTTGAAAATAACAGCAATACTGGTGTTAATATCACAGGTTTTTGTTGCTGAGCGCTTCTGACGGCTGGAGACGATTTTAATAATTCTGCTTCTCATATAGATCGAACCTCTGTTCGTGTCAGTTCACTCCTTTCTTTTCCATCTGTAGGAAAAACGGTATAAATAAGTGTCTAAAGCACTGCCCTTTTTGGTCCAAGGCCGTGCTGTAAAAAAATAAACAAACAAAAAAACACCCTTTAACAAGCCTGTTTCTTTGGTGCTTTCCTTGCAAGAAGATTTTTTTTTTTTTTTTTTTTTTTTGGGGGGGGGGGGGGGGTAGGGTACCGAAACTACGTTTAGGATGCAGAGAGAGAGCATGTCCATGTCGAGATTACTTTTGTCACACTGTTTTCGTCCACGTTCACCACCGTAAGAGCCAGTTTCTACCAAATAATAATAATAATAATACGAAAAGATTGAATCGACAAATTTATTTGTGTGCCTTTTGTGATTCCCCTACAGGTCCATCAGTATTAACATTCAGCGGGTATGAGTGGGTAACTTACCGGCTTTACGAAGGAGACCACAATCGACACTTTGCTGACCACAACCGAGTTTCTTTAGAGTTCAAGGTAAGTTTTCTGCAGATTGCAATGCATTCCCCTGTTTATTGCGATACAGCTGAAGTTGTTTCACATACACATACATCCATTATATACTTTTGAACAGACACGTCTGCTGTCTTAAAAAAAAAAGTTTGATGTACCTTACGCTTTTCATTGACTGCAACACATGTGCACCCATTTTATGTTGACCCATTGAGTTTATTTTGACCATGACATTTTTGGCGTTCTGTTTCTCTGCATGTGTTTTTCTTATTTGCATAATTTTTTACCATTTTGCGAATCTGTTGTTATTGGAGACTTTGGGTCTATTTCAGACCGAGCGACCGTCAGGGATTTTGCTGTATGCTGTCGGGTCCAGCCCCTACCACAATCACATCACCGCCGCCATACACACAGGGGTCTTGCACGTGTCCCTGGCCTTTGACAGTGACGACCTCGACTTCCCCATCGGAATCGGACTCGACGACAACAGGTGTGTGTGTGTGTGTGTGTGTGTGTGTGTGTGTGTGTTTGACGACCGATGTACACCAACAATTCACTTAATTGCAGCAGAGACCTTGGTTATTGTATAAGATATTTGGTTACAGCGAAAAGGTCGGCCGTTTACGCGCAGGGCGTCCATGATGCTTAATTGTACAAATTTCGAGAGGACCAGACGTTTTCACGCGCAATTATGAACACTGTGGTCCTGTAGTGATACGTAACCGTCTGGACACGGTAATATAAGGTCTGAGTGGTTCTCAGCGTGTTTCTCCCTCAATTTGTATGGCGACGCCGTCTTCAAGTTGAAGGGTTTTTAGTTACAGTTCCTCGCACATCCTCTGGAGGCCTCGTCTCGTCAGTACTCGTCTCCGTTCTGAGCCATGTCGATTTCTGTAAATGCTTCCATCGCCAGAAGACATGGATCGGCCGTATTCCTGATATCTTTTGATGTACGGAATTTGATATTGAATGAAAACAAGTCTGCGTACACACAGCATTCGCTCCGGCTTTCATCTGCCAGTCACGTCAGTCGATATACTAAGCTCTCGAGTTTATTGAGTATTACTTAAGAGTCAATATGTCAGTCATTGCAAAGTATTGATTCTAGGGGTGTTTCTGAGGAGGAGAAGTAAATATTTGTATAGTGGGTATCGTTTGTGCCGGCTGTTGACCTCGCTGCGTATGATGAGATTTGATCAAACAAGAGGTCTACACAACTATCTCCACTGTTTACCGGCATGACAGCGTCGGCGAGATGAGGAGGGCGCTATACGGCCGGGCGGCCGGGTAGGGTCGATGGACGGGGAGAGGGGGTGATGGATTTATTGACCACAACAGCAAATCTGTATACACTTACAGCTGTTTCGAGCTCGTTAAAAGTTCCCATGCGGCTTTACATTCATTACGATGTCCCTCTGCCTATCGTAGCCTAGTTCCATTCTAAAGTGGCGGTGCTGGTCGTTAGGCCGGAATTTTGGGATCAAACTAGACTTAAAAAATACGCGGAGGTACCTGCCACGGTCTGCTCAGTACAATGCCGCTGTAATGTGTAAATGAACCAAGATGACCATTGGCGTAACTGAGGGCTTTCCTATTGAATAATCCGTCCATCCCAGCCTGGATACTCACGCAATGCCCAAACTCATCAGCCGGCCCGGGCCGGGGCAAACTTGTAACAATTTGCTCGCTTGAGGAACTGGCGCCTTGCGAACCATCATTATCCTATGTCGTTAATGCTCATGGTACACTGACCCAGTGGAAAAACGAAATTGCTAGCTGTAGGCCCCATACTCCCTCGGACATTTCGTTTTCGGTTTTTGGCTATCAGCTAAGGGTCGTCGAGTCGTGATGTCCCCCAAGCGCTGTCGCGTCTGGTCGGCAAAGCAGCATCACCTCTGTTGGCATATCGTAAAACAGTGATACAATGTCAAGTTTTGTTACTTGTCAAGTTACTTATTGTTGCTGAGTATTTGATGCCGGTCAGGTCAGACGGAAGACATTTTGAGACACCATCTCGGCGGAAGGCACCCTCATAATTAAAAACAAAAAAGTGTGTGACTTTTGTTCTAAAAGTGATCAAGTAGCCAACATCCATGACTGTACCGCACAATTCATCCGCAGGAAGTACTAAACGAAATCAGTGATGATTTGTATGCTACGTTTACCAGTTGGACCTTCACTGACACGGGGTCATTGCAATGTTCAGTATGTCCAGTGAAGTGAACGCTATCAGTAGTTGCGGCCCTGTCCATCATGTGTTCTGAAGCATGCCACAACCGTTCGTATGATTCTGCCCATGGGAGTGGCTACTGATAACACGTATTGATTCCTCCTCTTCACGGCCGTTGGCAGGGAGGCAGGGGAGGGGGGTTGGGGGGGGGGTGTAAGAGGACTCACTAATGCTCCAAGCCTTTCATGACCGGACAGACCACCAGTAAGGCATAGACACAACGGAATGTGCAGTTGACAGTTTGACCACACGAGGTCTCAGCGTGTCCCCAGGACAACTTCATCGGGTTTACGTCATCCAGTCTCTGTGCCCACACATTTTATCGGCGTTCTGTCCGGTACAACATTATACAGCTATTTAACTATACTTCAAATCAATGCGTACCCGGAACCATTCTCTTGTAATTCTTCTATCGTGATCCCCCCCCCCCCCCCCACACACACACACACACTGACACATACACTTTAAGACCAGGCAAGGCACGAAATTGTCTTAATATTCCCGGGGCATCCAGAACTTAAACAGGATTTAAGAGAAAATTCCATCTCGATCTTGTGTGGGCTTGAAAAGGAATTAACTCTTTGACGACGGAGCACCTATAGGAAATCGTGTGTCAGAAATTGTGCTCCGTCGTCAAAGAGTTAATGTTACCACAGTCGTCGGACTAGTCCACGAACAAACCAATGGGCGGCAGTAGCGGCATGGAAAAGAGACACGAGTCCAACTGTACTGGCTGTGATGAGGGTTTACTTGCCTTTTACAGAGTAAAAACTTTCTCCAGGAAGTCTCATAATATCATTTTCCTCATGTTGGTTTTTGTCTGTTTTTGCAGCCACAACTCTTCGCCAGCTCCAGTGGTATTCCTCCCAGGTCATGGGTGGAATCCACGGAGGGCACGGAAGTTGCATTTTTCTCATGTATTGTGTGTGCATATTCTTCGGTACATGGGGAGGGGAGTCGGGATAGCCGAATGGTAGAGCGTTGGACTTTCAGTGCTCGGGTCGTGAGTTCGATTCCCGGCTGGGGCCAAATATTTGTGCTGGCCTTTCTTCAAGTTCGTTGCCCCGGCGTTGATATCACCCATACCCGGTGGAAAAGGACGTTAAACGCCCAAACACGCTCTCAACACCCTCGGTACATGGGAGACATTATATTAATCCTATGAGATTTCGAAAGAACACACAGGGCCCAGGCACTGGTTCAGACTGTGGCTAACGAAGTAATGCTACGTGATGGCACTCGCATGTTTTATGATTCGGTCCATTGCGGGAGATTAACAGGGGAGACCGCAAAACCTCAGTGTGGGGCCAGCATGTATGATCAGACGTCTTACAGCGTAGTTTCGGTGTTCTTATACCACCAGGCTGGTATCACAATGTACGTGAATTTTTTAAATGCTGTTTTTGTCCTTGTTGAGAACTATTGTCATTTTCTTGTTTGTCTCCTGTTCTCTGGAGGTGACTTAACATCTCATAAACCTCAGTATTGTGATTGTGTTTTTGTGTTTCAATTGTGATTAAAGTATTCAGTCAGCTTTCTGATAGAGCAAGTTTTTCTCAAGTTAGTGTACAAGTTGTAGTTTACGGTGCTTTAGTCGACGTGCAATCCTTCCACTGAAATAAAACCGGCCAGCAATGCTGTAAGCAGATCACTCTAGTTCCATTGCACAGAGGAACTGTTTCCTTCGACAGTGCAACACACCCATCACCGTCAAGGATACGTCAAATCAGAGGCTCCCCAGTCTGACTGGACTGAATCGTGTTCAGCTAGACTGTTTGCCTGTTCCCTTAGGATAGTTGCCCCTTCCCCCCGTAACCTGTCCCTCATGGCCGTCTCCTATTACTCGTGTGTCGGGGACGATAAAACCTCGCTTACCTGTAAGTAGGGTTTGTTCTGGACTGGAACTCCATGTTTTCACAGACTCCATCGTTTCCTGTTGTTGTTTGCCGTTCTTGACTGTTGATGAAGACGTAAACAGTTGCGATCGGTTGCTGACCTCGCTAATGATGCTCATCTAGTAGTATTAATCATGTGGCACAAGCAGGAAAATGCCGGTAATCGCCAGTTTAGGACACGACAGGCGCTGATGGGTCTTGTAATCCCCTCGAGATGACGCAGTCTAGGGGCCATTCGGCTGTTGTTGATGCCTCTCTGGACACTGACCGGGTTTTGAAGAATTGTTTTGTGGCGCTGCCCCTGTTCTGGTAGTGATTGATATAGGTCGGCCCTTGCTCAGCATGAATTGCTGTCATTTTGTTCGCCCATTAGCACCGTGTGGAATCATTAAATGGTGTATCGTTACAGGCGGGAGGGCATCCAGGTTAATTGTTAATACTGGGGAAAAACGCACCCATCATGATGATAGTGTGTTTACATCTCTTAGCCACAACGGGAGGGGAAAGAGGACAAAACCGCACACACACACTTCTGACCTTTACAACAAAGTGGCAGTCTAATATCAAAGACAACGGTAATTCTGTAACCACACCAACATTATCCTAACAGCCTTGCATTTTTTACTGTGTTGTTTTTATGACAGCTAACCCTTCATTTATGTATAAGCTTGCACAGATTTACACAGATGTTGTTGTTGTCAAGTTTTTTGTTTTTTTTTGTGTGTGTGTTTTGATTTTTTGGCATTTGCCACTGGTGGTGAGTCACCAGTATAGATGTCAGAAAACAGGTTTATTCGCAACATAAAATGGTTCCTGGCTGGATTTCTGAAGTCTTGAATTGAAAAATCACCATTACGGGTTATCCAGTAACAGTTGAATCATGGTAAAGGAACTTCTAACGAAACATTTACTACAAAAGCAAGTAACCCTTTATCATTGGCAGCATTTCTTTTTGCACCCTTTCTCTTTTGGCTGATTAAAAAGTAAAGTACAGTATGTCCTTATCCATCCTTATTTCTGCAGGTGGCACAATCTTACCATTGATCATCGCGGTCGAACTGTCAATGTCTACCTGGATGGGCAAGTCCACACCAAGCAGATCAACCACTCAGATGTCTTTCTTAGTCTGGATCCTCTTGCTTACTTCGGGGGTGGCGACAACTTTGTTCTTACAAGAGGTCAGTGCTAATGTCTGTATGTATGCTTTGCTGTGTTTTTCAGTTCTGGTACTGTAGTTGTTGTGTCTTTTGTTGTTGTTTTTTGGAAACAATGCGTTGCTTTTTAAAATATTTATTTTATGAGACGTCAACAAGGACAGTGAGTCATGCTTGCCACTTTTTTTGTTAGTATTTAAATTTTTGTGGGTGTTTTTTCATTTTGTTTGTGTTATCTTTAAAAGGAGCAGCCACCACAAAGTGCTGGTAAAACTTCAGAACTTACCACAGCTTTTGCACTGGGGTTCTTACCATCCATGGAATGTAATGTTTTCAGTAGATATAAAGAAATACAGAACAATTTTATTGTTATTTGCTTTTATCATTTGTTTTCAGTTGAAGTTCTGTTGTCTTTCCCATTGAAAAGTACACCTACAGATACATTGGTATATTTTTTCTCACCACCTCCCCCCCCCCCCCCCCCCCCCAAAAAAAAAAAAAAAAAAAAAGTGGCAGAATTAGCATTAGTTAAATACAAAACGTTCATCCATCTTTGGGGACAGAAAAAGCCGCATGTCCAAAGGAGATAAGGACGTGTTGAGAAGACTCGCAAATTACCCTCTCTAGCTTGTCCTTGGGAAGGAAAGCCTGGCTAATGATGGTGGCAAGAGCTTCCTTTAGGATGTTCAACACAGACTGTATTGATCGCTTCAACGCTGGAACAGGGCAGTGCCGCTGGTTTAGTGGGTTCCCAGCCCCTCTTGTCAGTTACAGCCTTTCTGCACTGATGCACATGTTATGTTGAGCTTGTTTTCCATGCAACAGTAAGCTCTCTGTTCCCTCTTGATATTGCACAAGAAGAAAGCTGTCACCTTGCTGTATGTTTGTAATATACATTTTTATTCTTTGGAGGGCAGTTGTGTCATGAACTTTTCGCATCATAAGTAACTGTGAAACATGTGATATGTGTCTCCCCCTCCACCGCCGTACCAGGAGCGCATTGTGCATGTCTGACACCAGCATTATTATGTTTACCACATTTTCTGCATGTGAATTTGGCTCAGTCTCCCAGCCAAGCCCTCCTCCCGGCTATGAACTTACTGTCTGCAGTCACTCAGCCTAGAGGCACACAGAGAGGTGCTATTTCTTTTTCCATGATACTCTCTTTAATGCAGATAACACATCTCAAACTTTGTGTGCCACCTATGACCGACTATTGGAGGTTAATGCTAATTTTACCCAAGGGGCCCACAGGCCAGCTCTTGTTTCCTTTCCAGGCCACAACAGTAAATAGCCTCCAGTTATCTCCCTCTTCTCAGTGGCCTCCCTTGTCTTGTTGCTTCCCCAGATCCATTCCATCTCAGGGGCAATTTTGAGAACTAGTGATTAAAGCAACAGGGCTTGCACTGAAAAGGAAACGCATCTTGGCAGGGTCAGCAGACTGTAATCAATTGCCACTTCCAGAAATGCATGGGGCTAGTGCTCCAGACTGCAGCAAGCATTGGGATCAAACAGTTGGGAGTTAACTTGTGTATTTGGAGGCTATTCCTCAGTACACATATATCCATCTCTTCTAGGGTGCTCAAGGCGCCATAAGGTTGGAGGACGAAGCAGTGAAAGCCTGCTGCTGCTAAGCGCTACTTTAAGTGTAAACCTCCATGCTGCCGTATTCTCTTTGAAAGATGGACCTGGGATTTTTAGCAGCGTGCACACTTGATATTTATACATGCATGTGTACATAAAAGAGATGCAGCACCATAAAGAAGCCTCCATTTGAATTTGACTGGATTTGGCAAGGAAAAATCCCATCAAATTCCTGCCCATCAGGGATTCAAACATGCACCCCAGGATCTGCAGCAGATTCCTTAACCACTATGCCAAATCCCTTGTCAGTTTAATTTATGTATTTGGAGGGCTCACGGTCTGGTTCATATTGTGCAGTCCCAGGCACCAGAGTCAGGATAATTTAATCTAATTTCTAGATTGTCTGCAAATGATTGATGGTGGTTGCCTGTCATGGAGGGAACTATTGTCAGGGGGAAATTGCTGGGTAATTCACCATGCAGGGCTCCCACATCTGGTCTAACTTACTAAACTTTCATTACGGAAATTAATATGGTATATTTTTATGTGAATGTATGTCAGTAGGGTGTCGTTACTGAGCAGAAGTGAATAATTCTATTTACTCAAGCTATTTCGGTGCACGTTTGGTATAGTACAGGGTAACTTCTTTCACAGTCGTGTTGGTTGGGTTGTGGATCCTGATTGATGGTGTGTGTGTGCATGTGTGTGTGTGTGTGTGTGTGTGTGTGTGTGTGTGTGTGTGTGTGTGTGTGTGTGTGTGTGTGTTGATCAGAAGAATTAATTGGTTTCTGAAAACCTCGAAAGGATTTTGCAGTAGATTAATTTACAGAAAAATATCTGGTATAGTTGCTGACTTAATGCCTCTACCACAGACCAACCTCTTGGCAGGTGATAGTCCCTTGACTATCTATTAGTATTAGAATGACAGGCAGGGTCAGTTGTTAGGTTTCTTTTTTGGCATAAACCAGCTCGGAAATGGCGTGCCGTGTGGGAATAATTTCCCATTGATTGCACAATATGGTTCCAGTCATTCTGCCCTGATAGATGGCACTACTGCCTCTGTTTCTGGGCAACAGTACCCCCTGTTCCCAGAAAGAAAAAAATCGATAGTAGTTTTGTGCTATAAATCAACAGGCAGAACTGCTTGTGTGCATTATTTTTTCATCCGATCAGACCTAATCAGTGAACACGATACTGAACGGTCGGTGGCTGCGTAAACACATTTTGGTATTACCTGTACTGGAAAACTGTATCAGAAAAACAATCATTTTCACTATAACAGCACGAGGCATTTTGCAAAAAGAACACTGTGCAGCAAGAAGAACAGTGTATTTTTGTTGTTGTTGTTTCTTTTCAGCTTAAGGCATACAATTCGTATGATGTAGTTTTGTTGGCCTTGTTACAAAGAGATTCTCTGTTGTATAAATGAAAGGCTTGTAACAGAGGTGTCTTAACTGGTTATTCCTTTGTAAAGAGATTCATCAATTTTACACACACTATGAATTCGCGAAGAGAAAAATTAATGAGACTTTTAGCATACAGGACTTGGTTGGTGGTTGCATTTGTGTGGAAAGGAGATTGGCTTGTCTTTGTGGCCTTATGTTATGCACAAAGCTGCATTTCTTTCTGGTCGGTGCATCAGCTTTGTATGCATTGCATCTTGTAACATTTACACCAGCTGGAAATCTATATAGTGCACATGTATATGTAATGTGCTACCGTCAGGATCGATGATCTGAGGGCCTTTCTCCAGATGATGGTAGAGTGGTAAGATCTTAAAAATTGTGTAACAGCAGCTGCAGGCACCTTGCACTTTATATTTTTTTGTTCGTCTGTGTGCAGGCCTTCCTGTGACAAGAAATTTCATTGGATGCATGAAAAATGTTTACTTCAACGACCAGTCTGTGCTCTACAAACTGTCCAGCAGCGGTGCATCGACCCACTATCATGGTGGGGAGAAACCCACGTTCGGCTGCAGCCCAGTTCAGGATATCCCCATCTCTTTCCCAAACTCGGCATCCATGCTGCGCCGGCAGGCAGGACCTCGTGGAGAAAACCTGACAGTGGAATTTAACTTTCGAACAGTGCGCAAAAACAGCATCATGTTCTATGTTGAGCTGCTGTCACGCAGAGATGGTGGTGGATATGACTATGGAGTGATGGAGGTGAGTAGATATTAATACACCTGACACATCACCATTGTACATCCCCACCCACTTTTTCCTTTCTATTTCCTGCATGCATGGTGTGTGATTGTTTTCCATTCTGTGGCCCCTCCAGTATGGAAGGGGATCTTTAACATGCACACTTTATATTTATATTTGCGATTGCATGTGTACACGAAGGCAAGACAGGCACAGTAAACGAGTCTGCATGTGAATTTTACTCAATTTGGTAAGGAAAAATCCAACCCCATTCCAGCCCTCCGCGGATTCGCATCTCATTTTGTTAAGCCATCTGAAATGGATAGAGTGGATCAGAAAACAATATTGAGAGGAGAACAGTCACCAGAAAATGTATTGTCTTTCAGTCAAAATTGGTGTGGTCAGCATATTCCAGACAGCCAAGAAGAATGCTTATCTATATATTTTCACTGTGCAGGTCTGGATTCGAGATGGTCGCCCAACACTAGTGTTTATGCCTTCAAGTCAAAAAGAAGACTACAGTGAGAACCTCACCTTGCCAATCGTTGCTAACGATTCTAAGTGGCACAGCATGCATATCACACTGCAGCTGAGGTAAGACTGAAATTATTAATAATTTTACAACTTGAACCCAAGCCTTTCAGCAAATGAGTTCTGACTTTAAAATTTTTTTTATTTTATTTATATTTATTTTATTTTATTTTATTTTTGCAAATGAGTTCCGACTTCTGAAAACAAAACTCTGTTGTATTTTTGTTTTAGTTGGTTTCTGCTTGATAATCACTTGCTATCAGTTTTAGCAGAAAATGTCTGCAGATCTGTGAGTTGTTTATCGGTTCTGGAATAAGATGGGTATTTTTCTGCATCATGTTTTTTCAGCCAAGCAACACTAAAGGTGGATGCTGTGTCCCAGAGTACCAAGCGATACAGGAAATTCCTTGAGCACCGTGGACAAGTCATGCTGGGATACGGACTGCGCAGATACAGACGTATGCCTGGTGTTTTGTGTTGACATTGACTGACTTTGTCTTATCCAGTCTTGAGCCATTTAAGCCATGCTCACTTTTTGCTGATAGTGGCTCATGATAAATGATAGTATTGCAGATTTCAGAAAATTTGTAACAGCAGATTGGCTAAAGACTCACCTGTAAACAGTGAAATCATGACCAGCACCTCCACCATCTCATGGTAAAAGGGCCTAGGTGTATGTCCAATCCATGATGCTTGGACACTTTTACTAACACTATAGCTCATGACATCACTTGATTCTTTGATAAATCTTCACATCAGCAACTCTCTTTACAATAACTAATACCCGTATCATTATTGTTCCTTATATTTTCTTCTCAATTGAAATATAAATTCCTTATTATATTGATAGATGTGTCTCTTGTTTATTTCATTATTTTCTCTTGATTTGTTTCAGAAACTGAAGGCTATGTTGGATGTATGGAAAAGATAGTGATCCAGGGACTGAAGCTGGACCCTATCAATGTAGTGGAAACAGCAGGAGCCGTTGGTTTGATATTGGATGGATGCTACTTGATCGACCACTGCAGCAAGAACAACTTCTGTGAACATGGAAGCGAGTGTTTGTCTGACTGGGATGGTGTCCAGTGCAGCTGTGATGGTGAAAACTATGAGGGCAAAGCATGTCACTTCTGTAAGTGTGTTCTGTTGTGTTTGTTTGTACATGCATTTTGGTACAAAACGAAAAAGAAGAAAAGAAAAAACATTTGCCTCACTTGATTGGTTTGTTCTGCTTTCCATTCTTTTACTGCTAGTATCTATATAGGCTGTGGCATTTTTAGACAAGGGTTGGGTGTTTGGGGAGTTTAACGTCCTTTTCCACCACATTAGGGTGATATCAAAGACGGGGCAACAAGAAAAAGGCCAGCACAAATATTTGGCCCCAGCTGGGATTCAAACTCACAACCAGAGCATTGAGATTCCAACGCTCTACCATTCAGCTATCCCAGCTCCCCATTTTTAGACATTGTGCTTCGTGTAAAGATAGGAAAGAACTTTGTGGTTTAAGTTGTACATCTAGTCATGATGTCCCTCTCGTATAATCAAGGGTCATGTATCGAACCACAGGAAAAAATCAACACATTAATATCTCTGTGGTGGCTGAACCAGTATTTATATAATGATAGGACACAACTGACGCTGACTAACGCTCTATGAAAATATATAAACAAGCAACAGTGCCTGCATGTCTCGGTGGAAAATGTCCAATGCTAACACTGCAAGGTCAGGTTCACCGTGCGCCATGGGGGATCCCATTCTAACTTCAATCAAGCTCAGCTAGTAAACATCATCCTACAGCTTAGGTACGCTGCCATGTTTCTTACATTAGCCTGACGTTTTCCTGTGCTTAGCTACCACGCAAAAGATGTAGCCACCAAAAAGTTTTTTTGCTTGGATCCCTAACCCAGTGTGTGACTTCCCCGATCAGTCATGGGTTACCCAAACTATTGTACATCATGAAGATGCCTCTGGTCATTTAACCACTGTGGTTTCACGATGTGACCATGTGATTTTGGTTCCATCATTTGCTAGAAAGCTGTATTGTATGTACTTGTTATTACTTACTGAAAGTGATTCAAATATACTAATACTTGGTCAGAGGGTAGGTAATACTGTTGAATTATTTGGTTAGAAGAGTGTTAAAATATGGCAGTGTATACCTGGATATATGTACCTTTAAATATTAAAATCCAGTAAGTGTTGATGCGTGTAGAGACAGGAATATTTTCAATAAGGAGCAAGCATCATGTTATTGATTTTCATGGCAAGTGTTATGCAGTGTAGCTTGGCACTTGTGTCCCATCATGCATGTAATCTACTCCCTCTGCATGTGTACACACTGCAGCTGCCACACGGCTGCTTTCAATCACATACATGGAACTGATTATCATGTTGCGTGCATGTTCGCCCTGCAGTTTCATTAGCCAATATGATTAAATTTCAGCTATGCTAGGATATTTTTGTCATAATTGTGCCATCGACTCAGACCATGAAATCATGCTTGTAGTTGCTTTTGTTGGCCCTTTTTTTCCCCAGGTCAGATTGCTAGGAGCAGATTGCCTGGATGCAATGCAAAAGTTAACAAGATGGCCACCAGCCCAATATGTTGTTTCAATTCAATGACCTGCTGTAGTCACAGTCGTAGTCGTTGTGTCATGTATGCAGCCCGCGCGCACACGCCGGAACGCAAGCTCTCTGACATCAAGCATGCTGACATAAAGAAAGTACTGAAAACCCTTATCGTGCCTCTATGCACTTGCAAAAACCCAAACACATGAGGTCGTGTGAGCTCGCCTAGCTGGTTGACGTCACAACTTGTTGGCGTATGCGAGGTTCTACATGGGTGAATGAATTCTTGTAATAAAGTCGTTCCCCTTTGACAGAGTTACTTCCCGCAGACCTGACTGACAGACGATTGCTTACTGGTATCGGAGAAGAGACCCCCTCTCTCTCTCTCTCGCCTTAGACGCGCGCTTGCCCGCGGACGCACGCACCCCCCCCTCCCCCTACACACACACACACACACACACACACACACATTATGCAAAGACCTTGGAATCAGAAAGACGCGTCACTCCTGCCCTCGTAAGAGAGACATATAGCGGGACAACGCGAAGAGTTGTCTGCCCGCATTAGCGCGCATCCTAGATCTGGCCCCTATAGTGACAGCATGGCGGAAAATGGAAAGCGATCACAAAAGCATGCAATTGTGTTCTGCGCCGAATTGTTCAAATAACAGACAAATATAAACGGGGAAATACTTCTTTTGGTATTCTTGTTGAAAAACAAACATTTTTTTTTTCGCTTTCTTGTGAAAAAAAAAAAAAAAGACCTCAAGTGGTACGTGTGCATGCAGTGTAAACTAACAGTAAACACACGCGGCTGACGCAGATACAGCGTAATTTTTTTCCCTGACAACTTTACAAATCACAGTGACTTAAATTGTGCTAGCGTCTACCTGCATCTAAATTCAGAACACACACACAGTACAAAATCATCCGGCTGAACTTCATTCTAACCATTGTAAAACCATATCACAACATAGAATCTGCTGGATCGTCGGTCGCAGATATGATTAATGCTGAGTTAGCAGGAAGTATTCAGCGGATGCGTCCATCTTTGGATCTCTCGCACATTCGATCTTTCTGTGTTCCGTACTAGTTTTACTTGAACACATCGAACGAAATGCACTGCGTAGCCTACGTACAGCAGTGAAAGCCAAACTAGATCTTTCGTTCGTCCTCCGGAACTTTGAGAGTACTTATGTTTTCCATAGGCCTAAAACACATGCGAAATATATGGGGGGAGACCACCTGGCAGTCGCTGACATCTTCGTTTTTGTTTATTTTCTTAAAATGTTTTACGGCGGCTAGTGTAGGGTTGGGTCAAACAACTGCGTAGATCTGCGGGATGCGCGCTAATGCGCGCAGACAACTCTTACGCGTTGTCCCTCAAAGGGAGGTAAGTGAACTATCTTTATGTTTCCAAGATCTTTGCATTATGCTTCTGAGTGTGAGTCAGTGGCAAAAACGAAACCCACTGAAATTCCCGCTTTCCACATGTCAAGTTGTAGAGACTCTTGCGAAAAGATACTGCATTTCGATGCAAAATAATTTCTAGACCATCCCAGAACATGCTGGTGCAGTAACGTCAGTAGATTACGTCACCTTGGAGAGATTTCGAGCCTTCCAGTAAGTTGAGGAATGTTCTAGATCTGACGTAAGCAGCCCCCCTGCACAGCGTTCTGGATTCTTCTTCTTTCATGAATTTGTTCTCCGCGCATATTCTGTTCATAAAGTATTGGAGTTGTAGTCTGTTGTATCCCGTATCATCTCTGCGAGTGCACGATGATGGCGACATAGCATAAGTAAAATACAACACCACGTCTCCAAACAGAGGAATTCCGAAAGAAAGTGGCGAGACACCCCCAAGAAAAAACAGCATCACGTCAATCAAACATGACGCACTTACTTTACGTCAGTGCGCGTGCGTCTCTTCTTCGATGTTTGTGAGGCGTGTGGCTTGCAGAGGAAATGTGCTGTGAGTACAAATTTTCGAGTCAACTGACGATAACGGCTGCAGTGAATTTTTCTAATTTTTTTGTATATTTTTTATGGCACCCCAGGCTCATTATCTATGTATAGTAGGAGCGATTTTGAGATCTAAAGTGTGTTCACCAGCACTTTCATCAGGTACGGCTTACGCCAAAAGTATAAAAGCGACAACCTCCAAACTTCACTTAGTTGAGAGTCCGTATTCATGCTATCTATGTCCAAAAAATGGAGTGGTTTAGGTAAATATTACGCCTTTAAACGCCAGAAAGCCACTTATTCTGAAAAGGGCGATAACTCGCAAATCATGTGTGCAATTGTACCTGGATCGGGCCTTCTATTCAACAATCTTGATTCATTTAGAAACCCCAAATTTGAAATCGATCGGTTCAGTATTTTCGGAGAAATAGGCATCTGAACTGGGTTCACATGCAATGTCAACTCAGGCTCGGTTTACATGAAAACTATAAGAGCGACCATTTTCTAGTAGTGAGTCAATTCAGAGTCCGTATTCAAGCTATCTACTGCCAAAAAATTGAGTGATTTAAATAAATATTACGCCTGTACACGAAAGACAACCAACTTGTCTCAAAAGGGCGATAACTCCCAAATCACTTAAGCAATCATCACACGCTTGAATCGTCTAATGTAACATTTTGATAAATTTGGATACCCCAAATTTGAAGCCATTCGGTTGAGTATTTTCGAAGAAACGGGCCTGGACACAATTCACACACGCACACACACACGCACATCCGCACAGACGGCACTCAGTGAGGAGAAGAAGCGCGTTCGGAACAGCATACATGCCAGCATCGATGACGCAGGTTTTCTTACGTCATTGTCAGAGTTACACTTGCATAATCGTCTCTGCGGGAGATCGGCAGTGACGTGCGTTTGTACCACAGATGCTTGCCTATGAACGTGGAAATTTTAGCCCGTCCTATTATGTTGTTTCCATTACTATGGAAACAACATAAAAACTAGATGCTAAGTCGGAATGTCATGTTGAAGGAGTGTGTTGATAGATTTACACATATCTATTCATGCAACATTTATAAAAGTTGACGCACATTTACTAGTAATCAACAGTCTGTAGTTAACTTTTTTAAAGGATTGCATTTACACGGTTTGATCTTGTTAGAACATTGGACAAAATTTTCACTGTCCTCTAACAGTTTTGTTGTCGTCAGATTAGTCTTAAATGCCGCTTCTTAACCAGTACATCTCAGTTTCCTAAACCACTAAACCTGTTGCTGCACCAATTGAATAGGGTTCCCCATTCCCTTGGCTCAGTAATTGCTGTTTGACCCTCGGCTGCCATGTTGTGATTGTTATTCCTCAGAGCCCTGGGTCAATCTGTGGCCACTGTGGGGAGAAGGGGGAAGGTCTGTAGGGTCAGTGACAGGGTCAACAGCATGTGGGAAGGAGATCCATTTGTTTGATTAGAGAGAGGAGATCAGATCGGAGACAATTTGTCTCGACCCCCAGTGACTAGGAGTGCTTTTGATACTGAATCTCGATCAGTCACATTGATGTGTTGCCAGCTTAGTCATCACACTGTAGATGATCTCAACTGCACGTGTCTCTTTGATTAGCACTTCTGGTATCTGGAAAAAGGGCTTAAGCGCTTATCAGGTCCTTGGCTCATATGCCCTTTTTCCAGATGACAGTAGACGTCTCTAAGTAAGTAGCATGCAGTGTAGTTCCCCCTTTAGGGAGTTAGGATTAGGTTTAGGGTTAGGGGTGGCTCATGGTAATGGTGCAATTGCGTAGTAGACAGCCTTAGTGTATTTACATAAGGTGGAAATGGTCTTAGAGGGGGAACTATGCCAACTCAGTTCAGGTGCCAGAAGCATTGAACACTCACTTTGAAATTAGACCATTTCATCTTGTATTTCAAACTTAGACACGTATACTACCTTGGTTACATTGGGGTTTTGTTTTGTTTTTTCAGCCCAATATATGGCAACCTGTGATGACTACTACCAAGCAGGACATACAGAATCTGGGATATACAGGATTGACATGGATGGGGCAGGGCCTCTGGACCCCACATATGTTGACTGTCAGATGGGGGTGGAGAGGGACGGTAAAATATTTGGAGCGACTGTAGTTGAACACAACTTTGCCCCAAGCACACCTGTGAGAGGACCGTGGCTTGAGGACCGGCAGTATCAGCTCACCTACAGGTAACAGCTTTGATGTGGAAAGGAAAACAGTTTGTTGTATTAGTGTTCAGATACATGAAAGCAGCATGCAGATACACACATGACATTACTGATCCCTGCCTGCCACTACAGCCTATTGATGCCAGTCCATTCAACCTCAGATGCGCACCAGTCCACCCAGCACAAGAAATGCACACTTTTCCCATATATTGATGTGTTCCATTCACTGATTCACTGTCCATCTATTGATGCACACCCATGAACATACTGATGCACACCCATCAACCCACTGTTGCCTACCCATCCACCCACTGCTGCACACTCATCAACCCACTGCTGCACACCCATCAACCCACTGATGCACACCCACCAACCTACTGATGCACACCCACCAACCTACCAATGTACACCCATCAATCCACTGATGCACACCCATTCATCATGCCTGTTGTACACCCAGTCATCCTTACTTGATGCACACCCATCACCCTCTTGATGCACCCCTTTTAACCTACTGATGCACACCCATCCCCCTCCCCCCATGTGTGCACCCATTAATGCACTGATGCTGCACACCCCTCATGCTACTGATGCACACCCATATCTCACTGATGCACACCCATCAACCCACTGATGCACACCCATAACCCACTGATGCACACCCATAACTCACTGATGCACACCCATCAACCCACTGATGCACACCCATAACCCACTGCTGCACACCCATCCACCCACTGATGCACACTCGTAACTCACTGCTGCACACCCATCAACCCACTGCTGCACACCCATCAACCCACTGATGCACACCCATAACTCACTGATGCACACCCATCAACCCACTGATGCACACCCATCAACCCACTGATGCACACCCATAACCCACTGATGCACACCCATCAACCCACTGATGCACACCCATCAACCCACTGATGCACACCCATCAATTCAAAACATGTATTTTTGTAATACCCATTGATAATTTTTGTGTGTGCAGGGAAATGAGTCGTCGTCAGGTGATGATGTTGGCCCAAGTGTCAGCCAAGTGTGAACAGTTCTTCAAGTATGATTGTCAAGAGGCTCCCATTCAGTAAGTATGCTGTATACAAAGAACATAAATTACATTTTGAGTAAGCTTGTTTTGGCATGTCTGGTTGTAAAGAAATATTAAATAAGTGTCTAGCTGATTGTGCTGCATTGTTTCAGGCTGGGCGAGAAGACGTGGTTCAAGTCAGCCAATGGTGCTGTGGTAGACTATTTAGGGTCTGCCAAACCTGGATTCTGCAGCTGCCCTGATGGCGATCTGTGTAATGAAGAGAGGTGCTATTGTGATGCAGGTAAAAGAGATAACATTGTGTGCTATTTGTAATAATTGATAATTGATGTCAAACCTGCCTACGTGGTCACCTGCATAAAGCAGCATCCTGTTTAAAATGGTCACTGAATATTTCCAGACCAATAATCTAACTTTTATTTTTAAAAAAAGAAAACCACCTTTTCCTGCTCTTTAGAATAGTCAGTCTAGAGAATTTTTGACTATGTGCACTGAGAGAAACAAAAGATCTGGAACAAGGATATCAGGAGAGTTATCAGAAATGTGCCTTTCAATGCCTTGAAGAGAATCCAGGTATCAAACTGACTGATAAAACAAAATTGTGATGGCAGACTCTTTTTGTGTGTGTGTGTGTTTGTGTGTGTGTGTGTGTGTGTGTGTGTGTGTGTGTTTGTGTGTGTGTGTGTGTGTGTGTGTGTGTGTGTGTTGGGGGGGGGGGGACTTTGCAGATCACCAGTTTTGTGTGCAGTCACCCAGTCTTGCCCTCTCTCTTTCATCATATCATGCGACTTAGCACTGTTTGAAGCTGCAGTGTGGTGTTTATTCAGAAGGTGGTGTGCATGGCACTGAAGCTTGTTTATATTTCTGCTGAAAGGTAACAAGAAGCCAGCTGTGGATGAGGGGTACAGCCGCACTAAACACAAGCTGCCCATCATGGAGATGACATTTTTGCAGACCAGCGAGACAGGCGTTGCCAACATGACACTGGGCCCGCTCATGTGCTGGGGCAATGGTAAGATACAGTTTTAAGTGTGTGTGTGTGTGTGTGTTTGTGTACACATGCTCGTATGTATCTGCTTATGTTTTTTTGTTGTTGTTTTTTTAATTGTGTGTCCGCTATCCTGGTCTATACCTACAGATTTCATACCATCAGTACATGTAGTACGTTCGTTTTTATTTTCCCCCAAGTTTTTGCAGGGATGGATTTAACTGGTAATTACCAGTAAAATACTGGTTTGAAAAGGAAAATACTGGTTGGAAAATCAGTAGCCGGTAGAACCTACCGGTTCTTATTTTGTTTGACTGGTTTCAAAAATAAAGGAAAAGAGAGGAAAAAAAGTCTCTGAGTCAGAGAGAGAGAGAGAGAGCCGTGCCAGGATGTAGTAGTGAGTGTATGACGCCTTTAATTAATTGACAACCACCGTAACAGTTACAGTTAGCAATTAACTTATCACTGCATTCGTCGGCAGATTTTCGGTGGCAAAATTAGTTACTGGTTTCCGTGACTGGCCTACCGGTTCGCGTGCGAGTAGGTTTGCTTACTGTGACGTCATACCGGTTTGGAAAATGACTAGCGCGATCACTGTTTTGTCCCATTCCAAATCCTCCCCCCCCCCCCCCCATATCATATAGGTTTAAATGACACCAGAAGCCAGAAACAAACTGTATATTCCACTCACAAAACATTTGTCCCTGTTGTGTTTCTAGAAAAACAACCACTGGAGAGGTCAGTCACCATGACAACAGAAAGCAGTCACCTGGAGTTGCCTCCCTGGAGTCGAGGTGCGCTGCGACTGCGCTTCAAGACACACCAGGAGAGGGCCCTTCTTGTCATGCAGTCTGCAGCAGGCTCGCCACACTCTGGCAACTTCTTCACGCTCAAAATTGTTTCAGGTAGTCTATCACTGCACTTTCCTACCTTTTTTTTCTCTCTCTCTCTCTCTCTCTCTCTCTCTCTCTTTTGTGTAAACAGATTTACTCTGTACCCATGACGCTACAGCATCTAATCTTGTCCTTCCCTTGACCCAACTCACTCTCTACTCATGCTAAGGTTTGGTTATGCTGGTGATGATGTAGACTTGTCTGGTGCAGGGTTCCACCCTAGTTGAATGCTCACGAAGATGTTTGAAAACAGAATTTAAAAAAAAAAAAATTGTCAAGATAGGAGATAAGTTTTCTGTGTCAGTTCTTTCAAGGCAGAACAGCTTGCATTCCTAGGTGTCACTGGGTTAAAGGTTGGGAATATCATCTATTGGTACAGTCAGTCTTGGTGGTTGTTGCTTTATTGGGGTTTTTTAGACCCTCTTCTAGACTGTATGTCGAAGCTCAGCAGATTCAGATGGTATTTTGTCCCAAAACTATTTATCCGATGATTTTGTTTCCAGAAAATGAAGCTGAGTTCCACTTCCAAATGAATGAGACAATTTGGACTGAGCGCTTGAGAACACCAAGACCATTGAATCAGGGTGACTGGCACTATGTCTCTGTTGAACATGATCCTTACAATGTTCGCCTTGGACTGGACACTGTACTCAAGATGTTTCCCATCGGCTTCTCCACGACCACAGGGCTTCTCCACTTTACCGGGACGATGTACATCGGTGGCCTGCCAAATGAGTAAGGATGGTGTGTGTGTGTGTGTGTGTGT
This sequence comes from Batillaria attramentaria, assembly GCA_018292915.2. Taxonomy (NCBI): domain Eukaryota; kingdom Metazoa; phylum Mollusca; class Gastropoda; family Batillariidae; genus Batillaria; species Batillaria attramentaria. The sequence continues at coordinate 5,446,895 of JACVVK020000002.1, forward strand.
GTGTGTGTGTGTGTGTGTGTGTGTGTGTGTGTGTGTGTGTGCGATTGTAGATTGTCATAGAGGCTCACTATTGCTGGTACAATGTAAACATAATTATGGCGGCATACTACAATGTATATCTGACTAACAGACAGAACACTGAATGTTACCCAGCTTCTTGGAAGATTTACACTTTTCTCCTTTTAGTTCATGTACGTATGTGTACTCGCATTTACATGTACTAAGTTTGAGTTTTACTTTACATGGTAAAACACTAACCACATCTGATTTTTGTTTTATGACAGTGTTGCAGATAGGTATAACGATCGGACACCAGGGTTCACAGGATGTCTGAGGCCAATGGTTGTCAATGGCATGGCAGTGGACCTCTCAAGACATTTGCGTACAAAGTAAATTTTTTTTTTTAAACTTATGTTACCGGTGGATATGTTTTAGTCTATTTCTTGGTGAAGACATACTTTTTCAGCTAACATTGAGCAGAAGAAAAAGATTGATGAGACTGAATTAAAAGAAAAGAGAAGAAAAAAAGCCCTTTGATAAAAATGCAATTTCTCCCCAAGAGTTGCATGACACTTTAGTGAGCGTTCTCTTTCAATGGCAAATTGCACATTTTGGTGCTGTACTTCTCAAACTTATCACAAGTAAACATCTACTTAAAATTTGTTTGGTGCCAGGCACAGTGATAGGCCAAACGAAAAAATACCTGTGCTTATGGTAAACCGACCAACTCTATTTTTTTGCTGCTGACCCTAAACTTTTTTTGGAGAGATTAAAAACAACAACAGGAACAGGAGGAACAGACATCGATCTTCCCATCAGTTTGCTTTGGCCACTTTGTGTTGTCTGGTGTAGAGGGGAACAACTCTGAACCTGATGTCAAAAATGGTGAAGCTGCACAAAAATGGTGCTCACCTTCAAACCCGTGGCCCTTCTTAAAAAAAAGAAGAAGAAAGTTTCTGACCCACCAACCCTGATTGTGTTTGGCATATTACCAAAAGCACAGTTGTTTTGTTTTTTTCCTTTTACGGTGACTTTTGGTGAAAACTGTGACCTATATAATGCTCTTGTTATTTTGCAGTGCTACAGGGATATCTGCAGGGTGTATGTCTTCATGCTGGCCCAACCCATGTGAGCATGGTGGAACATGCAAGGAAGAGTGGGGGGATTACTCATGCCATTGTCAGGACCCATGGGCTCACCAGGGACGCAACTGTGAACACAGTATGTATATTCTTATTTCCGCAAATTCAATGAATAGAAGATGTCCACCAGTGTGAACTAATCTTCCTTCTGATGGTCTGTTCCTTCGTCAATGAGATGAATGAACGAGTAACTGCCTTTGTGTGTGACTGCATTTCACCTCTGCATTACTGACACCTTAAATATTTGGGTACTGGTACATGTGTCTCTGAGTGTGCATATTGGTGTTTGTGTGTGTGTGTGTGTGTGTGTGTGTGTGATACAGTCCTTCACATTGTACAGTTACAAACACACCAAGCAAATTTCCCCTAGGGCAATTAAAGTAATCTGAATTTTATTCCTACCAATATGTCATAGGGTTACATATCTGAATCCGACAGCAGTCAGAAACTGGTTCGTTTTTGTAATGTCTAATTACTTTCTTCAAAAGGCTGACATTTGTCCCATTTCTGTGCAACAGTGGACAATACTTAGGACAAATTATGTCCTGTACTTTAATGGTCACCCGGGATATTTGTCTTATTACAGTTCCCATGGATATGAAGCTCTGTGTATCCTATCTGTGGCTAACCCCGGATATATCATCATTATTTTCAGATCTGAACCAGGATGCTGTGACAATGAGCGGAGGCACTAGCTCATTCCTGAAGTTTGACTTGACACAGTACCCCGGCATTCTGGACAAGACGATTGTTCTGAGTTTCCGCACGACTCAGTCAAACGCGTTGCTGCTTTATGCCCATGACCACATGTCTAACTTCCTGCAGATGGAGCTTCAGCAAGGCAACACCATCGTCTTCACCTACAACGAAAACACTGCCATTGTCAGGGGTTCCATTACGGCTCCAGGTTTGACATTTATTGTTTTATCCTCATCTGTTAGTACCAGTGCTGGTTGTGAGTACTGGCTCTTGGTATAGTTCACCCCCTAGAGCCATTTGTATCTCATGTAAATAAACTGTGGCATAAACAGCATATTGATTGCACTGTTACCACGAGGTGGCCCCAACAGTAAATGTAACTCTTACCCTAAATCTTACCCTAAACTGAACTAAGCAGGCGAACTATACTAAATAAATGTGGCAGCATTGGCACAGTTGGTATAGCCCACTACCGTCTGAGGGGGTGAACTATACTAGTCCAGCAGTACTGGCAGGGTTTCATATTCATGTTATGCATCGGTCATAGACTGATTTATTTTGAAATTTTATATTATTTTCTGATAGCGAAACACCAAAAACCCATGGACCTTTAAGAGTTAAAGTTAAATGCTTCTGTTGCAGAGAGTCTGAACAATGGTGAATGGCATCAGGTGATCGCACAGGAGTATTACAACCTCACCAAGCTAATTCTTGGTGACCAGTCTCACATCATTGAATTTAAGAGGACAAAACTACGTAACTACTCTATTGAACCCTTCAAGGACAGTGGACTGCAAGGTATGCTGAAACATCTTGATCTTAATAATGACAATAAGTACATGAATATAGGCGCTTTAGCCAAATTACTTGGCTGAAATTGAACTGAACTCAACACTCACACCGATAGATTACAATCATGTGATGTGATGGGTCAGCTATTTAGGCTTGGAGTTTATGCATTTATTTTGAATTTTAGAAAAACCTAGAACATGCCGGTCTGCCCTGCAGATGCATTTTGTGTGTGTACTGTATTTGCATTTGATTATACGCATTCTGTACAGAAAAAGAGACTGACATGATGTGTTTGCTTTTTGCATACACACTGACTGATATATTATTTTAATTGCATCCGTGCGATTTGCTTGCAGAAACTGTGTTCATCCCAAGAACTTACGAAAAGCCAGCCCCCTTCGTTCACTTGTATGTTGGTGGTGTTGGGGATAAAGGAACAACCACGACCATACCGCGCCTCAAAGGATGCGTCCGTGGTATGCGGATAGGGACTGTCCCTGTCAAGCTGAGAGAGGGGGTGCTTGCCAGAGGAAACACAACAGGTACATTCTCCTCAGTACATATTAACTCACTCGCTGCTGACGGCGATCCCAGTGATGGCATGTGAGGGGCTTGTCTACTGATCACTGTGATCCCAGTGTTTCCATTTTGGCACAAAGACACTGGGATCATTGTTGTTTTGTTTTTTTTGTTTTGACTTGCATACTGAGAACAAGATCAAAGCCTTGCTGGAGAAAATGCCAACCCGTCATGTCCTGAGTGATGGTTACTTGCATGGCTGCTCACAGGGTTACTTGAATTTCTACCATTGGGATAATAGAGCAAATTTTGATTGATTGATTGATTGATTGATTGATTACGTGAATTAATTTACTGTGTATCTGTTTTCAGACCTTACAGCAGCATGTGAATCAGGGTGCAAGGGAAACCCATGCCTAAATGGTGGCTACTGCCTTGAACACTATCAGAATGCCAACTTCACCTGTGACTGTGCCGAGAGTGACTTTTCTGGAATCCACTGTGAAAAGGGTGAGGAGGGCAGATGTCTATTATTTTATGAAGTCATTTTCTTCAAAACTACATATCTGCAGTCGTTCATAGTGGAGGTAATGATGGTGAACGATTTTGTGGTCTCGTTCATGGTCTCATTCAATGGTTCCAGCGATCGTCAAATGTGTCAGGACCATGGTAGCCATTCGGGCTACCGCCCTGAACAAAACTGGTAGCCCGAAAACAATTCTGGAAGCCGGAGTGGCTGCTAGGTTCTGATTCATCTCAGAATTCCTGCTCGCCATTCGGGCTACCGCTACCGGAGCTTTCACTCGCCCGACGGTAAATTTGGTAGCGAAAGCGAGCCGGCGAGCGCATTTGATGATTGCTGTGGTTCTGTCAGTGTCCAGGCTTACACTGAGCACAGAAACCAACTTATGTTTTGGAGCAGTTTTGCTTGTGACTGCGCCTGTATATTTGAAATATTATGCACTGTATTTAATGATCAGTAAAGATATACACTGCTGTGAACACTTAGCTGGAGCGGTCAAAACTTCAAATTGTCCTACTGAGTGGTTGATGGTGCTGACAAGCCTCTTGCTCAGTCCTTGCATTAGCCACGTCAATGTGTACCCTTCTGTAGGCTCAGTGCCAGCCTCTGAGGTGCTGTCACTGTGCAGGTGGCTCAGTGGCATGTTGCTAGACACAAAAAACAGCTCCAACGTAAAAGTGTTACATATTGGGCCTTTCAATAAAGCCAAAACATGGACATCACTGGGCATTATGTTGCCTCTTTTTATCTTCTATAGATTTGAACTTGGCAGTATTTTCTAGCTTCAAGAAAAAGACAACAGTTGCTCAGCTGAGTTGATATACTTTATTTTGCACTTTGGTTATTTCATGTACAAGTATTGATGTGTGTGTGTGTGAGCGCAAAGAGTGTTTCGTAGAAAACAGATAGGCGCTATATAAACTGTATTCATTATTATTATTATTATTATTATGTGTATATTGATGTGTATAAGAATGTCTGGATGTCACTCTCAACTTTGATTGGGCCTAAGGTCTATCAATAAACAAATCTGATTCTGATTCTGTAGATTTGTGCTTAACCTAAGATCAACTTTACTGTCTGGCAGAGGCATCAGTGTTACTTGATGGCCGTTCCGTGGTGCAGCACAGCTTCCTGTTGCCACTGTCAGCCCAGCGCACCAGAACAGAACACATCATGCTTACGTTTCGCACCTCAGGCACTCGGGAGAGGAATGCTCAGGGGGAGCGCATGAATATGGCTTTGCTCTACATCAAAAGCTCAGAGTAAGTCTAAGCTAATCCCCCTTGGATATCCTGGGGGAAGAAAAAAGAGAGAAAAAAAGATGAGACTTGCACAAGGGGGTATGGACATGCTTCGCAAAACCTGGGAGAATTAGGCTTTAACATTAAGCCTATGAAAATTCAAGTGGAACTAACAATGTTTCTGCTGCTGCTTCTCCGATATGGTTCTAAGAAAATGTAATGGGATTTTTTTTCTTTATTACAGTCTTATTGTTGTAATAATAATAATAATAATATTAATGAATGGTATTTGTAGGGTGCATTTCTTTAGATAAAACTCAATGTGCCTGCCAGACAGTTGTCTTGTTCTTCTCCCCCCAATTATTTTAAGGGCCTTCTTAGTCCCTTGATTTTTAATTCAAGGGCGACAGACTCAGTCTAGAGTAAATCTTGATTATGCGGATACCTAAACGTAAACATATTACTCCTGCCCTCAAGCAGTTGCACTGGCTTCCCATCCACTTCAGGATCTTGTACAAAGTGTGTGTGTGTGTGTGTGGGGGGGGGGGGGGGTGTAGTTGTTTTGTGTTTGGTGTGTGAGTGTATGTGCTAAGCGCCTCAAGCTCTTTAAAATAGGCACTCTAAAATTGCCATTATTATTGTGACTGGTCAAATAAATCAGCAGACTAAATGATGTACGAAACTTACTGCATGAGTGTCCGGGTCATACAGCCCTAGATGTTTTTAACATGCACGCCATCAAAACGCATGATGATTTGCATACCACAGGTCAGTGCATATGTATTTATCATCCAGATGTTTTCATTGAGCTGTATGGTTTGCAGATCTAAAGACTACATCATCGCACGTCTGGATTCTGATGGAAGTGCACTGATTGAAACAAGTCAAGGCTATGGAATATGTAAGTACAACACTTCAGTTATACATGAGGGTTAAAAAGCTTAGAGCGATTTTGATTTGTTCTTCAGGCAAAATATTACATGGAGAGCTTGGATCATAAACTAATGCATTCTTAAGGCCCTGCCCACGAAGTGAGAGGGTGGGGTGGGTGGGTGTTTAGGGGTTAAACGTCCTTTTCCACCACATAGGGTGATATCAAAGACGGGGCAACGATGAAAAAGCCAGCACAAATATTTGGCCCCAGCTGGGATCGAACTCACGACCCGAGCATTAGAAGTCCAACGCTCTACCATTCGACCACCCCGGCTCCCCCACGAAGTGAGAAAGGGGGGTTATTGGGATCAATGGTGTGTGTGTGTGTGTGTGTGTGTGTGTGTGTGTGTGTGTGTGTGTGTGTGTGTGTGTGTGCAAAATATCTCAAGAAGGGGTGAACCAATAAACACTATTTTTTTGTGTGTGTGTTCATTATCATGCTTCATGCTTGTTTTTGTTTTTTTTTTGGTTTACCTTGAACAGGGGTCAAGGTTACAAGACTTAGTTGAAATATTACGTAAAACCAGCATGTGCCTTCCACAGGTAAGGCAGCTGAATGGAGCCAACTAAGCTTGGAGGCAACTAAGCTCAGCTTATGGCATTAGGAGTTCCTTCCCTTCTGCCATATAGAACAAATACCGAAGAAGGTGTGGGAGAGTTGGTAGGAATGCAAATGACAGGGGCTTATGCCACTGCCGGTCCTGGCATTATAATATTTGTCATATCTGTTTTCATCTGGTTTATGTTAGATATGTTCCTGCACATTTGATGTTTTTCTTAATCATTCTTTTTTCTAGCTCAACAAATAAAAACTACTGCATGTATTTTTGGTTACTTCAGATTGTTCCAGGTTGGAGACTAATAAGGAAGTTTTGCTAATATGCTTTAGACAAAAGGTCTCTACATGTGTTAATTACACTTCTGCTGACCGCTCATACATAACCTTGCATCGTTCTCAGAGTTGAGAAAATAGTATGGGCCTGTTCATGGTGTTTGCAGATCGTTTGAAGGCATCTGGAAACTTTGCCAATGGACAGCTTCATGAGATGGAGTATGCAAGGGACGGGACCAACATGTACCTCACTGTGAGTTTGCAGTAGTACTATAGCATTATAATTGCGTGTATTATAGGGCTTGCTTTCTTTCCAGTGCATGCACTGTTGTCTTGTTAAGTTCGTTTTGCATACTTAATACATATACTGTAATGACTCTAACTTTTAGGGAATTTAAAAATCAGACATGTTTGCAGTGGCCTTAAGCTAAAGCTTTTCAGCATTGGCTCTTCTAGCTGCGTTTTGGAAGTTACGGCGATAAAAGTATATTTAGGTAGATCAAATATTCTGTAGCTATTGAACATTTCCATAAAGTACTGGATAATTTTTGTGTTTGATTGAAGGTAAACGTGAACATGAAAAAAAACAACCCACAAACACTCATCATTGCTAAGTGTTTCAGTACATAGCTTTCTTTCAAAGGTGTTAACTGTGTAGGGACAGCTTCATAAAAAGTATAGAGCAAATTGAAAACTGAAGCTGAAACATGATATTAACTCCATGTTGGCGCCAAATAACACTCCTGTTCGGACTGGACTTGTGTACTCAATTTACTGCATGATATATGAATGATACAGGTCACCTTCACCGTATTGGTCATCACAGCCCACAGAATGTTAACTGTCAAAAGTGTAACAAGTTAAATCTGTTAAATCTATTTTCACGAAAACTGACGGTTTAACAAGTTAAGTCTGACATATTTTATGATTCATTTGAAACAGAGACATGCATGACTGTTAGGTATGTCTCTGAAATACTTCCTGGTAGATTTTCTTTTATCTTAAGGTCATTTGGTCCACGTTCCAGTCAACTTTGCGATACTGTGAAAGGCATTGTGATAATATCAAATGAAGGTGGCTTGTAGACCCGTATTCCTCTAGCTGGTCTGGTTAGATCTGGAAATCTTTGAAGAGTGTAGACAGAAATCAAGTATCGGAGAAGGGGAATCTTTTCATTCTGTGGGGTGTTGTTCTTTTGGTACGCCTGCAACTCTCTTCTAAAACCTTTTGGACAGAACATCATTTATCCAGACTGGCTGTCGGCTGACATTTAGCTAGACGTACATGCGCAGTGGTGTCTTTCACCAAAGTATTCCTGAAAAGTATTTTCGTGGGTTTTCTGAACACTGCCTGAGTTCACTCTTTTGGTCTATTATTTGTTTTCTGTTTATTTATTTTTTTCATTTAATAATTTGCATTTTCTTATTTTTATGTGTTATTTGACCAAGAAAGAGCATTACATTTATTTGTTGTTGTCGATTTGATTTTATATGTATACACATGTATCATGACTTTGTTTTGAACAAATAATTAACCCTCCAGGTGAGACCCCTAGATTCACATGGCGACTGGATAGTAAGTAATTTGCTAACCCATTTGCTTTCTTTGAGAATCCAGAAATCATCCTTAAGACCCCTCCTCTTTCAATTTCTCATGAGTACCAGACAACACGTTTTGCAAATTAGCAAATATGAAGGGATCGGGTGCAAAGTAGTAAATTTGAAGGGGTCAGGTGCAAAGTAGCTGATTTGAAGGGGTCGGATGCAAAGCCGATGATTTGAAGGGGTTGGATACAAGGTAGCTGACCTGAAGGAGTCATGTGGCCAGGAAATGTACCAGAGTAAGTCAGGCATTCTTGTTGATGTATTGACTGTTTCACTGTTATACATGCAAAGTTTTCTGGTGCTCAGGGGGAATGTTTCATGGATGTGTTAAGGATTACACCACACCAGTTTTAGCCAAGTGCCTCGCAATTGTAAATCTGTTTGCTAGAGTTACTTGTGCTGTTGCAGCTTGTCTTGATTAACACTCTGCTATACCAGGCATTTTGTCTGGTGTTCGCTTGTTTTAGAATGGCCAGATTAGAAACTTGCATAGTTGTAATCTGTGTGGATGGGTATGCTGTCAGACCTGTTACATTAGCCTGTATTTCTGTGGTCTGGTTCGTGTCTGTAGTCTGCTAGTCCAGTTGGAGTGATAACCATTCATGTTTGGCTTATATCTTGAAACCGCAATTTTGTGGGAAAAAGTGCACTGGACATTTACTGTACGCAGTATCAAAGGTAGTGGTTACGTATTATTTTTGTTTCAGCTAGGAGAGTGCATGGTTTGATGTTGTCTGTCTTGTGTCTGACTCCCAGAACGTCTTAGTGGATGAAGTGTACTTAGTTATTAGCTGTACAAGAATTGCAGCATGCATGCAGTGATTGTCAGTCAGGACTGAACAAACTGCATCTGTGCATGCAGGAATGAAGAAGAAAATGTGTAAAGCATACAAACACATATGCATGAAACAAGTGTACACAGATACAAAAATCTGTCATAAGATGTATCTGGTCGTTATTCATACATATTCATACCGTAAGTTTCAAATGCACCCTGTAACATGTTGCAAAATACTCTCCTGAAGTACATGTGAGTGTACATGTCTTAAATTAAGAATGCAGTATTTTATAATCGGCAAGGGTGTGCATGAGAAATACAGGTGGCAGTGTCATCGCATTTTTGGCTTACTTGTGTAACAAAGTGTGTCTATGTAAACCTCTCTATCGTCTGTCGTCTGCCAGTCAGTCAGTGTGTCTGTGTGTCTGTAAAAAAATAACAACAAAAAAAACCACTAGGATTTTCTCAGAATCTACAAAAAAACCTGAGGCACCAAACTTGGCATGCTGACAGTGACAAGACCTTTCTAAATGATCCTTTTGAATGACTTTGAATCAAGGTCAAGATCATTAAAGGTTTTTGGTTGGAACTCTCACATGGGCATTTTCTCAGAATCAACAATATACCAGCGGCATCAAACTTTGCTTGATAATAGACACTGATAAGACTTTTACTGACATACCTGTATTCAGTGACCTTGATGCAAGGTCAAGGCCATACAAGCTGCTTGTGGTAAACTTTAAAAATCTGCAAGGAATTTAGGGGTCATTTTTGACAGCACTCTGTCGATGAGAGAACAGGTGAATAAGGTCTGTCAGTGTTGCTACTTTGAGCTTCGGCGCATTTCGTCCATTAGGAAGTACCTGACCACTGACTCTACAAAGACCTTAGTGACTTCACTCGTTCTCTCTCGCCTAGATTATTGTAACTCGCTCCTTGCCGGTCTTCCTCAAAATCAGTTAGACAAAATTCAAAAAGTAATGAACTGTGCCACCCGTCTTATCTTCAAAACACCAAAGCGCCAACATGTCTCTCCTCTCCTATCTGATCTGCACTGGCTGTCCATCCAAAACAGAATTCATTATAAACTTGCCACTCCCTGCCACAACATTATCTCAGGTTCTTCTCCCCCCTATCTGTCCGCTCTCATTCAGCTCTACACACCGTCCCGCAACCTCCGTTCTTCCTCTGACACCCGTCTTCTCCGTATTCCCATCCGCCGGAAAAAGTTTCAGGGCCAGCGTGCGTTTTCATACATTGGTCCTGTAGTTTGGAACGGCCTCCCCTCTCACATCCGCCATGCTCAGTCGTTAGCAGTCTTTAAATCTCAACTTAAAACACATCTTTTCTCCATGCAGTAGAACCAACCCCCCCTCCATCTCTGCATGCCACCTGCAAAAAAATCAGTGTGTGTGTGTGTGTGTGTGTGTGTGTGTGTTATATACGCTGTTTTTATGTTACGTTTATGTACGCGCCCTGAACTCTTGCGAGATGGGGCGCCACATATACCCTTTATTATTATTATTATTAAAAAAAACAAACAAAACTTTGACATGGCATTTTCTAAGAAGCAACAAACAGCAGAGGCACCAAGCTTGGCATGATGATACATGGTGATAAGACCTGTGCAAACATACCCTTTCAAATAACCATGACTAAAGGTCAAGGTCATTACAGTTTCCTTTAATACATTTTACAGTTAGCATTTTTGCAGAAACTGCCTGTGCAAACTTCAGAGGCATCATACTTGGCATTGTGACTATGAGAAGACTGACAGATCACATTTGAATGACCATGACTCAAGGTCAAGGCCTAAACTGTAACACTGCCATTTCCTCAAAAACTATGAATACCAGAGACATCAAACTTGGCATGATGATAGACAGTGACAAGACCTTTTCAAACATACACTTTTGAATGACTTCGGCCCATTTCACAAGTGAGCCAGGTAGGCTCCCTCCTTTCTCTGTTCTTTTTTTTTTTTTTTTTTCTCTCATAACCTTGCCTGACACCAAGAGAGAGACACAGGCAAAAAGCAGCACAGTTATAGAATGGCTTCTTAACCCTGACACAACATGTCTGCTGCATTGTTAGAAAGTCTAAAAAACAGATCAGTTAGGAACCTGTTGCATAGAGTTAAAAGTGAGCACACCTGCACACTGCCGTTGCCAAAATTTTAACTTTATTCTGGACATGGAAAAGTTAAAAGCTGACTAACATGCAAAAAACTATTTGACTGTGGCATTCTGGTGAAGTTTTCTTTGTTGGTTTGTTTGGGGGGGTTTCTTTCTTTCTTCTTAATTTTTTTTTTGGGGGGGGGGTTTACTAAACATTCTGAGGACAGGATTTTTTTAAATACTAAAAATGTAGTTTGCACAAACTCGCCTTTGATGGCATGCATGTTCATAGATCTCAGTCATGCTATACATGGCTGTTCATTGTCTCAAAGAGTTGTACTGACTCAGATTGAGAACTGTTACAGGAATTCCTGACAGGTAACTTATCTATACGGCTACATGTGCCATACGGAAAAGGTCATAAGCGCCATGGATTTGATGAGCACGTAGGCCTTATTTTCCAGAAGGTGATAACCATGGTTAACGTTGAAGTCTTTGTTCCTGCAAGTAATGATTAGTGTTATTATTCCCTAGAGCTCAATGTTGGATGTTACATTCAGCTGTACCCGGTATGTATGGCATGGTAGTTATGGTATGGTTTGGTAGTAAAGTTCAGTACATCTACCACATGTTGTGTTTTCTCCTTTGTATCTACAGCCAACAAGGAGGTGATGATATGCTTGACATTTCAATTTTTGTTGTTCAGGGAGATGGACGTCAATTTTACTTAGGCAGCAGACATATTTGCAAACTAAAGTTATCTATGGATTTTTGTGTGGAGCATTTGGTTTGTTAAGTACAATACTATATCTTAATGTATTTATGAAGGAACTTCTCCGTCTTAGTTCTAGACAGTTGACTAGTTTTAATGTCTTGACATGCAGATTTCAAAAGATTGTTAGGCATGTTGACATCTACAGACTGAATGTGGTGTTATTTTCCCAGCAACCAGGTTTGGTTTTGGAAAACTCTAGGACTGACTTTGAGTGTGCGTATATACATTGTCTATACATTTGTAAAATTCATGTGTTGGTGAGACCCCACTTGTTCTTTTTATTGATCATGCACCAAATGTTAGTTCGCTTGAAATGAACTGTTCGTGATCATCTGTTTATCAAATGTCAAATCTGATTGTGTAACAGTTGGATGGGGTGAAGGAGGCAAGCTTTGTCTACCCTGACTACGATCTGGACAAGATTGACACCATTCTGATTGGTGGATTGCTGCCTGCACAGACTGACTTTGAAGACACGGTCAACTTCACTGGCTGTATCTCCAGTAAGATGGTTGACTTCTCACAGCTTTTTGCCACGTAGTCAATTATAATAATAAAAATATAACTGTGTTGAGCAGGCGCATTACCCCATTTCTTAAATTAGCTCAGAACACTGCGAACTGAACCCAACACGCACGCTCACATGAGTCTTACGCATTCTCTTACACACTGGACATGAACACATTATAGTCATGTGTTGCGAAGGGTCAGCTCAGCAATTTCAGTTTTTTAATTTAGAATTGCATTCATTGAAAATGTTTTGGGCTCAACATTTCCAAAGCAGAGGGGGAGGAAAGCAGAGTACATGGAGAGAACCCCTGATGATCGACTCGAATGAACAGTGCCACATATGAGAGTGGAAATTCTTTGCCCCAAGTGGGACTTGAACCTGACCTCTTGCATTGATGATGAATTTTTAACCACTAGACCACCGACCGCCCAGATCTAACACTGTTCTGTGTCACACAATAAGGGCACAGTGCAAAAGAATACACACAGCATGCTGAAATTTAACTAGTTATACTCTTCATTTTCTTTTCAGACATGGTGTTCACTCCAGTCAACAACTTGCCCATCAAGATCCGTTCGCTAAAGGAGCTTCATCTTGACAGTCCTGAACTTACGGTTTTGGGGCCAAACGTCAGCAGCTGCACACCAGTTGCCAAAAAACCAGGTGTCACAGACCCACCCACCATCTTCATCACCACAGAAAGCAATGAGGTAGCTACTCTCTGATTCATTGTGTTTTGCTGTTGACGTGTTGATGCTGTTGACCTGGTCACCGTCAAATAGTTTTGATGATAACGTAGGCTGAGTATGCAGTGACAGCGCTAGTGGTTTTCCAACCTGTACTGCAATCACACAGGGAGCAAATAAGCAAAACAAAACCTGTTGCCTGCTCGTGAGAACCAGTGTCAACCAAACACCAGAGCAAACAATAGGCTACACTGGCAAACAATTATCCGCACTGTCTCTGTATTCTGTAGAACATGGCCTTTTTAAACACACACTGTGACAGTAATCACTAAATAACGGTGTACACCAGTTGCATCAACGGTATGGAGATAAAGAGAGGAACTGGTAAAGTGGAGAATCAAACAGTAGGTCATACTAGTAGTCAGTTTTTTTTATCAGGTATTTCTAAATTTCAAACATTAAAATACCAGAGTTATTACCGGTAAATGTGGTCACTGTGAATGGGACCACCAGTGAGTGACACAGTATGCAGAGTTTGAGATGTCAGCCAGAATGTCTCTATCAGATGGTGAAGATACATATGCATTTTCTGTATCTGTTGTAATTTTTAATTGTTTGTTTGTTTTTTTGGGGAAAAAAAACCCTTTCAATTACAACATTGTGGAAATGTCACAAGAGTTGAACGGGATGAAGGTTAGGGTACAATCAGTATGGGTCCTGCACTGCAAGGGTGAAATCGTCCCGCTGAGGGGACAGCTGGGGTACATTTGCTCCCCCTGCAAATGACTGGGGTAAATTTGCACCTCTTAAGGGGTGAAGTGTACCAACTGAGCATCAGTGCACGTCCCAAGCCCTCAACATGTTGACAAATGCAGCATCACATTTTTTTCCTGCTAACAACCAGGACAGGTACGATGTTCAGCAGTCTTGTCTCCAATGATATTTTTAACTCCCCTACAGTGGCCTTCTGATAATACCACTTATGGTGAGTTTGAATCATCATAAACCTTATAGTGTGTGTATGATATTTGTGCGCATTTGATTTTTACCCTTTTTATTCTTTTTAGTTTAGTGTGTGAGCTCTTGTATGTGCGTATCACCCACAGTAAGAATTGATGAGAGACTGGCGAACACTTACATTTGCAGGTGTTAACCATGCCAGCATGGGAAGTTGGACCTGCACGGGTTATAACGTTAAGCCCACCACGTGTGATGACCGAAGCTCCTACTACAACTCCTCGCCCCCCTCCTGCCACTTCCAGCTCCAGTGCTGTTGCTGAGAAGGCCGGTGATGCTGAATTGGACGACATGACTGTCAGTAAGTGTCATATAAGCTGCAGTTATTTACGCTGATGATGTAGTCAGGTGAAGGCAATACATTTGTTTTTTTGTTTTGTTTTTTTACTTGTCATACATGTCTTCATGTGTGAAGTCATACTACATGTAGTGGATTAAAAAGAAATTATTTTTTAACGAGGTTTCATGAACCTGCACTTTACAGCTATTTATAGCTATTTAGTTCTTTTTATCCATATTGGTATTTATCAGTAGTAATCCAGCTTTTGACAAACACAATACATTGTAGCTCTACCATCATCTGGAAAAAGAATCCGAATACAGTACCTGTCAGAATCTTGGAGCTTAGCCTCTTTTACCAGACGATGATAGATGTGTCAGAGTCTGGTTACACTGGTGAGAAAAGTCCCAGCTCATGTGGATTAAACATGCTAAACTGCCTCATTGCATGACATGAATTTTTTTCTTCTTTTTTCCCCCCAGTCATTGCTGTGTTTGTGATTGCTGGAATCTTGGTCATCGCCCTCATCATTGCCTTGCTGCTGTTCCGAAAGCGAAAGCGTCATTACAGTGAAAAGAAAGAAGCGGAGATAGAACTAAAGCAGCCCCTCAACTCCTACCAAGCAGTGAACTCTGTTCAGTCCAGTCCTGTTCCTAATGACCACCTGGCTAAACTGGATGAGTTTAGCATGATCACCGCCCTCCTAGGGCCTAGAGGTACGGCGTGTGTGTGTGCGTGTGTGTGTACATGTGTGCATACATATTTGTGCATGCATTTCATTGTGCTGAGCTGCCAATCGTATGGGTTTTTTTTTTTTGTATTTTATACAACTTATGGTATCAAATATGATAATATGATTATTGCCGCCAAACTATGACCACCCCCTATTACTGACTTTCTGGGGTTGGCAGCTGTGCATTGTGTCTGCCTCTGTCTTTGTGCATGTGCAGGAAGAGAGAGAGAGTGTGTGTGTGTGTGTGTGTGTGTGTGTGTGTGTGTGTGTGTGTGTGTGTGTGTGTGTGGTGCATGTGGAGGGGGGAGGGGGGATTCAGTATACTATATACTGTAATATTAAGTGCTTTTATCATGGCCATATTAACATAGCCACCAACATGAGTATATTATAAATGTCCGATCGCTCTGCAGTTAATTTTACTCCTTTTGCAGCAACTACGAATGGTGATGTTCCGAACAACGTCAACAGACACAGTCAAGGAAGCCTTGTGAGTTCTCATTCTGCACAAGCAGCTTGTAGAATCATTCCTATTGCATGTACACGTGAGAAGTTTTCCTCTGCTCAGATTGGTACATATAGTGTAGTTTATTCTATATACATGTACAATATATACTGTGTTGAGGAAGACCTGCTTGCTGTGCGTACAGGGCACGTGCTTTACGCTGAATGGCCTGTCACAGCAGTGATTGTTTGATAAAGGGGAGATGTTGACTTTGTATTTATTAGTTCTGGAGAATATATTTACTTACTAATACGCTGTATATTTTATATTCTATATTTTATAGATATATACATACAGGTGGGTTTTTTTTTTGCCTAGTGGTTAAGGCATCCGCTACAGATCCTGAGGGCCAGGTTCAGATCCCTGGTGGGCAGGAATTGGACAGGACTTTTTCTTGCACATTTGTTCACGGTGCCTGTCCCCTTCCTGCGTGTACACATAGTAGATGTGGATGTTAAAGCTTCCCCTTCCATACAGGAGGGGCTGTGAGATGAAAAACAGACACACACCATGCAAGCAGGAAAAAGACGAAAAAGGGGTGGCACGTTACTGTGGTGATGCACATCCCCTGGTAATGGGTCCATAAAATAACACAAATTATTGTTCTTCCCTCCCCAGGTGGCATCAGTATGGAGTGTAATGTTCGTTGCTTAAGCGACTGTTATGTTAGACATTTTTCTGAACAGGCAAAGCCAGAGGAGACAACGGAGTTTGTCAACCCAATATTCAACAAGAGGAAGCAGCGGCCTGCATCATCCATCTCGGAGGTCTTGGAGGAACTGGAGAGAAGACAGCATGCACAGGCTGTTGGGAACACAAGTTAGCAGTTGTTTTAATTCCATGGAGAGGGTGGGAAGAATTTTGGAGAGGGAGATACACTGCTGGGATGGTGGTGGGGTAGGGGTAAAGGGGAATTTAAAGTATTCATTTAATGTACTGTGTTGTTTTCCCTCGTGTCTGAGGAGCATCAGGAAAAACTTCACAGCCATTGGTTTCCTATTTAGGTTTTTGTACAGTGCATTTGTGTGTGTGTGTGCGTGTGTGTGTGTGTGTGTGTGTGTGTGTGTGTGTGTGTGTGTGTGTGTGTGTGTGTGTGTGTGTGTGTGTGTTTGTTTGTTTGTTTGTTTGTTTGTTTGTGTGTGTGTGAATAATTCTCGCCTTTCACAGCACCACAGACTTAGTAATAGAATGGCCAGCCTGGTGTACGGCTTTCAAAGAAGAGATCATCTTCATAGAGCCTTGGAAATCAATGAATTCTGTCATTGGGATAAATACACACAACCTATTTTCTGGAGCTCAAAGATTGTTGTAATTAAGGTGACATGTATTTTTTTTGTAATAAAGAGGGAGCACTGTCTGTCATTTCTCTTATCTTCCATAGGTTCCAACGAGGACATTGTTGGACGGCCTCATGGTGAGGGGGACCTTGAGTGGGACCCCCAGGCTGACCGCACCCCTCTCACTTACGTAAGTTGGCATGTGGTTAGCTCGAGTCTCGTGTTTTTGCATATTTTTTTTTTGGTTCTAAAATGTGATAGTGCTGTTTTGGTCATGTAATGTTACTCGTACAGTAGTATGAATTAATTGCATCAAGGTGTATTGTAATTTTCCAACCGCATTTTTAAGGCTACACTACCACTCAGATTTCTGTCAAAAAAAAAAAAGAAAAAAAAAAAGAAGTCTGTTCAGTTCAAGGTTGTGTCTCTGGGGTTTGAAATGCCCATAAACGCGTCACCCCATCTCTCAGTGATCTCCCTTGTGTCATCTCTGAAACTTCCAATATGTTGGTTTCTTTCACACGGGCCCAGTCATGCTCTGTCATGCCCTTTTAGATTTGACTGTTGACCACTGCAGACGGTCTACGGAATGATATATGACTGAGACCTTACTTGTGCAGCATGTGAAAGAAAAAAGAAAAGAAAAAACAATAAATATTGAACAGTCTTGAACCCATTAAAACCACAAAACCTGTAACAGAATCTGGGTGATAGTGTTGAACTTGAGAGAAACAATAACTACAGTAACACAGTGTGCAGTATCTGCCATGTCTGTGACTGAGTCTGTGATGGTAACGGAGGATGTGTGCACGGACATTGTGACATGGTGATTATGTGTAGTTTTCAAGTGTAATTGTGCATTTGATTGTCTGTTTTATCAGTTGGCATATATGTGGCAACTAAGCACACTTGAATTTCTTGAAACATGTATCTCAAATTGGCATGGTCCTACTTCCTACTGACTTCTAGCCTATGTACTTACTGGTCTTGGGTTATGGGTCAATCGGGAAACTATAATTGAGCAATCACGCCAGTAAATAATTATATAATTTGTAGTTCCTCTTCAGCCCTCTTTCTTGGTTGCACCACACTCTGTCATTAAATTTTTTCTCATATAGTTTAATATTGGCTTATTGGCACATTTGCACAAATGCAATTCTTCCCTTTTTGTATGGGTTTATGTTTGCCTTTATTCACTTTTGGGTATAGAATCAAGTGTTGATGTTATTTTGCACATGTACAGTATGTTTGGTTCCTTTTACCATGAAGTTTATTTTGAAACAGGACCCGCTCACCCCCTTGCTCATCTCGTTGTCCTTTTAGGATCAGGGGAATTACATGTCTTTGCATGCAACTCTCATGCACACTATTTTGCTTTCGTCCAAAACACTAGGGGGGGGGGGGGGGGGGGGGGGGGGGGGGTTGTTTGTTTTATATTTGGTCCAAACTCAGTTCTTATATTCAATGTCATTTTGTTGACATTTTTATCCACCATCATCAAATGGCCATCTTGAGGCTGACTGTTGATTTCTCTGTATCAGGTCAGATGTAAGTCTGCCAGAGGGAAATTTACCCAACATTTCCCCTAAGCCCCCCCCCCCCCCCCCCCCTCAAAAAAAAAGAAAAGAAAGAAAAAAAAATGGTTTAAAAGGTCCCACTTCCAAACAGAAGAACTACAAAATAGGAATCCATACTATCTTCCTTCTACACCCATTCTCCTCTTCTGGTCCTTGTGTATGCATGTTGTCATTGTCTTGCTCCTTTTTCACCAGAAAAGGTGCACATTGTTTTGCCTTGAATCCCTTCTCTTCAGTTTTCAGCTGTTGATGTTTGTTTGCCCACTTTCAGTGTCTAAGTAATTGAACACTTCCGTTTCATTAATTTTCTGTCCTACTTCTGAACACTTCGTGTTGTGTCCAGATTGTTACTCACTTCTAGGCAGTTTTGAATGTGTTCAGTATTTTCACAGTTCAGTATTTGTGTGCTTCTTTTGTAGGAAGATATTACTTTTTTCAACACACCTCTTTTGGCTCCAATTCTGGATGAAAATGAAGATTCACATGTCAGTAGCCTCGCACTGTCGGAGCAAAATTCACACACAGAGGAGGTTTGTATATGGAGTGACTGGTAGTGATGGCTAACAAAGTGTGATGCTTTTGCAAGAGTAACCAAAACTTATTTAGGTGTATATGAGAGATAGGACGTACTGTAAGGACTTGTGACACCAGTTTCTGGCACAGACAAGTGTCAAAAAAAAAAAAAAAAAAAGAGGAGAGAGAAAGAGAGTTCAAGATTTTTTTTTTTTTTTTTTTTCATGGAGTAGCAGATCTGCTTTAACAGGCTCAAGCACTTCCAAATGTTTTTGATTCATGACAAATTTAGTTATAATCTTCCTGAAATCACATCTTTCTCTTTGTTTCAGTGTAGTTTAAAGTTCAATATTACACACCAAGAGCATAATTATTTGACTTCTCAGCAAATTGTCACTACAGTATATGCCTTATCTGTAAAACATGCCTTGAGTGACTTGAACACTGTAGTTGCTCATACACTGCTTTTTTATGGCTTTGATCTGATAGAGAAAATGTGTGTAATTTCTAGCTGCGCTTGGTTGTGTGCACGATCCAGCAATAAGTTTCATATTTAATGATAATTTGGCATGATGCTTTACTTGTGCTAAGCGCTTTGTGGTTCATTCACTTCATATGTTTTGAAGTATTTGTTTGGTGTGTAGTCTTGTTAGTTGTGGTAATCGCTCACTGTGAGTAGTTTGGGAGGATGGGAGGCAGATCTGGAGCTTATGATCAGTGATGTTGTGCTTCACTGCACGATTTATAGGCTGCTGCTTAGATTTGCTGTTGGTGTATGCTGCTTTGGTCTTGTGAGTCTCTTAAAGTTAAAATGTGAGCTGAGCACAATACATGTAGTATTGTACCCTCTCACAACTGTATGGTGGATTACCCAAATGGAGAAACACACATACACATACACACACACACACACACACACACACACACACACACACACACACACACACACACATAATGGGGGGTGGGGGTAGGAATAGGAGGTCGTGTTGTTGATTTGACCATTTTTCCCGAAAAAAAATGGGCTTTTTAAGTACCAGGTAATTTAACATCAGTTATACACCTAGTGTATGCATATATATATGTATATATTTTTTTTTGGTGTATGTTTTCTGCCTACCATTGTGTATATTTCCTCAGTGTTGTTTTCCTTCTCAAACAACAGAAGCCGGATGACAGCAGCCCGTCAGCAGATGAGTCCCACGGCAACCAGAACAGTTTGCTGGATGGCAACGGAGACAGCGGGTATGAAGCGGAGTCTCGGCCGGAGATGACGGAGGAAGACGTCACACCTACAGGTGATGATGATGAAGGGTTACATGATGAAGATGACACTCACCCCAGACTCTACATGTACAACATTTCTAATATTGATTTGGAGGATTCACCAGTGTTGTCTGCCCCAAACACGCGACTGTTAGGACGAAAAAACAAAGAGACCGAGTGAACGTCTTTGGTCCAGTGAGGGTCCAGTCAGATGGCGTGGCCATTAGCATTTTCAAGCTGGAAGACGTCGTCAAGTCAGGACTGAATGTTTTCCAGCTGTGTATTGTATAGACCCCTGAGGTTGCAATACCTGAGAGGGTAGACCACAGCAGTCAGTATAATTCTCCACAAAAGAATGTTGAAAACAGTGATGTGATCTGACAGTGAAATATCAACAAGGAGAATGACTGTACAGTACGCTGTGTTTTTGTGAAGTTGTACTGGAACATGTACATTGTTGCCAGCACATAATGATACAGTGAGCAACCCACCGGTCAAGTCTAGGCACACACATGTGAAATGGACAGAAAGTGAGGCAGGGAAAGTAAACGCCACAGACAAATTGCGGAGTGACATGAGCATGGTTTGCTTGAGGCTCAGTGTGTTGTGTTTTTTTTTTGGACCAAGGCAAAATGCATGTGTACAAAACAGAATCTTCAGCCTCATGTCCTACACGGCGAGCGTCATTTCTTTGGCATACATTACAATTGATCTGCACTGCTGACAGTGGATCACTGACAAAAACAAGCATGAAGAAATGTCATCCCTGAGATCTGTGTGAAACTCTTTGTGCTGAAATGACATTGGATGAGTTTAACTGCACAAAGCATCGATATAAGAACCAAAGTCTTAGTATGCTGTAGTGTACTGATTCTAGTTTGGAAGTGTTTGTATCAAAGATGTATAATAGATGTGTCCTTAATTTATTTGTGACATAGTCAACATTTTGATGATCATTTTTTTCCTTTTTTTTTTTTTTGGTATGATATGTAGTTACCTCAATTTTAGAATGGACTTGTTTAATCCGTATAATTTAGCATGTCTGTTAAAAGATGCAGGTTACGAAGTTCAGTGCTCCCACAGCATTTCAACTGTCAACTATTTGTAATACTCCCTCATAGGATATGAATGTGTTGATACTTTTCATTATACCAAAAGTGTATTCCTATGTTAAGCCCAAACATACCTCTTGTGTTCAAGTTTCACACTGATTCATGAAAACTTGCACCTTTTTTATTTTTTATTTTTTAAATATTGCCTTTTAAAAGATAATTGCAGTCAAAGTTTCCTGTCAGTGGATCCCGTTTTAGTAAATCTTTCAGAAATTATTCCTGCACCTATGAGAAATCACAATCAATCAGTTCTGTGGGTGTACTAGGTAGTTGTAACTATTTTTACCTTTTGCAAATCCCACACTGCAGAGAAAAAGGATTGTTGGCAGATACAACTGTGTCAAGTCCATAGGGCAATTGTTAATGTATAATTAGTGTTTTGTACTTGTAGTGTTATTTTCATGTAAATTATTGTGCTGGTGTCTATTAATCATTCTGTCTACAGTAGTGTAAATACACCCATGTTGGCTGAACAATCGATTAATGACTTCATACCAGTTTGTGTTTAGCACAGCAGCTTTTAATACATTGTCTCAAATTTGGAGGTATAAAGCTTTAGCTGTTGTGAGCATTGATGTTAGGTTTTTTTTTTTGGTTTTTTTGTTTTTTTAAGTAGCTTGGGGTTCATCTACAGAGAAATGTCCTGTGATCTGTGCAGTGAGGAGCAAGGCTCTGTGAGATTCAAACAACCCAGTACAGCAGAGTCTGTGCTTAGTAATTTGTCTCATGTAGGCTGTCTGCCTCTTCAGTAGTTCAATTTGCATGTTTCTCATTTGCACAAAATCAAGGAGTGCCTTTACTTTGATTACAAAAAGGCTTAAATTGTTTACAAAATAAAAGTGTGTAGAAACTTCAAAAGTAAAGCAGTGAACGAAACGCATTATGGTGCCAGCAATGAAAAGGCTGAGGTCTCAAGAATTGTCAATATTAGAGCGTTGACTTCAGGGCTGTGTGTGTGTGTGTGTGTGTGTGTGTGTGTGTGTGTGTGTAAATGAGAATAAGAATGAGAGAAATGAATGTACACACATGTACTGGTATTCATTTCGGCGTCCATTTTGTTCATTAGCTTTTTATAAATTTAGTGCTGAGTATGTGATGTGATATTGAGTTTTGTACAGTAGTAAGAAGTGCAGGCTGCAGTCCCTTGCAAAAAAATGTGCACAATTGTGTTTCGCCCCTTTGTTGTGTCTGTGATGGGAGGGCTTTTTTTTAACCCTTCTTCATCGCAGTTTTTAAACTGAGCAGGTGCTGACTGAAAATGTTTTAAAATTGAAGATTGTACATTGTTTAATCATGGAAAACTTCATTGTTCTTTTTTTGTTTCTGTTTTTCAAAAGTCCCATACTGTCATACACCATTTCATCCATTACTGTGTCGTAAATTTGTGGTTCTCAATTTTGAATTTGAGGAGTGTTTTGTGTGCTTTCTTTGTACATGTGTACTCACATTTGAACATTTTTACTTCATCTGCTGACGTTATCCAGGGTTTGCCTGGCTGAGTTAAAAAATAAATGTCTTTTGGACTGTTATTCCCGGTACAATTTCATTTTATTCAAGCATCTTTTATGAGTGTATAGCTAAATGGGATTTTGCGGCTGTCTATGAAGAGCTAACTCATTCCTCAGTTCAAAATTGTATACACTGCACCTGCAGTTTGTGTGTGTTTTAGGTCATTCACTGAAATTTAGCAGATTTTTCTCTCCAGTATGTTACAGTTAATGGTAACTTGGTGCACAGTCAAACCTCTGCCCCTGTGTACATGACAGGCATGAGAAGGAAATGAATCACTTGCCGTTTTACGTGCAGGGGTGTTTCAAAACCAGAAACTGAAGCAGTAAAGGGGCTAGATGTGTCATGTTGAATTCACAGTTGAGCATCTTATCTCTCTCTATTGTATTGTTCTAGTCCTACAATAGCTACAGGTTTGTGTAGGACTAGGAACAAGATCTTGAAGGAAATTATAAATTGTACTTGCATGGATATTTCTAGATAGCAAATTCATACGTAAACTTATAGTCTATTAATCAGCATCAGTTACTACTGGTACCTTCAACTTGGCAGGGAACTTAAGTTTTCAGATCAAATTTAGAGCGATTTCTGCAGCAGAAAATTGTAGATCATGTTGAATATTTTCTTCAGAAATGTGTGTGTAGGCTTACACTTGCAGATTTACACCGCTTCACTGGTGAAATGAAGTTTTGCCTTAGCAGTATTTTTTTCTCCACCTGCCTTGTGCTCCTTATCATACCCAAAGCCCCTCCTTTCAACATGGTTTTCACATTGCTTTACCTTAATCAGGGATGCAATCACAACTGACCATAATCATGGTTGTGTATTTTTTTTTTTTTCAGTTTTGTTTTCTATGCCACCTCCTTGATTAAACTGAATGAAGTCCATGTGTTTCTGTCTTCCATTCCTGTGTACAGTCATCACGGATGTGAAGTCAGTGAAGACAATGTAAATGATAATGCAACGTCTGATTGTGACTCCAGGCTTGTTTATATAGGAAACGAAGTGAGCAGCAGCTAAAGCCACATGATTAGATCACTTTTCTGTCTTCCATTCCTGTGTACAGTCATCACGGATGTCTGTTGTCTAGGACCACCAGCTAGAACATTCGTAACTCGGTGAAGACAATGCAAATGATAATGCAACGTCTGATTGTGACTCCAGGCTTGTTTATATAGGAAACGAAGTGAGCAGCAGCTAAAGCCACACGATTAGATCACTTTTCTGTTCAAAACTCACCGTTCTTGGGGATTAAATCAAATATTTGCTGAATCATTCAAGCTGTGCAATGGTGTCCCTTCAGTGCATGAGGCTGTTTTTCTCCTGCTTTCACAATGTAGTCTGGCTTCTTGTCAACACAAATGGTTGATTGATTGTAAAATTTTTTTTACAAAGTATGGCCATTTTACAATAGCTGGAATGTAAAGTGTTCCTTGACATCTTGTGATAAGTCTGCAAGTAATTACTTTCTGGGCTCTCTATCTTCCTCTCTCTCCCTCTCACACATACACACACACATGTCTGTTACTTATAAATGTAAGATGACTTTATTTATTCTGGGCTGTTGTTGCAAATAACATGAATTATTAATGGGGCAGTAGTGAACAGACAGTAAGGTGCATGTCATTTCTCAAGCTCACTTATTATTAATGCTAATGAAACCCATGCCCATGCACACAAATGTTCATTGACAAATCAAAATATCATAACAGAACACTGCTTATCACGGCTTGATAAGATGGACATCTGCAACACTTGGCTTGGAATGATGAAAGAACAGCATGGTCCCCAATGTTGTATACGAGTACTTAATGGCTCCAAAAGATACTGTCAAAAAGTGACATTTTGTTTTATATAAATACAACAAGAACCTCCTTCAAACTCACTTCATCAGAAGGAAGTAAACAAATACATATATGTCTTAAGAATTGCATAAATTTATCAACAACGCTGGAATGTAAAATCTGCAAAAATGGAATCAAATCACACTCTTTTGCACAGAGGGTGAAGGACATGATATGTTAAAAATGATAACCTACTAGTACAGTACTATGTATAAAATGAACATCACATTCACAAACTTGCCTACTGCTATGATTTTTCTCAATTTCTGTATCTCCGGTGAAGATAATGAACCATTGCTCCACCTGCACTGGAAGCAACTGTTGTTTGTTTTGCTGCCCAGCAACTACCCACTGGAGCAGAAGGTGTATGACCAATCTTGACTGACTTTAAGAATTATGTTTTTTTTTCAGCAATTCTAAACCAAGTGCTTCTTCACTCTTATTACCATCATGCAATAGACACAGACAAGATGATCACTGGACAACTGGATAGTTAGCATCCTGAAAGACAGCACGTGAGTATCAGTGTCCTGGCTTGTGAATTTTGTCCCAGGCATTCTTACACACATATCCCAGACAAAGGAAGCGGGTGTCCCTGCCATACAGTCCTAGCTGTCCGTCGTGACACATGTAGGTCTTTATCTTCACCTGTTTCGGCTTGCGCAGGGGAGTGGAGTACATCAGGTAAATCGTTTGCTCGTCGCCACTTGACAGATCGTCTTTCAGCAGTCTGTCCACTGTCTGCTTGTAGTGTGTGGTGAAGTTCAGCACCATTTTCTGGTCTCCGAGAATCATCTCTCCTGACACCCACACAAGATTGTTCCGAATGACGTCCTTTGCTGGAACGTTTGGATCATGCGGCCAGGCCTGAGACATGGCTACCATCTCAACGTTGAATGTGGTGGGGGGCACCAACTTAAAAACGACAAAATCTGTTTGGTCCAAGTTTCTAAAATAACCAATGTCCAACCATGCAAAGAACGGTGTTCCAAAGTAGTTTTTCTGCGTTGCTTTCTCCAGCAGTTCATATTTTGCATGTGAAGCACATGTATGTTCAGGATTCACTGTGTTGGGATCATGGCGTGGATAATCGGTTTTGCTGTATATCCTTTTGATGTACGGCCGCAGCCTGAAACTCCACAACTCTTCTCGACGCACCTTGATTATTTTTGTGTGCGATGGGGGCAGACATGAACGGATCTGACGGAAGTACTCTGCATCCTTGTCATTTTCAAAGTAAGCCACAATGGGATTGGCTACTTTTGACAGGGGCCTCATCCACTGCTTCTGGAGATATGGGTTGGAGTAGTCCCATGTGCCTGGCCCATTCTTGTATGCACCAAGATCAAAGAAGGCAGTCACCAGTGTGATTTCCTCAGGATCTGTGTTCAGTATGTAGGATGGAACTTCCTCTCTGTCACACCAGCGATCCTGGAAATTAAAAGCCAATAAACTCTTATGAAAACTTTCACAATTTGGACAATAACTGGATTATCATCTGGCTGCTTCAGAAATATTCAGTTCACAAAATAAAAAATATAAATGCAGTTTTAAATTCCCGAAACATAAATTGCTGAACTGGCCCTTCACAATGTGTGATGGTAATGGGTTCATGTCCAGTGTGTGAGAGAATGTGGTTGATTCACACGAGCGTGTGTGTTTGGCGCTTTGTGAGTCATTTGAAGAAACTGGGTAAAGCACCTACACAATACACAGTTATACACAGTTATTATTATTTATTATTAAAACTGTAAGTACTATGGCATATTGTTAATGTAAAAATAGTTCACACAGTGTGTGTACATCACTACATGGGAAAGCAACGGGTAAAGTCAAGTCGAAAACTCTTCGAACAAGAGGAATCTGGTTAGAGCTTACTAGAAAAAACTGGAGAAGGAAAACAAAAACAAACATTCCCTGGCAACAGTATGGGGAGGGGTATGGTTGGGTGAGGGGGCCTTGAGTACTGGGAGAAGAAAATGTTGACACCTTAAATACTTACAAGCACTGGGTCTCCCCTTAAAACTCCTCTGTGGAAAATACTGCGC
This sequence comes from Batillaria attramentaria, assembly GCA_018292915.2. Lineage (NCBI taxonomy): Eukaryota > Metazoa > Mollusca > Gastropoda > Batillariidae > Batillaria > Batillaria attramentaria. Next base: position 5,473,728 of record JACVVK020000002.1, read on the forward strand.
ACTGCAAATTCAAAGAAAAAAAAGATTACTACCAGGCATTCAGAAAACACTTGAGGCTTGACTGCAGAATCAGAGTATTTGAAGGTGAGCATGCTCCACTTTTTCTGTACCCTCAGCTGTATGCATCAATGAAAGCCTGGGCAATGGGCAAAACAGGTGCCCTGAGCACAGAACAAGAGGCTAGATTCAATAACAACAACAATAATGAAGGTTAATAAGCTTGTGTGTGGCATAAAATGTCGCTTTTCAGTGTTGTGGTTATCGTAGAAAGCATGAACGATAACCTGTATTGTACACGGCCCAAAGCAGGAGAAGAGCGCCTAACAAGGTCAGAAGACGTCGGTGGCTGTACTGACGATACTGCACCAGCAGCCGGATGTCGTGCACCCAACGCACAAATAGGAACTTCAGCCGCATTCTGTCCTCCTTTCTGTACACCGGGAAGAACAAAATCAGTCATCTTATCTTTCTTTCATCGTCTTTCTTTGTTTTAAAGAGGAGGGAAAAAACAAAACAAACGGCGAGTATGGCAACAGGACACTAGTTAAGTTACTGATTTCAAAACGATAGCTCTGTCAGAAAACCGACTTCTTCCTGAACGTGCATCGCTTCACACCCGAATAAACAGCAAATCAAAAATCGAAGTGTCAGTCATAGTCTCAGCTGATGGAAAAATACTACTTTACCTTTACCCTAAACTGTTCAAGTATTTATGTACAACTAACGTACAAGTTTACCCTCCTAAACTAGGCGTTCGACATCGCACTTGCTTGCTAGCCTGCCATGTTTGATTTAGAGTCGCTTCTGCCATAAACAAAAACGTTAAAGGCGTGTATTCGGCCCTCTGAATCATCTTACTCGTCCGAATTAAACAGCAAAACATCAGATATACTTAGCTACATTTATTTGTGTTAATTTACAAGAGAAAGATAAATATCAAGTTTATTTTATTTGTTATTATTGATTTAGGAATCTTGTCGGTCAAAAGGAGTTATCGTTCTTGATTGGCATGACCTCAAGTGTAAGGTAGATTAAGAGCACCAATTGTTTATCAATTACTAGGCAATGGTTCCACACACAGACTACTTTCGCACAATTACTTACATTGTTTGACCTAAACGATCAGTTTTGCACTCGTAAATGTTTTGGAGAGCATGAGAAGTTTTTTCGGGGGGTGCATCACAGACAAGCCAAGTCTTATGTCGTTATGATTGGCATAGAGCTCTTCTTTCAGTGCAAGAGTAAGATCTACACCTACAGCATCATTTCTGGGGGAATGCCTTTGAGAATTATGTATAGTGACACACATCACTATTAATCAATAGGTGTTCACACAAAAAAAACACTGCAACCTCTGGCACAGGTGGTGTTAGTTTTTAAAATGTCAAGTTTTTTGTTTTTTTGTTTAAAAAAAAAAAATTAATTATGCTGTATACCTTTTTAATTGAAGCGTTTATAAGTTGTAGAGCTTTAAGGGAAATGCAGGACACAGCTAGGTGCAAGTATTTTATGTGTAAATCATATAAATGCATGATGCAAGTTCCTGACTGTGTAAACTATAATAGAAAACATTCACATCCACACTTTTTCCTTTTTCCTTTTTTCTTTTATTTATTTATTTTTTTTCAGCAAGATGAATTACTGCCGATTTTTCAACCCAACCAGTCTGGCTCGACAGCCATCACCTATACGAGTTCTGAGTGAGTTTCCTGTGTCATTTAATTTTGTAAAAATTTCTTTTGTTGACTTCTTCCTTCTCTTTCATTCAGTTACCGTCAAAGCTGATGATTCTGCTACAATTTTCTTTAGATGTTGGGGGTGGGAGGGAGGTATGGGCGGTGTGTGTGTGTGTGTGTGTGTGTGTGGAGGGGGGTTGGTGGGGAGGGTAACGGGTTGTCATGTTCTGGTTACCAGTCAATTTAGTAAGCAGAAATGAACAATTTTTAAACTATAGTATTTTATTTATACAGATTTTGCATGATTGTTTTGGCCACAGGCTTATCATATTTCTGCCCACTCTCATTTTGTAGCGTGTGTGCAAGTATGCAGTAAACAAATTAGTCTGATTCTAAAAGTAAAACGGTACTTACCTGGTATCTGTTCACTGCTGAACATGAACAATTGAATGGTGTGTGCTTGCTAGCTGCCATTGCAGCTGCTGGTCCGCCCTCTCTCATCTCTATGGCTGGTGGCATGCCCAACGCTGACCTCTTCCCAATTAAGGAGGCCTCGCTCACACTCAGGTTGAAATTTATTTCATGTCCTTCTTGACATTCCTCTGTGTGTGTGTGTGTGTGTGTGTGTGTGTGTGTGTGTGTGTGTGTGTGCGTGTGTGTGTGTGTGTGTAGGTGCAGATGTGTGCACATGTACATGCATTTACACATGTACATGTGCAAATTTTTTATTTACAGTGTGTTTGGCATCCTGCCTTTTGTAAGCCTATAGTTTTTACAGAATATGCACCATACTAGGTACATGTATTATTCAATTCTTTACTAATTGTAACTTGTGAAAAAATTATGTTTGTCTAGTGATTGTACATCATAGAGAGCTGGGTATGTGCCTTGTTGTACAGTAATTTTGTTTTGTTTTCTAGAGACGGATCTGTGTTGAAAATTGGTGGGGCACAGATGAAGAAGGCACTGCAATATTCTCCAACTCCAGGGTATGTCAAGTTTCTATGAGACAATCAGATACTGGAGAAACGATAATGATGGTATGTGAAAAAGACACTTCACACTGCAGAGATTTGTTTTCTTTTTTAGTTTTGAGTTATATCAGTTATTTTTCTCTCATAGTCTCCAACTGATCATTTTACGTGGAGTGGACAAGCACGTGAAAACTTCCTCTTCAGTTTATCTGTTACGGATAGTTGTTTACTGTAAAACTACCATTGGTAAACAAGGCTTCACATCCATGGCATGACAGATGTCCTGACTGGCTGTAAGACTAAGAGTGTAGGCATTTCGAAAATGAATTGGTTGATGACTGATGTCCGACAAGGATATAACTAAGCCCTTGGTAAGGTAGGATTTTATCGTGCATAGTATTAGGCACCAGGCACCATAGTGATTTTGGTCTAAATAAATGTTTGTTTTGAAAAACATGTACATGTACCATTTGTTTTATTTACAGGATGTCGGACATTTTGCAGTGGGTGAAGAAGCTACAGAAAGAGATGCACAACCCGCCCACATTGGGAATTAAAGACCCTGAAAGGCAACTGGATGTCCTCATTACAGCTGGCAGTCAGGATGGTATTTGTAAGGTAAGCTTGTTTGCTTGACAGATGGGCAGCCCGTTGAAAAAAACTGCTCTGTGTGTGCATAAGAGCCTGTTCTGTACACTGCAGGCATGAATTTTTTTCCAATGCCTCTTGGCCAATTTCTGTTGTTTCTTGGATTTTTGTTGTTGTTTTTCCGCTACTCCGTTGTGGAAAGTGGATCAAGCAGGACAGTTTATCAGTATCACATATCATTTTTTTTTTTTTTTTTTTTTTAGCCCCTAGGCCAGTTTCTGCTGGTTTTTATGTGTTTGCTGTTGGTTTTCCGTCGTTTCACAAGGAAAAATGTTTTTAGGAGCACTTGACATTGCCACCATTTACTCCTTTTCTTCATAACACATACTCTTTTCCTCTTTTTTTTTGCAGCAGGAACCCCATACCTGACACTGTCTAGCTTAGTGACCTGCAGTAATAATATGGCGCTTTGGGCACTTCATATTTTATTTACAGTACATGTACAAGGAAGGAGGTCAAGGATATGGCACTGAAAATACATGTATTGTGAAAAATCTTTCGAAGATTGTTGGGTGTGTCTCATTTCCATAATTGTTGCTGTTGTTTTGTTGTTGTTGTTGTTTTAGTTCTGTGCGTATTATTATTTAAGTTTGTGATATAATTTATGCCTGCTGTTTATTTTCAGACAATGGAAGCATGTCTTGAGAAAGGCCAGAATGTGTTACTGGAGGTACCAACCTACTCAGGCACCTTGGCAATTGTAAGGCATATTTTTAACATCTGCCCGTATTATACACGTTAGTCTGTGGTCTTCTCAGTGTTGTATGTGTTGTGTTCTGTATTTGTTTTCTCTCGTTCCTAGCAGTAGCAACCAATTATAAAGCTAAAGCAGAAGGAAGTGAAGCTGCTTGTCGTTAGATCTTGAAATGTGGTCTCACAAACCATGCTTGCAACATAACATTGTATCCGACAGTGTCCATATGACAGTACTGACCACAAGCAGAAAGATTACCTATTTCCTGTCCATTACACCTTGTTGGCGCTTAGGGCAGCAATGAATTTCCTCCACCCTGATCTGTTCTTTTCCCACTTCTCGCCAGTGCCCAAGCTGTGCCCAGTCACTTTTATCTCTGCCTTGACTGACCTGCGCCAAGTTGTCTTTGGACAACCTCTCTTCCGCTTTCTCTCAGGGGTCCAGCTTACTGCTGTTCTTGACCCAAGAACAAAAATCAAGAACAAGCAGAAAGATGGTTAACCAGTACCTATTATCTCCTGTCCAGGTGAAACCTCTCCAGCCCAATATTCTTGAAGTGAAAAGTGACAAAGATGGCCTCGATCCCTCGCACCTTCGTCAGATTCTCTCCAGATGGCAGCCGTCACAAGCAAAAGATACACAAAGTGATGTTCCAAGGTTACTGTACCTGATTCCAAATGGTGGCAATCCAGCTGGAGGTGGCTTGACATTGGAGAGAAAGAAGGAAATTTATGCACTTGCTCGGATGTATGATCTACTGATTTTGGAAGATGACCCTTACTATTATCTGCAGTTTAATGATGTGAGTAGTGCATGTTTGTCAGCTGAGGCCCTATTTTCTCATCCTTCCTGACTTCTCTCAGACTTCTTGACTTCTCTCAGACGTATACATGTATGTACCCATACCTTTATTTGGATCATAGTGAACAAAGAGATCTTCTATTCAGTATGTAGAACAAAACCCATTCCCTGTGGTATTGTTGGAACTAACTCTTTATTCAGTTTTAGAATCTCTGATTTTTCGTTTATATTTGGATGTCTGTGACACCATTGAATGTTGTGTTGCTGACCTTCATGATGAATATGCTGGTTTCTTTTCTCTTCTGAATTAACATTGTGTAGTATTGAAGTTTTCCTCTGTCTGCTCAGCCATACATTCCCAGCTTCTTGTCCATGGATGAAGATGGACGTGTTGTGCGGTTTGACTCCTTTTCAAAGTTGCTGTCTGGAGGGTAAGACATCTTTGGAATCCTCACTTATTTTTTGTTTTTGTAAAATGTGTCCTTTATCACCACACCATTGATGTGGTGAGATGGGTATTTCTATAAATGTATAATTTAAGTGCTTAGAGATGGAAATGTTTGACAGTGTTTGTTTTAATAGCTGTTCTCTGTATTTGCAAATGCTAGTGCACTTCACTTTCTATTGTCTTTTGCAGGGCAAGGGTAGGCTTTGTAACGGGACCAAAAGCAGTTTTGGACCGAATAGCTCTCCATATGCAGGCATCCGTCCTGCACACTAGTGGTCTTGCTCAGGTGTGCAACATGTGCTTGTCTGTCGTTTTCTCCTACGGATATACCAGATGACATGATACTATAGGAGATTCCCCCTATACCCCCACGACTTCAGTCAGAAGCGTTAGCGTACTTGGCAACAAGAGGGATAACCCTCTATTGACTCTTTTGCCCCAGTGAGTTAGCCTGGCACGTGACTCCCAAGTCACCTGACCCAACCCCCAATCGCCAGTTTCCCACCTGGCTTGCCTACCGGCAAGACGTTCCCCCACGCTGCTCTGCAAGCGAGTTTGCACGATGTTCACCCTTTGCCTCCGGACCGGCTTAGCCGGCTCATACTGACCTGCTGTCACGGCCGCCGCCACCTTGTGCCTACAAATGGACGGCGCCTACCTTTCACCATATCATTGTATCCTTGTGTTGGTTATTGACGGCACGGTAAGGTAGAGGGTGTCAGTCTCGTATCCGGTCACTGATTATACCGGACGGCCACGGCATGACTTGTGTTCTGCCTCCTGTGTTCACAAGGCCCCATACAATGCCGGCCCACAAACTGGGTATTGCTGCACGAGACACACACCATGTTCGAAGTGTAGTACTTGGTCAGAGGAAAGTTGGATTTCAAAGCTGATTTCTGACAATGACTCAGGGAAGCGCCAATACTTGAGCCCTACAGGGAAGCGTACCAGAGCCCTACAGGGAAGCGTACCACACTTAATGAAAGCGAAGCAAGGCAGGATAACACTTAATAGAGAAATGTAGCGGCAACCACGGTTACCGCCACACAGCCACGGGACTCTTCCCCTCCCCCGCCGTTTATGACGGTCGGTGAGAAGAACAGTCCCGCTGGCTCAAGACCGCTATACGTGTACTTCGCGGCCAGCGCTTCAGACGTGTAGCGGGTGTCTCGCCGCTAGGGCAGTAACACATTACTCGGACCGAGTTTCGACCCAATCCGTCTTGGTGCCCCCCCTCTCCTCCCCCTCAGTGTTAGTTATGGCTTTGGCGGCCCACAACGTAAAGGCCTTACGCACTAGTCCTCAGTCCACCCGCCCAGCCCCGGGCTCACCAAGCGAGGTTGTTTTTGACGTGAGGGGACTTATTCATGGACGAGGAGGACACTTGATAACAGACTCCTCTTCCTCTCTGCCCGTAAAAATTTCGAGGCTGTCCCCGAGGAACATTGTCCTCGCTCGGACCCGGCTCTTAGCCCGAACTTCCAGCTCTTCCGCCATTGAAGGAGTGGAAGTTAGTCCGGCCCCCAGTGTCCGTTCGGGCAGTATACCTCTAGAGATGCAGGAAGACGCTAGAGCTCAAGGATGATACACGGCTATTCCTTGACTAGCAAACCCGGCATGACGCGCTACGCATTCAGGTCTACAGGTAGACTTTAATAGTGAATAGTTTTTGTAGACTCCTCAGACCCGGACGCAGATCCAATTTGTTGCTTGAGCAGCCCACCCAATTTCCCCTGTGAAACCCAGCTGCGTGCACTTGTCAGCTCGGTTTACGCCCTTTGGCGTTGCAGTTGCCTCATTCCTCAGTCTGCGGTCTTTAGCCATTTTCATTTTGGCGGAGGAAGGGCAGGCTAAGTTATCAATTTGAAAAAAAAACAAACAAAAAAACCCTGATATTTCGCGTACTATGGGTAGGTCCTTCAACCATGTGGCCCGCTCCATCTACCTTGGGCCTGCAACCATTATCTCGTCCAAAGGGACGCCCTTAGCGTGCTTGCAAAATTTTGCGTGTTTGGGGGGCGTAAATCGCAGTGATGCCCGGCCGGGTATGTAGCTGCGCAGAGTCTGCGTATTGCAAAACTTTACACTCTACCACCACGGCACCTTCTTTCAGAGAAGGTCACGCCTTTGAATGGATTTTCAGGCTCTAGTATTCAGAGTCCAAGATTTCGCCAGCCCGGGGTCATATCCCCTCGGTTCATTGTACCGAAGCCGGGGGTGAGGTGGCGGCCGGTAATAGACTTAAGTCGGTTTAACCAATATATAGCAGCTCCCCATTTCTTCATGAAGCGGCGCAGGGTGTGAGAAACTTGGTTTAGAGGAACGATATCACTGTCGGTCACGTACCTCACTTCCCTATTCAGCACATCTCATCACAGAATTCCTACGGTTTGTGTTCATCGCCGCTCTTCCTGTCTTAGCGATTCTCCCTGGGTTTTCACCAGGGTATGAGCGCAGTGGTCGCGCATTGCAGGAAACTGCGATTTCTCCCACTTCAAATTATACGGACGGTCTGTTACGGATAAATAAGACACGTCAAGTCCTTTGCAGCTCATCCTCGGTTGGATGGTGGAATTGGACAAGTCTATCCGAACTCTTCTCAGGACCTCGTTCACCTGAGGATGAGGTTTCTGTCCACTCGCAATAACGTGAGGCTTCCGCCAAGGGATTGCCGCGTTATAGTCTTGGCGCCTTACAAGCGCACTGACTTCGGAAAAGCCGCCAAAAGATTTAAAAAAAAAAAAAAAAAAAAAGAAGCTTGATCCCTGTCAGGAAATTTCCCAATCTTCCCTCTCAGTCGGCAAGAGTGGCTTCGTCTCCTCGGAGTTATTAAAGACGCTTATGCGGAATTGCCCCTCAGGCGAGGCACCTGCTCAAAGTCCGTGCGCATGAGGTGCGCGCCCTAGCTACCAGCGTGGCGTTTCAGAGGAACATCGCGCTTCGCGATATTATCGCTTCAGTTGGCTGGAGATCGGACTCAACCTTTGCGAGGTGTTACGCGGGGTTGGAGGAGGTGGCTTTGCGTCCCCCAACCCTCTCAAGCGGGGGGCTGCCCATCCGTTGGGGGCTCTGGGTAGTCTTCCCTGCTACCTGCCGGACTTTCCCTCGTCAGCATCCGTTGGGGGCCACTGCTGACGAGAGTCTGTCCAACCATTAGGGTTATGCTTCGCAAGCTCACCGCTGTTTTCTGCGGGATTCAGTCGGCCGAGCTAGGTACGCTTCCCACGGCCCTGTCTCTGCTGCATCCGGGGGTGGCTCTGCAGCCGGGGATAGGTCCGTAGGTCGGTCGCTTCGTGGTTGCAACTTACACGTAGCAAGACCCTCCTTTATTAAGCATGTTCGTAACCCCGACAGTCTGCGGGGACCCGAACATTCAGGATTGGCGTGCGTTACTCCTTACGTGTTTTGTAACCGCGAACAGGACGTCGAGCGAGGAGTCGGCCACGCGCCCCGCTGTACTCGAGCTACTGGCAGCGCTCAAAACATGGACACGCAGATCCTCGGGTCAGAGCCATGACCATGTCGGACAGTTCGTCAGTGGTGGCGAATTTCGAAATCAATCACATTCCCGGAAGGATGAATGTGCTCGTGGGACGCTCTGTGTCGAAGGTGACAGATAACGCACACAGTATGGTCTCTGTCCGCAGATCATTCATTCCGTCAGAGGTCCGACCTCTGTGCAGCGAGGAGGATTACAAACTTTCCCTCTTGATCTCGCTAGTACTAGACTCCCAGGCCGGTCACGCGATGCTGCCCATCCTGTGGGAAGCGATATTCGGGTATGCATACCCCTCGGCCTGTCGCGTACATAAGGTTTGTCAGAAACTGTGCATGCACCGTTGCGAGATAATTCTCATCGCGCCACTCTCATGGGCAAGGCTTCGGTCTCGGATCTCTTCAGCCTTCCCCAAGAAATCTCGAGGAAATTGGCGATCAAACGCGCGCTCCTGAAACAGCCGCGGCAACTGATCTCTCGCCCCTACCCAGCGTGCCTGGCTATTGTCAAGTCAGCCGTGAGAGGCAGGAAACCCTCGGATAGCGCAGTGGAGCGCATCGCAGCCACTAGAAGGTTATCCTCCTTAAGACCTATGAAGGGAAGTGGAGGGTCCGTAGTGACAGATGTGCGGAAAGAAGTCTGACCCAGAAAACTTAAGAGCCGCCACATGTCGCGGACTCCTTTGAGTGGCTGGCGGACGAGTAACATATCACCCCTTAATCTATCATAATTTACAGATATATTGTATCACAATTAAGGGCTGTCGGGTGATGATTTCAGACACAAACATTTCGGTAAAGGCGACCTGGAACAACAACATAAAATGTTCTCGAGTTACTCGCGAACATATCCACGCAAAATCCAGTCTCAGAGTCCTTCCCTATATGGTCTCTCCCGTGGGTCCACCTTTCTGAATTCAGATCGTTTTGAGCCGCTTTCGCAAACACACTTCAAGTGTAGGAGGTGACGCGCAAAGACGTGCTTTGTGGTCGCGCTTGCGTCGGCTGGAAGGGTGGAGCAAATTCACGCACTTTCAGCAGTTCCAAATTGCTTTGTACCTACAGTTCAGACGGGACGGGTCGGTAGCCCTGCTCACATGCTGTGAGTTCGTGGCTAGAAATCGTTTGCCGGAGATTGCACCACAGGGATAGTCATACCGCCCGTGGCTTACTCAAACGCGATCCGGTTATATGTCGGACCCGGTACGGGCGCTTCGGATTTATCTTAAGCGCACCGCATCTATTCGTGGAGATCTCTCGCGGTTATTTCTGCCTGTCAGTCTCGGCAGGACATGGCCGCCCAAACTGTGTCCATCTGGTTTGTGTCTGTGATCGGAAAAGCAACGAAGAAATCTCTCCGCAAGCTAGACGCCAACTCAGGTTCGCGCTCACGAGGTACATGTCCTCGCGCTGAGCGTCACACTCCATAGAAACACAGCCCTGAGAAATAATAATCCGCTCATTCGGATGTAAAGGTCAGACTCAGCTTTCGCGAGATTTTATCTCCGCGATCTTTCCGCGCTACACCAACCCTTATAGTGTATCGGGGCTTTGGCTGTAGCACAAAAGGCCACGCAATCAATTACTGTCACTCACGCACAGTGGGACTCAGTGTCCCACTTTACCGGCCGGACTTTCTCTCGCGGCATTCGGAGGGGACCCTGCCGCCGAGCGTCTGTCCAACCAGTAGGGTCAGCTTCACGGTTCACCTCTGTTATCCTCCTTGGGCATTGACAGTCTGGTTGAACCAGGTACGCTTCCCCGGACCTTCACCCGTGCATCCGGAGGGGGCTCTGCTCGGGTGTCTGTCTGTACGCTTACCCGGACCTTCACCCGGGCATCCGGAGGGGGCTCTGCTCGGGTGTCTGTCCGTTATACATGTACATGGTTATGGGATTTTAACTGTTGTACATGTTAGTGAGTTTGTCCCTTCAGTGGCCTTGTCTGCCCGGCTGCGCAGACTGGTTCTATAGAACCTATCGCTCTCTACACCTGCACGGCCTTAGTGCCTTCACATCCTTGAGAGCGGGGGGACACCTGGCTGAAGTCGTGAGGACAGTTCTTTCCTTTGTAATAAAGGAATGCCTGAGGCTGGGATTCTGTGTCACCTGAAAGGAAACAGCAACTCCCTCCTCCTGTTTGTTATTCTCCTATAGTATCATGTCATCTGGTATATCCGTAGGAGAAATTTATTTTTACAGTAAAATGTCTTTCTCCTAGGTACTTACCAGATGACATGATATCATATCACCCTCCCTCCTCCCCGCAGTTCCTGCCCAGGCAAGCGGTGGGAAACTGGCGATTGGGGGTTGGGTCAGGTGACTTGGGAGTCACGTGCCAGGCTAACTCACTGGGGCAAAAGAGTCAATAGAGGGTTATCCCTCTTGTTGCCAAGTACGCTAACGCTTCTGACTGAAGTCGTGGGGGTATAGGGGGAATCTCCTATAGTATCATGTCATCTGGTAAGTACCTAGGAGAAAGACATTTTACTGTAAAAATAAATTTCCATGAATAAACATGATTTGTGATTATGTGATTTGCTGCTGTCTTTTAAAACTCTGCTGTACCTGTTTTGTAAGCCGTGTGCATCTGTGATAATATTGGATTGATATCTGTTCCCAAAAGCAACAGATTATACAAGTACAATGTATATGTACCTAGCTGATAGTATATTCTGTATGCCATGTGAATGCTTGTTAGTATATTCTGTATGGCAGTTGCTGGTTTGACATGTACCTACTCCCTTATTCTTCTGACAGGCATGTCTTGAAGCAGTACTGCAGTCTATGGGTCTTGAGGGGTTCAGGCGCCATGCTGTCAATGTTGCAGACTTCTACCGTAAACAGCGTGATGCTTGTATAGCTGCTGCTGAAAAACATCTCACAGGTAAATTGACACTTCAGAAAGAGGGCAGGTGTCTAGTTAGATGAGTGACTGTGATAGGGGCGAGCGTTTTGCAGTCTGTTAAATAACATGTCTGTTCATAAGTTGGAATGTAGGCAGTTCCAGACTTTGTATTGCCTCCGGAAGCATGAGTTGAGTGTATTCAACAAAATGTGGGATGATACTGGTGTATGTGCAAGATGACTGGAATGAAAACATGATTGATTCAGTGTTTGACAATAATTATTGTCTGATTTCTGCAGGACTGGCCGAGTGGTATGTGCCCAGTGGAGGGATGTTTTTGTGGATTCGTCTCTTGAACATCACAGACAGCTTCCAGCTGATCGCAGAGAAAGCGCAGGCAGCAGAGGTTCTGTTTGTGCCTGGCCGAGCGTTCATGGTGGACGAGACAGCACCAACACCCTACATCCGTGCTTCATACTCACTGGTCTCCCCTGAAGACATGGACAAGGTGTGTAGTGCAGCTGTTGTCTTGCTCACAGCGAGCAAGTTTTTGTTCACTGTTCTTATTTACACTACACTTTAGCATGCATTTGGATCTGACGAACTGCTGTTCATGTTGGGGTTGTGTTTTCTGGTTGCAGCTTTTAGTGGTACAGATTATTGTGTATTGTGCGGTGTATTGTTGTAGTCATTTATGTTCTCATCAAGTTTCCACAGCTTCCATCTTCAAGAGACATTCTTGTGCACTCACTGTAAGTCTTTATGAACCCTTTCAAAGAGTACATCTGTGGGAGTAGGTGATATGGCTTATCTTCATGGTCACTGCTTCTTGCAGTTTGTTTTCTTTGCCAATTCCATGAAGATAGATGGAAGCTGATTTTGTGTGGTGCACATTTCAGATTATGATCTGATAATTTAGTTTCGTGTGTTTATTAAGGTTTTTCTGTTTACAGGCATTTCAGAGGCTAGCTGCTCTTTTGAAGGAAGAGGCTAAGTAATGAGGATCTGACTCGGAAATCCTCTCTGGATGAACTGTCTCCACTGAAGTGTCATACAAAGTACACAGCTTTATGGACAGTGTTTTTGCTGAGATTCGTTGAGCTGTTACTGTCCTCAGTAGAGTCGTGAAGAACTACTTTTCTAATGAAAAAAGCAGATGATGCATTTATATCCAAATATGTTTGACATGCTTTTATGTACAATGTACAGTAACAGCATTTTTCTACTTCAGAGGAATTTTACACCCATGTACGTATGTATTCCATGGATTTACATACGTAATATGCTGAAGAAGAAACTGCACCTGTGATATGAGCATGTATGTGTAATTTTATGTTTTGTTGTTTGAATGTGCAAAGATACTATCTTTTGTAGATGTCATATACAAAGATACTGCATTTTGTAGACACTGTCATGTACAAAGATAATGTCTTTTGTAGACGTTGTCATGTACAAAGATACTGCGTTTTGTAGACGTTGTCATGTACAAAGATACTGCGTTTTGTAGACATTGTCTTGTCCAAAGATACTGTGCGTCTGTTGTAGAAATTGTCATGTCCAAAGATACTGTCTTTTTTAGGCATTGTTATGTACAAAGATACTGTCTTTTTTAGGCATTGTTATGTACAAAGATACTGTCTTTTGTCGACATTGTCATGTACAAAGATACTGTCTATTGTTGACATTGTCAAAAAGAAGGGGTTTTTCTATCAAGTGTGTGAAAAAGCTGCATGCAAGACATATAACGAAGATTCCCTACCAGGAGGTACTGTCGAAACTGATAGAAAGAAGAGAGAGAGTATGTTTTGGCAGGGAACCCTCAATATAAATAACATTATCTTTAATGTTTATGTATCCACCAAACTATTGCTTTTTGAAGACACAGTGGAAGACAGTACAAAAGATACTGATAATAAGCAATGAACTGGTGTTTCGCTTGTTTTCTGCTGTAGCTTTTCCCTGCAAGGGTTGTGAGTAAATGTTTGCCAATGATTTTCCAGAATTTAGTGGTCAGGATTTCTTGTGGCAGCTGTCTGGGTAGTGTGTGAATCAAGTGTAATTTTGCAATTATATGGTTTGTTTGGCATTCATAAATCTAAGGAAGTCTGCACTGAACAAGTAATGCTTTTGTTCAGACCTGTAATATTGACTTGATCATAACTGAACCAAGTCTGCAGTACCTATTCAGTGCATCCTGGATATTGAGCTGGTATGTTATTGCTGGTTACCATTAATCACTTTACTGATGGCATTACCATTAATTATCATCAATGTTATGCTTTTTAGCAAGGAAAAGAAGTTTGATTTTTTTTATTTTTTTTTGGATTCATTTTACTTTATGCCAGTAACATTTACATATATGCCAGTCTACACAGATAAAAGCTTTTTTTTGCGGCCAAAATATTTGGCTTCCTTTGGTTCTTCCATCTGTGGTGGTGTTGCATCATTTTGAAGAATTCCACAGCACACTGCACAACTAATCAGATGTGAGTAGCCATTCAAGAATAAATGCTGTAAAAGATGGCTTTGCATCAGAGATTGTGTGCATGTAAATGTGGGTGTGATTGAGAGAGAGAGGGGGAGAAATGAAGACATTCAATGCGCAACCATTTTACAAAATACTCATTGAACAGCAGGTCTGATAACTTTCTTCTTGTAAACACTGTATTTGATAAATATATACAGATTACAAATTCATGCATAACCTCGATAAACAAACGATCCAGTTCTTGCACACCACCTACCACACCTCTGAGAGAAAGCGACTTATCATGCTCCTATCTGTGACAATGGCAGCACAAATCCCAGCACTGTCTGTGCAACACAAAGTCTAATTTGCTGCTTTGTTGGCTTCAGTCTCTTCCTCTATGGTGGGAGGATGTTCCAGGACGTTGTCAATCAGACCAAACTCTTTCCCTTCGTATGGGTTCATGAAGCGGTCTCTCTCCATTGAGGCCTCTGTCAACAGAACAGGTTCCCACAGTCAAATTTGCTATGGTTACATCTACATATGTTACATGTTGCACATTCACCTTTAACTACATAACTGATATTTTACAAAGCAGCAGCTAGCTAGAACTTCATATCTGTAGGAACTTTCACAGGACAAAAGTCTTGGCTGACCTAAAAGTATAAGACAATTGTCCTGAATATTGTCTACTGTGGCACAGAAATGAAACGACATGTCCACCTCGGTAAGAAAGTAATCAGATATTTTGGAAATGAATCAGTATATGACCAATGTGTGACACAGACATGAAGCCCTTCAGCAGCATTAACTTGTTTACTTACCAATGACTTCAATAGGTTGACCAGTGTGTTTCACGTACAGATGGTTGATCTGACGTTTCAGTTTCACAATCTCCTCAGCTTGGATCTGGATGTCTGTTGCTTGACCCTGGTGGGGAAAAATGAAACACTGTTATATCTCTCCCCCAGGTACCCATACATCCCCCCCAAAAAAAACAACAACAACAACAAAAAACAAACAAACAAAACACACACACACACACAAAGCAAACAAAATGACATAAATTAAAGACTCTAAATACAAGTTATCACTAGACATTGTGGCAGTCACATTACTATAAAACATAATCATAAATAATTATGTTAAACAGAGACAGTAAAAATGAAAACAGCCATGAACTTCTGCTGAGCAATATCACAAATGAGCTTTATCACAGCAAACTCTCTTTGGGAAAGCTGACTAAATAAGATGGTAGGTAGACACAGTGCATTACACATGTTATTTAAAAAAAAAAAATGTCCTGATTGTGCACCTAAAGGTAATGTACAGGAATAATTCAGTGCACTGTTGACACTCACTGCAGCTTGGCCTGATGGCTGGTGCACCATGACACGGGAGTTCGGCAGGGAGTAGCGCGCACCTTTCTGTCCAGCACAGAGCAGTAATGATGCCATGCTGCAAGCCTGACCCACGCACCAGGTGTTTACTGGGGGTTGTACATACTGCATCGTGTCGTAGATACCCAGTCCTGCTGTCACTGATCCACCTGGGATTGAACAAACATCAAAATGGACACAAATGACATGGCGTCATGCTTAGGCAAAAAAAAAAAAAAAAAAAAAATTGTTGTTTCTGGTAACCCGACCGACCCTATCCCCCCCCCCCCCCCCCCCCCCCCCAAAGATACAAGCACAGCCAGTTTCGGTTTTCATGCGCCTGTCATCAGGGAAGTCATGCGCCATCGCGGACCCAAGATTAGAACAAAGTATGGTAAGATAGTGTGTTATAATATTAAATACAGTTTCACAGAGCATCATTTCCTATTAATACCCGTTTCTTTGTTCTTGGATATGTGTGTGTGTGGGGGGGGGGGGGGGGGGGGTAAAAAAAACCACAAAAAAACCTACCTACCTACCCTATTTTTTTTAGCCATGTTACCAGAAACAATTTTTTGGGGGGGGGGGGGGCTTATGAAGCTGGAGTACCAGTTCCTCTAGTTAACAGACATTCAACACCACATAAAGAGACTAATAAAACTATTAACTGCTTTTAGTTTTAGCTGCTCAACACTACCATCTTTTAAGTTTTTTTGCTGGCTCATCGCTGAGTATGAATGTTGTCCAGTCTATGCTTCTGTTTTTGGTTCTTACCACTGTTTTTTTTTTTTTTTTCTCACTTAGGTTCTATCTGGGCTTTTTGTGTGTTTGGTCTTTGTTTTGATTCATTTGTGTTTCATCTCTGCTTGTCTTGTAATAGTTTACCTACGTTTTCTGTTCTTGATCTGTGCTTACTATATTTTGGTGACTAGAACTAGTAGAAGGCAGCTGCGTGTGTTGTTCTTGAACTAATTTTAATCTGTCTCCACTCCCTCTCCTTCCGTTTGCACCAGTCTCCTGACATTCAGCTTGTAACAAAATTTCCCGCCCTTTCCCAGCCTGTACAATCGGGCTTACCTGGACTGTTGATGTACATGTGAATCGCTTTCTTGCTGCTCTCAGACTGAAGAAACAGCATCTGTGCCACTACCAGACTTGACAACTCGTCAGTGATCTGTACAACAACACAGAAAATGCTTCAGATATTTATCATTACATCAAGCGATGCACAGCCAAATTCCATGCTTTGTCCTTGAATTCACACGCCACTCGAGTCTACCAAATGGTCAGAAGTTGGGCACTCACTAGCACTGCGTTTACCACTGTTGTTTGATACAGATCAGCTGCAAGTACTTTACTTGCTGACACAATTGTGTACATATCTGCATATGCATACATATATGCATTATACTCACGGGTCCCATGACACAAATAATTCTCTCCTTCAGCAGACGGGAGTAGATGTCGTAGGCTCTTTCTCCTCTTCCCGTCTGTTCAATAACGATGGGAACCATGGGATGCAAGTGCCATGGTGACATGTGGAACTGCCGTATGCTGGCACTGGACTTCGAGCATGTTTTGACTAAACACTGTAAACCAGCAAATGACCTCAAGATTACAATATTGCTGCGAAGTACAATACAGAAATACAGGAAAAACCCCTTTTTCGCTAAGAAAAGTAACCACGGTGCCAGGTACCACTACAAGTTACAACTAATACGAAATGACAAGGCTTTCGCAAAACATTAACGGAATTTCCAAGTGACATCATTTCAAAGTTAGCTGTTTCATTATTTACGTCTGTTGGTGATGAAGCTCGAGCACAGTGGCATTCTTTACACGAATCACGATTAAACAGGCATTCTTTCATAACAACAAGCTTTTCAGATTATATACTCACACGAAGAAAACTAGTGCGCATGTTTGTGGGGTGCAAATTACAAACGCGAAAGGAAATTTGGACCAGCAGGACTGTTATGACACGCTCGGAAAGAATATCGTCTGCACAGGATGTTCCTGCAAATGCTCATAATAATCTCCCTTCATTCGTCGACGTCACATCCGCGCGCAGCGCGTGCTTCGTTTCTACTCGCAACCACGTACATGGCGGGGTGGCAACAGTAAACAGTGTCGACGAGTCTGCGACTGTTGCGCACTGACAAAAAGCAGACCGTGACAGATGGCTTCTACACTCAGAAGAAACACATTTGTACTTGAGTAAGTGCACCTTTGTATAATTTCGCCTTGTTTTGCTGTTTTTGCTTTTCTCGAAAAAAGTGTAAATGGTCTGCAAGCAGACGACACTTTCGGCAGGTGCGCGGAAAGTTCTGAGAGCAGCGATCTGAACAAATTGACATGCATCTTTTAGATCCTTGCCCAAAGTTTGCTGTAAACAAGTAATTGTGGCTATATACGATGCGTAGACACGTAGCTGTGCGTAAATATATCCGTGGGTCATTGGACACGGGCAAATTGCCAGTGGCTTCCTTTGAAGTGGTAGTGCTAGAAGCCGTGAATTAGGCCCCAGGCTACTTCGTGGGGGGAAAAAAAAGTCAGCATTTTTTTCTGTGTCAAAAGGAAATATCTATCATGTGTAAAGTAAAAAAAAAAAAAAGTTGCAGCAGCACTGGTGTGTTGATCACACACACACACACACACACACACACACACACACAAAGTTCATTGCACTTGAAACAATGAAACTGGTAATAAAACAACAGTAACGAAATTTTTTTTTAAAGCAAAAAAAAAAAAGGCAAACAACAACAACAACCAAAAAAAAAAAAACTCAAGAATTTGGCAATTTCTAAAACATTTGTAGTGGTTTTATTTTTACCACATTCATGATTTTAGAAGTATGTTATAAAGGTGAAAATGGAAAGGGATTGGTGACAGCTGTCTTGTCATTTTTGTTCTGGTGGGAACATGGTTATTGTCATATGTAAGACTTTTTTTCTGCTCTCTGTTACTAATTGGTTATGTAGTTTAATGGCACATTTCGTGTGTTCCCTTTCAATTAAATTAAATTAAAAGTGAAATTATTAGAAACTGTCCTATGGAATGAAATATCTTTCGTGACTGGCATATTTTATTTAACACACAGCATACCAGAAATCTCTGTCTTCAGTTCTTCCTGTTGCATCTTTCTTTTCAGTATGTGTGCTTGTGTAGCGATGTGAGATATTACTGTACCTCAGTTAAACTCAAGCTTACTTTAAACAAATAAAAATTTTTTTGTTATTGTTTATTTGCATTTGTTGAGCTTCTAGTTGTAGTATACTTTGCCTGTTTG
Organism: Batillaria attramentaria; assembly: GCA_018292915.2. NCBI lineage: Eukaryota > Metazoa > Mollusca > Gastropoda > Batillariidae > Batillaria > Batillaria attramentaria. The sequence continues at coordinate 5,492,452 of JACVVK020000002.1, forward strand.
GGCAGGTGAACAGGTTCCTGAATAACGTGCTAGGTAGGAATAGGTTTGAAATTGTTATTTTTAGTTGGTCAGTATTTTTGATGTGGGTGTTGCAGTGGCCCAACTGGTCCATCCTTACCAGCCCATGTGTCAGGGATGGATCGTCAAAATCTAATGCGGTTGAAGGTCAACCGCATTGCCCTGGTGCAGGAGCTGCATGTTGAACACATCCTCGGCCATCTCACAAAAGTTGGCATCATCACTGAGCCTGACCTCCGAAAGATCGAGATGGGGCGCACACCACAAGACCGTGCCCGTATTTTGATTGACTTACTCCCTACAAAAAGTAAGGATTTGGACTGGTACAAGAGCTTCCGGGATGCTCTCCTCAACCCTGATGGCAGTAACAATGTAAAGCAGAGATACAAATCTCTGGTGGAGTTCTTGGACAACACCATGATCCACCGCCCAACTTCTCAGGCAGGCAAATTCAGTGAGGTGGAGAGTCGGTCAAAGCGGTATCCCCGCTACCCCAGGTATGAGCCCCTCCCTCAGATTAGTGAGAAAAAGACAGGGCCTAACGTTCTGAACCTGGAGGAGGAATGGGGACAGGGCTTACGGCAGCCGTCATCCAGTACACAGTATTTTGATGTGGACAAAATGTCGTCAGTCAGTGGTGACAGCCAAAAGCCTATGATGCTGGTCAAAGGATTCTTTCACCAATGGATCCCCACACCTGATAATTTCAGGTAAGCAGTGTACATTTGATGTACATGGTTTGAACATGTGATGGACTGAACTGAATGACATTGAATAAGATGGTGACTGTTAGTCGGAGAAACACAACAACAACAAAAACAACAACAAAAAACAACAACTGTGAAACAGTTGTATTTTTTTTTATCTGAACTTTATCTTTACTATACCTGATGTGAATTCAGATGTATGTTGTACAAAAGGCAAAATAAGATAAAAATGGAAAGAGACTGTTGACAGTTAACTGTCTTGTCATTTTTGTTCTGGTGGGAACATGGTTATTGCTAGTGATAAGATTTTTTTTATTTTATTTTATTTATTTATTTATTTATTATTATTATTTTTTTTTTTTTTTTTTTGGGGGGGGGGGATGTTATATATCTGTTCCTAGTTGGTTCTGCATTTTAGTGGCACATTTTGTGTGTGCACATGCACTTTCAGTAATCGTAAATTGAAAGTGAGATTATTAGAAACTGTGACTGGCATATTCTATATTTTAACACATAGCATACATACACCACAATTCTCTACTCTACTCCATCAGTTCTCCTATTGCATCTTTTATTTCGCATATATTTGGCATACATAATTTGAACTGAATGACATGGTATGTGTGTGAGATGGTGAAGCATTAACTGTTAAGGTAAGAAAAAACAAACAAACAGAGGAACAGTTACATTTTTGCATCTTGAACCTTTCCCTTACTGTATGCATTAATCATTAATCATTTTATATAACAAATTTTATAAACTGGCCATGTGCACTGAAGAGCACAAATGATGTGGCAAAATTCTGGTTTTACCAGAGTATATGTATAGTGTTCACTGTAAAACATACTGTGAATTTCTGAGTAACACCAGGCGTCACATGCATTGCTGCTAGAAATAGGTGGTGGTTAAAGGCAGCTTAAAATCATTGTGTCATCTCTCTGAGTATAATCCCCACTGCAGGAGTCCCTTGTGAGCTCTGTTTTCAATGTAGTGAAAAGCTGCCAAGCCTGAGGTTGTATGTAGTTGGTCCCTGGACCAGCGGTTTATAGCAGCAGTTAGCGGCTATTGATTGGTTTCATTAGGGCCAACCCTTGAGGACTGCAAATCTATGTTGTTGCCAGTTCCCTGGGAGCAGCCGCTTCAAATTGCCACTTGTGTAGCTGTCGCAGCCAAGTGATGGTACAGTTGTACCTGTACAGGCGTTTCTTTCCAGAAACAGTGTGTAACAGGTTTTAAAATAAATGCACATACCAAGCAAATCTGCCAAAAACCATTATGTGCAACTATGTCCTGCTGATGCACTTTGCATTTTTGCGTTTATGAGTCATATCCTCATTGACACAAAGCCCCACTTCATAAGCCCACCATACCCATGTATTCGACCCCCCCCCCCCCAACAAATAAATAAATAAATAATTGAAAGTTAATACATAGATCAATTTTGAAAATAAAATGAAATAAAATGACAAGAAAAAAAAAATGAAGAAAATAATTCTCAACCAGCACTCAAACACAATTACTTAACACTTTCAGCCCTACCACCATATCACCTACGGTCTCGCAGACCCTAACAATAATATGCGTGAATGTGACCGACTCTCGTATGCTCTGCACAGTGGAAGATTCCCCTATAGGATGGATCCTATACTTCTTGAGAAATAGGGTTTTGTATGCAAGAGCCCAGCTTTAGATCTAGCACACTTGAAAAACTCCCAGGCAGAGAGCGTTATTGCTATTGAGATTCCTTCAGGGCTGAAAGCTAGGGTTAAACAAACCGAACTGCGCAATAGGTTTATCTTTTTTAACGATCTAGACTGCACAGTTATATTGAAAGTGTACACTCTGAATAGAATGCCATCCAAAAATTCTCTATCAGGATGAATCATGCTCATCATGAAATTTACAGATCACTGCTGGAATTACCTAAGACGCTCCGCCAAGAGCTAGAGGAAGCTGGTACACCAGAAGCAGAGGAACAGCTGCGCAAGGAGCAGGAGGCTCTGCAGTATCTCCGTCGCCTGGAGGTCATCTCTGCCCTAGCTCGCCGCCGACAGCTGCCACCTGGCTTTGAGTTATGCATGTGTGATGCAGTGCAGGATCTTCTGTCTCAACCACACCTGTACCACTTGTATCTCAAACACCTGCGCACCTTACAGGACAGTGAGGTATACCTGATGAAAGACATCTGTGCCAGTTATGCATCTATCCTGGAGATGCTTGCAGTCGATCTTTCCTCCAGTCTCCATCGACAGGTGGTGGGCATGGGGTTCCGCTTGGCTGACTTGCTGGTTGTTGTGGAGATGTGGCCCCAAGCAGAGGAGACCCTCCTGGCTATCATCAACTTCCTGGGCTCCCATACTGGGCTGGAGACATGGGTGAGATTCCAGTGGACATAGTGTTCTCTGTGATTAAAAAAATACAAGGGTTCCTTGGGACCCTCTCTCCACATTTGTGAGGGTCCTTTTGTAAATTTGGAGGGCCCAAAGTCTGAAAATCAAGACCATTTTGTTTTTGTTGTTTACAGAAGTATTCAAGTAGGAGAGATGTATGTGAATTGTGGTATGTTAGCCATTGTGAATCGGCAAGGCGAGGAACCCACACGCTTACCAAATAGAGCATTATGATTGAACAGTGTCCCAGGGTGCACAATGGCTCAGCGGAACTGTGATGCTGCAAGTGTCCGCTGCTAGTTACATATTGTTTTTTGTTCATCGAGTTTCTGGGAAAATGTTGGAAATATACTATTCGTCACAGTGAGACCAAAAACGTGCGTCCCCTGTGACATGCTGTTCTCAAATTTGTGCGTCAATTTAAGAGTTTGGTGCATAAAAATGCGCACACCTGTATGTAATCGGGAACACTGGGACATTTTACTACATTTGACTATTTATTTGGCCTATATAATGTGGTAGTGGTTAAAGTCTTGTCCTCTGCCTTGACCCAAAAAGATCTCGGTGAATATGAAAGCGATTACATGTCATGACATATGTTGCAGGTGGATGAGTACAAAGCTCAAGTTCGCTTGATGGGTGTGCGGAATGACTCGTGTGATCTGTCTGCTGCCCAGCGTAGCTATTTTTCAGCAGCTCAGCTGACCTATCAGATACAGCTTGTATCATTTGGCCAACGTCTGCTTTACGAGGGTCGCTTGCACCAGGAACTCAGCACCATGCTGCTTGAGTACGGTTCCATCAACTCTGCCCATGGCTGGTCACGCAAAGCCCTTCAAGTAAGCCAGTATTTGCTCATATCCATCATCTCACTCAGACTTATATTTGCAGTAGCATTGCAGTTGCAGTGTCATTGTTCTTGCCTAAGCCATAATTATGGCAGTAACCTAATGGCAGTGTGTACCTTGGAGTTAGTGTAGACTCCTCTTCCCTAGATCATAAATCTGGTACTTTATTTTCTTTAAAAGGGAATCAGAAAGAGAGGGTCCATTAAGAACCATTTAATGTTTTTAAATTAAATTATTATTATTCTTTTGTCTTTGTGTGTGTGTGTGTGTGTGTGTGTGTGTGTGTGTGTGTGTGTGTGTGTGTGTGTGTTTTCCTTTTTTATGGTTCCTTGCTTCACCACTTTCCCCTTTTAACTGTTTATTTCTATGTTTCTTATTTTATCTTTCATTTTGATTTCCATTTTTTTAAAAACTGGTAACAGCTTTTATACAGAGCATAGTTACACATTGTATCTTAGCAATAATTTTTGTTTTGTTTTTTACTCTCAACTGATGACAGCAGTTTAGGTGGGTTTGAGATGGGGAAGAGGGTTGGAGGGTTGGTACATGTTAATTTGAAATTCCTGCGTGTCACCACATATGCATGGAGCCAGAAGAATAGAAGAATATTATGCACAAACACTATCAGTACCTTCTGCTGTGCCGCACAAGCGTTACATCTGTAGGTTGTGATTGTTGCTACATTGTAGGAGGTTGACCCAGAGGACCATGAGGCAGTAATAGAGGTAGTGACCCAAGCTGTGATGACCCACTGTGCCTGCTGGCAGGCCAAAAAAGCTGAGACTCTGGCAGTATTTGCTGTTCAGCTGGCCTTGTAAGTACATGTACCTGAATCTGCTCCTTTTGCACGATAAAAAAAAAATAAAAAATCAGCAATTTAACAGAATGCTGGCAGTTTCATAGTTTTTTTTTTAAGAGATGAAGAGTGGGCACTCTATGAACCAGCATGTGATGACAACATGCTACACCTCTGAAATGACAGATCCCGATGTGATATTAACTGCTGTAACATACACAATTGTAACAAGAATTCCTTTCTTTATCTAAGGATTCTTTAATGTCTGAGTCCTACTGATATCTGTAGATTGTTCAAACAGCGCCTGCCTTTGTTTTTTCCACTTTTTACGGTGTCTGTATAACTATCATGTGGTTATCTACCTTTTAGATTTTTTTTTTAAATCCTTCTTTACTGTTTTTTTCTTTTTTGGAGTTTTTTTTTTTTTTTTAACAATACAGTACAAAACATCACACTGTGTGCAACAATGTTAAGGATAACGATACATAGTTACAGTGCAGTACAAAATTACAAAATTTACAAAATCACAATACAATGATTACAATAAAAACACCATAGATAACAGTAACTGTGTTCATGCACACACACACACACACACACCTCTGCAACCTTGACACAGTACATGTAGGTTGAATAAGTAGTTGTACATTGTAATGGTAGAAAAACATGATTGGTGTTTTCAGTGAGAAGTTTGGCAAGCATCATCCCCTGTACCTGAAAGCACTCAGCAGTCTGTGTCAGTTCTGTAATGAGTTCAAGCAGGATGGGACAGGAGTGCAGTTGGCTAAGGTACAGTAACAGGTTTCAGGTTTTTGAAAATAATAGAAATCAGAACATCAGTATAGCCCTCTTTAATAGGGGTGACAGTCACTCTGTCAATGCAGATACAGTCTGAAGTAAAATGAACCAAAAACAGAGAGCCAGGATGCAAGAGCAAGTTGCAAGTTAGAGAGTGATATGCCAGCTGTGATCACAAATGGTCAAAGGCACACGATACAGCGTAAATCCAAAATGCACTTTCTGTAGAAAAGCCTTTTTAAACATTTACATGTACCAGATGAAAATCAAAGTGCATTGTGCACCACTTAATATTATATAATAATAAGTGCACAATGCACTTTGATTTTAATATTAATATTATAATAATAATGACATATTCCATGACTTTTTAAAAAAACTGTTCAGGAGTTGCTGGATGCTGCAGAAAAGACCTACGGCTGCGAGTCACTGACACTGGCAGCTGCTCATCGAACGCTGAGCAAGGCACTGATGGTTAAACAAGCATTCCGTACAGATGATGGCTACTACACCCATGCTATGGAGGCTGTCCGCATCGCTCGCAGTCAACTGCCACACGGACACCCAATGCTGCACCCCTACCTCACCAACTTTGGTGAGTGAGAAAAAAACTGACAGTAGGGTGGCAGATTTATGTGCTTACATCCCCTAACCAACAACCCCAAACCAAAACAATTGACAATTTTTCCAAGATATTTTAGCATTTGGATCATGTCCATGAGTTGCTCACCCATTTCACTGTCATTTCCTCCGCATCATGTGGCTTCCCTAAGTATTATGTAGTACCTATATAATATAAATAATAGTGACAGATCATTTCCAAAAGCTTGTTTCTTACAGGGGTAGAATTACATGCACCAACATCCATGGCGGTGCTGGGTTCAACACTTACTGCATTCAGTCAATTAAATTACAAGTAGTGCCGGGGGTGAGCGGTGGTCTAATAGGTAGTGTGTCGGATTTAGCCACTGTGCTACAGACCGGCCGTCACCAATGTTACGGTGATGAAGCGTGGGTTCAAGCCCAGGTCCAGCTTGTGATATGTGATACCAGCTCATCGGGGGTTTCTCTCCGGGTTATCTGGCTTTCCTCCCCCAGCAAAATTGTAAAAAAGTATAGGATAGGTATTGGGTGGCGCTGCACCGCGGCAATGCGCTTCCCCCGGGGGAGGCAGCCCGAATTTCCCAAAAGGGATTACATGTATAAAGTAGTTTAAAAAAAAGAAAAAGATCATGGTCGTACGGTTTTGTAAACAGGGTACAGGTGTACATAACATTACATGAGCTTCTCAAGCAGCTTCACCATTGTTCCACAAAAGCAGCATTGATGTAAATTAAGTCAGTACATTTATTCTCATATGAGATGTTGTCATGCACACACCAGGTTGATTTTATACCAGTACGTGCATCGCATAACCCTTTTGGTGACAAGGCAGGCTACATATCCTGCTGCAAAATCTACGTCGATAAACATTTCAGCATAACCAGTCCCGTCTTTTCTGTTGACGTTTTCCAGCCATGGCTCTGCAGTGGAAGTCACTGCACTGCCCAAAAGAGGTGCAGGACTCAACACTGCGCTGGGCTGAGACGGAGGCGCAGCAAGCCTTGACTATTGTCATCAAGCATTATGGGGACATCAGTCTCCGCTCAGCACAGATACACACTCTCCTGGGCCAGATATACTCCAAAATGAACCAGTAAGTTGTGATATCTAACCTTAGAAGTCCTATTAGATGCTGTTGTATCTTGTTTGCATGCACATGTCCTCACAAACCACTGCGTGTTTGAGTCAATGCATGTAATGACTGTTAAACATGAATGTCAAATTTTCAGGTAATATTGCATGCAAGGTTGTTAAAGTTTAGCTTTCACACATTAAAATGCACTTGCTGTGCCTGTGTGCTCACTGACCGTGATATTTAAAATACCTTCTTGTCATGGTTGTGTGTATGAAAAGCTTGCCTTTGGCCGATAAAGAAAATTTCATGTGTGTGCTTGCCTTACTTGCTCATCTTTGGATTTATTTTCTTAATCTTAGACATCCTGATCTGGGAGAAGAACCGTAAGTAGTAGATACAGAGTAGATTTTGCTCGAGTCTTTCAGCTTGTCTTTATACTTTGTTGCCTAATTGCTTTGATTTACTTGTAGACACCCGTTTTATATGGACTTCTAGCTTCCGTCCTTCAGGCTCCTCCCCTCAATTGTCAGCAGTCATATTCTTTTATTTTACATAGCTTTTACTACAACCCCGATGATTTACTTTGTTTATATCTTCCTTTTCATTAAAGCTAGTATGCAGATCTCTATTTGGGCTTCACACTGAATTTCAGCTGCTGCCTCAACCATCAAATGCATGCTTTTACTTGGTCTTCCTATTTCTTGCAATTAATCATACATACCTCTTCGGTCCAATACTTAACTACCTACATACCGAATAGAAACGGAAACGGTAATGACTGCGAAGTGGTTACAAGTTAAGCAAATAAAAGCGACATAAAAGGGACAGAAACCACTTAAGTGGTTTCTGTCCCTTTTATGTCGCTTTTATTTATTTACCTTCATACCTTTTTTCCAGTGTTTCACCCTTTCACGTTTCTCTTTCTCATTCCTGTTTCTGAATTTAACAGCTGGTATACCTGGCTCATTCTGTTCAACTAATTGCTAGAATGCTGCATCCTTTATTGATTTTTCCTATTATAGATGCCTTTAAGCACTGCATAATACTGGTGTTTATACTCTCCAAGGGGTGGCAGCCTGGCAATTGCCACTCAGACGATTGTGCCAATGAAACTGGTTTTCACATGGAACTTTCCTCACTTGTGATCGTGATCAGACACGAAAAAAATGATCTTGGTAAATCCTCAGGTTTGTGGCGATAGCAGTATTTTGCAATAATGATATTGATTTGTGGGGAGTAGTTTGTTGTTCTGTGAAGAGAGACTGGCAACAGTTCACACACTGCAAGTGGTTATTGATTTCGACAGATGGAGTCCAGTGATGAATGCTTTTGCTCTGGAGGTGTTTTGGTGGGCTGGGAATAGTGTATGTTCCTGAGAGAGTTCATAACAGTCGTAAGAGTTGGTAATGACCTGAATGACATTTTTGCACCCCTGAAATGGCAGATGTGGATCGTATGCGCGCGCGCGCGCACACACACACACAACAAGCATACCAGACTCACGTAACATAGAGAAAACTTTAGCTTTATAAAAAGTTTCACTAGTATGCTTGACAGCTCTGTAACAATTTGCTGCATTACAACAGTTAAAGCAGTAAAATTACACATATAAATGAGGTGAGCATTTGCTTTGCAGTGAGACAGTAGATGCTATTTCTGCATAATGCAAGTGCTGCTGTTTAGCTGTTTTTAATGGCAGCTCATAAACTTTCATGTGCTCCAACCAGCTACTTGAAGTGTCATATAGATCTAAATGCTGACAGCCACGACAAAATCAATCTGCTGAAAATGGGAGATTGATTCCCATGAGAGTATGGCACATCAATTTTCTTGATTAGCGCCTAGCGTGTGTACCAAACGTTTTATTCCTAATCATGGCACAAAATCATAGCATTAATATCGAAGAGTGACAGCCTTTATTTTGTAACGGTACAGCTACTTCCATTTTATTTTGATTTTGCAACATTGCTCAGTCATATTGAAGTGTGTTTGCCATAAAACCTTCATCAGTCCTCCCAGTTTTCCTTTGTTTTTAAAACGAAATCCTTGTAGTCAGATAAGAGTACTTTATTGATCACTCATGAGGCAATTTCATGTCTGCTCAGATGTACAGTGACAATACATTAAAATTCTGCACGCACACACATTCTCGCCCGCTCCTTCACTCCTCATTCAGACATACTGCAAAACAGGTGTACATGCAAGGACGAACTACAGGCTGTGTAATGGTCACTCCTGACAAAGCTGGAAAGCATTGAGAAACCTTACAATGTCATCCCCCCTCCCCCCCCCTCCAGCAAATGTTTTCCTTACTTTTTGTTTCCTCCCTCTGAAGGTCTGGTTGACAAAAAGATGATTTTTCTGTAAAAAAAAAATCTGCACATTGAACCAGCTGCAAATTGAAGATCCTGCTTTAGTTGTATGCTTGCATAAGAAATGTCAGAATCTGACTAGTGCAATGGGACATATTGATTGGACGTCATTTGGCTGTGGTGTTGCTCTAGAGACTCAAATCCCAGGAAGGGAAGGCAACGTTCATTAGCTGATTACACTCTTTCTGGTACCGAGTCAGTGAGAAACTACATCATTTGTACATGCACCTATGTAACTGCAATCACTGGTTGGTTAGTTGGGTTTATCGTCCCACGCCATGATGAGGTGATTGGAGACAGCCCTAAGGGGCAGGTTATACATGGGTCGAACTTTAATTAAGGACCACTTATACACAGTCTCATAAAACATAGAAAGCGAAACACAAAAACGCCAAAAACATCATAAATGTTTAATTTCATTATCAGTGAACCAGATTTGGTCAATTTCCCAAAAGAAAAACACCAAACAAATTCATTGTGCCTGATTAGAGACTCCCACCCCCGAAATTGAAATTCACAAACAGAGTGTTCCTTTACAGTCTGATCAACACCGAGTGTGTCCCCCTCGTGCTGCCACACAATCCACACAGCGCTGTGTCATGGTGTTGACAGTTCTTGCAATGAGGGCCTGGGGGAGGTTTGCCCACTCCTGCTGCAGGTAGTGCAGCAGCTGTTGTCGATTGGCCGGCAGAGGGTGATTTTCTTGAACTCTTCTCCCAAGCTCGCCCTAAATGTTCTCAATAGGGTTCAAGTCCGGCCTGTTTGCCGGCGATGGCATCCTGGTGATGCCAGCTTGTACCACAAAAGTGTTCACGGCTCGACAACGGTATGGGGTGGCGTTATCGTCCATGAACACAGCCTGGGCCCCAATCTGCTGAAGCGCTGGGACAACCAAAGGCTGTAAAATCTCCCGCAGGTAGTGTTGGCCGTTCAAGTTTCCATCCACATGGTACAGGGGAGTCTCGTAGTGGCTGCTGATTCCCCTCCATGCCATGACCGAGCCACCGCCAAGAGCCGTGACCTCCTGGACGGCGTCATCTGCCAGCTGCTCTCCAGGACGCCGCCACACCCGAACGCGTCCATCTCGTGGCTTCACCAGGAACTGGGACTCGTCACTGAACAGCACCAGCTGCCACTGTGCCCGGGGCCACCTTTGGTGAGCTGTACACCAGGCCAGGCGGCTTGCCCGGTGGGCCGCAGTCAGTTTGGGTTTCCTGACTGGGCGTCTTGCATGAAGGTTGCCAGCATGGAGGCGCCGCCGTGTGGTCATCTGGCACACTGCTGTGTTAGTGGCAGCTTGGAGCCGACGCCTGATGGTGTTGGAGGTGATGGTCCTCCTCTGAAGAGCCTGTCTGCGGATGAACCGGTCCTCCCTTGCAGTGGTCTTCTTTGGCTGGCCTGGACGGGGTCTTTCTTTAACAGTTCCAGTGGCTTGAAAACGTTCTCTCAGCCGAATGATAACGGAGTGGGACACCTGTAGTCTTCTGGCAACTTCTTGAACGCCAACTCGATCCTGCAACCATGCAATCACCCGGGTCCGGTCAAAATTTGACAGCTTGCGTCTTGGAGGCATGTTGGTGTTGTGAGGAATTATGCACATTTGGCTGCTTTTATGGGCATTCCAGTGAGTGAAATGCTCAGCAATGCATTGATTCTTGCACGTGCATTTGGAATTTCAGTACAAAGCCGTTCGAATCAATGTTCACTGATGCTTACAAAACAGCCAATTTTGCCAACAATCAGCAACTTTCAACCCTCCATCTGCATGCCGCACGTGACAACAAGACAGCTTCAGCAGGCTTTGCAGGATACTGTTAACCCCTTAACCCTTTTCCAGTCGAATTCTTAGATAAAATGCACTGCTTGTATTTTTTGCGAATTTTTAAATACAGGGCCTGTTTGCCTGGGTGGTCCTTAATTAAAGCTCGACCCCTATATGTGACCTTCCATGAGAAAGCCCAGCTTAAGTGCAAAATTTTCTATTTTTTGTTTTTGGAGCCATCTAAAAAGAAACAACCTTGCTCTTTACAGTGCGAAAAAAAAAAGTCCTTTTAAGACATCATAATTTAAGGGCAGAACTACCTGATTTTGGCAAAATCTCAGTATCGACCAGATAGCACCTACTGACCTTTGTTAGCCTCTAGCTCAGAACAGCGGCGTGCGTCTTACGCCGGGTTTTCTTGTGGACGGTCACATATGGGGGACGGGATAGCTACCCTAATTGAACAGTCAAGCTGAACACTTATTCAATCCAGTCAACCTGCCAGGTTGGCCACATTTTATCCTTATTTTATTGTATCCTTGACTGTAATGGACAAGCTACACAAAGAGATCCAGTTCACAGTCTGTGGAAGTGGGGCAACGTGAAAACGGCCTGTACAAATTGTTGGCCCTGTTCAGATTTGAACCTGGGACCTTCTGATCTCAAGTCCAAACCTCAAAGCGTAGAGCCACCGACTCCCCCAATCATTGTTTGTACATGTCCCTATGTAACTTCATGTCTGTAATGGCCAGATTGTGAGGTGCCAGCAGTCTGCATTGTATACACAAGATGTATGCTGTGATAGTTTTGTGGGCAGTTATCAGTATGTATGACCTTACATAACGCAGAGTGTATCTGCTTTTGTATTTAGTATTTTAGCCAAGAATGAATTTTTAAAGCTGCACAAGCAGCGGACTAGTTTGTGGCTATTACAGAACATAGGAATTAGGCATTACTTGTGCATTTGATACAGTCCGAATCCCTTTGCATTACCAGTACATTGTACATCGAAAAAGTGAATGACTGCATGCTGCCCATGTAACTGACGTGCATGGATCTTACTGCTGGACTTTGTTACATGACAGAATGGCAGCAGCAGAAAAGCACCTGATAAAGAGTGTGGAATTCCTCAAGTTATGCCAGCCATCCACCAGCAACTACTTGCTCCTGGCACATGCCACGCTTGGCACATTCTTCAGGGTCACCGGCAAACCGGACAAGGCTGTGCAGCATCTGCGACAGGTTGTCATGATGATAGGTAAATTCTGCTTATCATGTGCATTTGTACCGAGATTGTAACTTTGGTTTGTTGTCAACTCTGCAAATGACATCTGGAAGAATGAAGCACTGTTTGGAGAAGATAAGATTGTTTGCTACTTTATCCTACATGTTTTATAAACGGAACATAAAATAGGTCCCCATTCTTTTACTGAAGTTGTGATCTAGGGCAGTCATGCTGATACTAAAAAAAAAAAAAAAAAAAATCTCCTGCAACACTGAACATGGCATTATTCCTACGGTGTAATGCGAGCTCTAACATTGGGCATAGCGGTCTCAGGTTAGCGCGTGGCTCCAATGTTGTTGGTGCTCCCGATCAAGCAAATGCAGAAGTAAAATATTCCAAAGCTTTTATACGTATGGTTATGTTCATAGAAAATGATGGCTGATCTTGTGGAACGATACTATGACTCCAACAGTTACAGCAGGTATTTGCGTATGTTTATTTATTTTTTGACAGAGACAACTGGACTTTACCTGAAGTGGGTCCACGTATGTTTTGAGACACTGCTGTCCCTGCTTCAGTCCCCTGATGCCTCATACTCCAGCAGTGAGGAGGCTGACAGACTGCAGGTATACTCTAGCTAGCAACATTTTGCATCTCTCATCCCACTGCTATCCTTCCCTGTCTCTACCTCCTGATCCTTACCCCCAAACAGGAAAAGAGACGCACATAGATCCCTACTAGTATGAACTGCTGTATTAATACCTGCATGGAAATTATATGGTGACCATGAGGGAAAGAGAAGGGGGGAGTAGCTGAGTACTTGTGAACTTGTCTGACTCACTTTTGTTCCATGGTGTTTGCTGAAGGAATTTTATTGGCAACTGCTTGATTGCCCATACTGAGGGTACGTGGGTGTTCGAGAATTAATCATCTTCTTCCACCACATGAAGGGTGATGTAAAAACAACAAAATTGCCAGTACAAATATTTGGCCCCAGCCGGGACTTGAACTCATGACCCGAGCATTGGAAGTTCAACACTCTTCTGCTCGGCTATCCAGCTACCTGCCCAGCCTAAACAATGCTGGAGTTTAATCTGGTTGAACAGAAAACCCCAACCACAGCCAGTCTGACTTAGGATCGATTACCTGGAAACCAGATAAGTGCCCCACAGGTGTGAATGTCCTGTCTATATAACTTGAGTTCATTACCTTTGTCTGGCACAGGTTCAGCTGTCAGTGTGGCTGAAAGACAACCCGAAGGATGACAGTGCAGTGGACACAGCACAGCTGACTGAAACTCCCCCACCATTCCAGGATTTCATTGACAAGTTTGATGCATGGGGGTCCGCGATGACCAAAATGCAGAGCCTCAAAGAAAATCTTAAGCAAGATGACATGTGGGATAAGCTTGTGTGATGCTTTTTCTGCAAACATTTGTATGCTGAACAGGGGATTGGGGAATTAGATTGTGGCAAGAATGCTGAGGTCAGTTTTGGCCTCCTCACTGTTGAAAGAAGCATATTTAAAGGCACATTAACTTTTAACATTTAGTGTCATGCAATGGGCCAAGACTGCCTTTCATCTAAAAGCCTGTAACCTGTTCTGCCTTATCTTGTACTTGGTCATCACACAACTGCACCGTTGCAGTGTATGCTAGACACACGTATTGAGGTTTTAAGTTAAAACAATGTAAATACTTTTTACATGCACCCATAGTACGAATGCTCTGTATAAGAATTGTAATACCTGTAGCAGTAGGTATCCAGTTCATTTGCTCTGCATTCTTACCTGTAAGCATATGAGTAACCAGGAATATCAAACATTACACTTGCACAGTGGCTGCTCCGTCCTGTACTCTTCCTGAAAAAATATACTCAAGTCTCAAGATGAGCTGAAATCAAGGTGTTTGTCAGTGGTTCCAGACATACCGATTTAAGCCGAAAGTCAATACTGTGTGCAAATCATTTATTCAGATTTCCATGGGCTTGGGACATGCTAAATGCGTTGATTCTGGATTTAGCATAGCAAAAAACCTTGTTAGGCATGAACTACCAATGTTTCTAAGTACATCACTAACTAGTCTTAAGAGTGTGTGTCGGTGTGTAAGAGAGAGAGAGAGAGAGTTCATCAAATGTTTTCTCTGTTATAATTGTGGCTGTTTAGTTTTATGTGATGGTGTCATGTGACAAGTCACTTTATACAGTGTACATATAAATATCATGCTTGATGAAATTTGTATATTTTTGTACTACCTATACCAGTTCAGTCTGTGCATCATTTCTGTGTGCAATGGATACTCTGCATAATTGGATAAGCAAACAGAACAAAAGCCAGCATAACTTTCACAATCATTTCAATGTCTTTTATTTCAGTTCATATTAATTATTTGATATACAAAAAATAAATCATGTGTCTACCTCTACAGTCACGCAAGTTGAGCAAAAGTTACAAAATTGCTCACGATGCTGTACATTTGCACCTTGTAGCTTAATTGACATTGCTTTGTTCAAACTTTGTTTTAGCCTGTCCTGCCTTCATGTACTTGCACACACACACAAATGTCAAGTATGCATGCTAAAGATCTTATACCTGCCTTTCCCAGATGAGCAGGCTGTGGCCAATGGCATGGAAAGACTGAAATATGGTCACTCACACCAGAGTAAATGGCAGGGTGGAGAACTGCACAAAAAGTAGCACTAAGAAACAGCAGGCTTTCAATTTTCATGCTTCATCCTCCAGCCCTGTTGCATTTTGAGCGTCTAAGAAGAGATGGATATACATGTATGTGCGCCGAGTAGAAACATACCAAACTATACCATACCAAATGCGGGATATTTTCCTTACAGATGTTCTGGAAAAGCATGTGTAAAATTTCACTAGCCCGAGTCAACATCCTTATGAAAAATTAATGCATGTATTTTAAAAATAAACCAAGATGAAAATGAAATGATTTTATTGCGTTATATTTGTAATCCTGAGCGTGTGTGTGCAAATTTGAGCTTTTGTGTATAGAACTGTAGTACAGCTGTAATGACAATCTTTTTACATGCTCAACTGATGCATACAGTATGGCAAACATGGTTGCAGAGGAATATGTGTACCGTTACTCCACCGATCATAAACCATTACATGAGATCTGCCCTCCTGGAGCAGACTCATGGTGCGACTACCAGGCAGCCTTTGCCCAAAACTGGATTAGTGCAAGTTTGAATACTCTATTTAGAAATATGTACAGAAAAATATTGCATGTAATGGTAGTGTGTATACCTGCTGGCTGAACTACATGCCCTGGTTGGGAAAGGAAACCATGTGTCCTGCAGGTAACAACAATATAATTTATGTACTCATGCAAATACACAGAGCCCCAAACCTTTACATTTTGTTTGTTAACTTTGTCTTGCTTTCAAAACAAGGGTGTGAACGCTGGTCATCCTGATTATAACTGACTGCCTATTTCATGAATTAGTTAGCTGTTCAAAGTCATTTCACATCAGAAATCCAACTGAAAGCTAGCTGACATGCCCAATGTTACCTATACTATAAAGAGAAAGGCTGCAGTTGAACAGCATGCAAGCAACAGAGGCTATCTCAAGGAAATTTTCAGCAGGCTTATTTAAAACCACCACGAGCAAAGACAGAATTTGCCAACAAAATCGGGACAACGATGACACTGGCGCCGTATTTGTTACAGACATGAATGCGAATACAGTCAGATCTAAAGCTTGTGCTACTATATCCACACCCTGTGCTAATGTCAAAACATTCGATGGCTGGCGCAAAGATCTGGATGAATGCACGGTTCAGCCTGAGGCTGTGATCAATAGATGACGTACAATGGACAGGGCCAATGGGTGAATGCAAAGAGGTGTGAAAGAGGACACACTGTGAGAGAAGCCAGGAAAACAACATAAACTTGGAACAATCAATTATTACAAAACAGTGTATCAGCATACAGATATTTTTGCTTTATCATCACTGTTAATATTCGATTTTCAGCCAAGAAAGTAAAGAAATAATCTGGCTAAAATAATTTACTTTCTAAGGGTTGCTATTTTGGTTTAGGAAATCTAATTGGCTGTAATGTTAAAACTAGTTAGCATGGCGGCAGTAGAGCAATCTTTTTTTGTTGATTCCTTCCTTCCTTTGACCACTCTGTCAATCTGGTTAGTCACTTTTGTCAAATCTTGTCAATGTCAGATTCTGATCTTTGAAATGAGTATTTTGGGGGTGGGATATTTCCTTTGTTCTATCCTTTAATCCTAGTCTTGCTGAGAACGGACTACGTCTATGGCTTTTTCAGCAAATGACAAATTAATTCTGGGAGACCACAGCTAATTTGAAATCTGTAAGAAACACTGTTTTGCTAAACATATTACTAAACTGATAGGGCTCAGTAACAATAGTAAGGGAACAGAGATGCCAGTAGTATAGGAACTACATGTAGTGCCTTTGATTCGGCGTTGGATACTGAATTACCTTGCAAGAAACTCTCTAAAATTTGTAAACATCAGTTACATATCTGTACCAAAGAAAGCCAAGACAAGACACCGTAATAACTATTTTGAAGCCATCCTGATTGTGTCTACGAACAAATAATAATCTTTGAAGCCATCCTAACATGTGTTGACAAGCGAGTGTGTGTGTGTGTGTGTGTGTGTGTGTGTGTGTGTGTGTGTGTGTGTGTGTGTGTGTGTGAAGTGACTTTAAGACCGAGATCTACAAGCATATCTGCACACAACAACAAAGTTTTGCAGACATTTTCTTTGTATGTATGATGTAAGTTACGGCACAAACCACTGAATGAAGGGCCAGCAGAGGACCCAAACATTCAGCGTCACCATTCATAAATGTGTTTATTTTATATCTAAATTTAACATATAAATATGAATAAGATGCACTTAAGCTAACAGCGGTAATTGTGGTTCCAAAATGTGTCATTTCGGCAGGGTCAGGTTACGCCTCGTAGCGGATTTATGGTCGGTCAAACCGATGAAACTATACCCAATGGTGAAAGAGAATAGATTAATCTAGTGGTGCATCCTTATTTCGTCTGAAATAGTGCTCTTTTCCTTCTAAATAAACACAAGTGAACATTTCACAGAATTCGTGTAATGAGATGGAAAGAGCACACCGCACCCAAAATGGCATGTAATTGTGGTTTGACATTTCATCTACAAGAACAAACTTAAAAACGGTTGAAAAGTGGGTGTAAACACCATGCATTTTTGGTCGATTGAGCAGCACCCCCCACTTCTGAGTCTATTTCCAGAAAGTACTGACTTTAGCCAAGCACGTACAATTTCGCACGAAATATAGACCTGGGTGAGTGGGTCACTGCACTACGTGGGCACTGACAATCAACATGTCACAATCTATCTGGTAAGGATTCTATGTATGCATTATTTTCCGCCTCCTAGTAAATCATATCCGACTGATGGGTCTATATCAGGTTTTTACAGTCTGTACATTTGTATTGGTGATGCGTGGTAAAGGGAGTGGAGGACCAGCGTGTAGTTTGTTGCTGTTTCTAGTCAGTGTTACCGTTAGTGCCAGCAGTGACACAGTCAGTAGTCAGTACTAACACTGACAGTAGTGTTAGCGCAATGACTGAGTGAATCGCAAACCTGCTGCTGTGCTTTAGACGCTTAGTTTATCATTACATGCAGTTAATCCACGATGACTGATTGTCACTGTCATTTTGGCCCAGTCATTGCCACTTCAATGTTTTCAGCATTTGTGTCAGCCAGTACTGAGACTGCGTGATGCAGCCAAGGGAGGACAAGGGTGAAGATGCAGAGAATGACACTACGGACAGTGATTTGACCCAACCACTCTGGGGCTGGCAGCAGGAAAACACACAGGAGGTATTTGCAGTTGGAACATTTCACATGTGTCACTGAGTGTTTCTTACTTATTAATTCGGAAGGGGTGTGTGTGTGTGGGAGGGGGGGGGGGGGGGGGAGGACTTCAGTTGTTCACTTGTGTTTCAGTCACGAATCACACACAGTACACAGAGTGATAACACTCCCCCACCCCCATCCCCCTTCCTGTGTAGTTTGAGCCCCAACGTCTTGTATGAAGAATAAAGAAATAAATGTAGCTCATACATGAGGGTTGGTTCTATGTGTGATACGGACCAGCTGAAGTAACCTTGGAAAAGATTCAGAAACAATTGCTAAAGGCAGAAGGAAGAGAGTAGTGAAGACCCCCCCAAAGAAAAGTTGGACATAGGAATGTCCCTCATCTGAAGACAGCAGGATGCAGGCCAACAAAATTGAGCTAAATGAAATGAGGAGGGGCTAGCATAATGTGCTGGAAGAAGAGGGTAAGCTGCCATGCCATGCCATGCCATATAGTTTTCCACAGCCGTCTTCTGGATTATATTTGATATAGTACTGGAAAGGGAACCAGGTCAAAGTATAAACGACTAAAATATTGTCTCAGATGTCTGCTTTTTTGGCTACCAAATGGTACTGTTTGAACAGATACCAGATGCGGGCCAACATCATCACTACGCCACAAACTTCACAAGAGTTCTACTAATCTAATGGCTTTATCTTCTGCATCAAGAACTGGATCATCTTGGTCACTGCCCGAAAGCATTCAGTGACAAACTTTGACCTTTTCAACCGCAGTACAATGTGCAGTGATGGTTCCCCTCACTTTTGCTTCATGTTCATAGGCGAAATGACCACGTGGTGTTTTCCATGCACAACGCTGATATTTTCCTCCTACCAAAATTCAAGTAGAGGTCATTAAAAGATAGTCTGTACATCATCAAGCCAACAGACAAACTTTGAAAGAGTATGGCTACACATGAAGAACAGATCCACAAATTATCCATAAATTTGCCTGGATTCAAAATCAATGCTGCGCTGAAGCATTCGCATTCTTGACCGATGCACCCTTTCACATATTATTAGCAATTTAAACACAACCTGGTGGATGATACTGATGTCTTCGATCTATTGTACAAGTCACTCCCTGTGTAGGAAAATAACATCTTTCCATTTTCGAGGGATATAAGAGACAATGGAAATTTCAGCATACTGCAGGGGACATTCATCACATACATTTACTGTGCTCTTTTAAGGCACATGCATACACTTTCAATCTTACCTGGCTCTTAAAGCTTCATAACAATCACATACTCAGTTTTCTGTTCACAAAAACTGTGAAGAACATTCAACACCAGCACACAATCACAGAAAAATCAAACACGGTTTACATCACAGTCCCATGACTACGTAATGCTTGCCAGTCAGGTGACAATGCGACTCCTCAGATACTCCATAACAGCTGGAGTTCCCTTAGCCAGGAGAGCAGGGCGGGGGTTGCGGCATGGGTTCCCACCCAGTTGAAGACTCCTAAAAAAACAAACAAAGGAGGCAGCATTCACTACCTGCACTGACAAAACGTTTCAACATTTCTTCGATACCTCAATGAATCAATATACTGTCTTTGACAAACAGTAATGGCAACAGCACAAAACTATTTAAATACATAACTCTTTGTGATCATTAACACTGGTTGGAAAACAGCACTCCAGCTGATCCCAGTGTCTGCATGGTGACTGAATGGTTGGTCTGTGTAAAACAAAGTACTGTTGTGGCTTTTCATAGTTACAAATATCTGATCGTTCTTGGTCTTACCAAGCCAAACCTTGACAGCAGAATACAAGGGTTGGAAGCAGTGCTAACATTAAACCCGTTGTGGTACAGCTGTAGCAATGACAGGTAAATACTTCTATACAGAAGACACGATTTCTGTCGTAAGTCTGTTAAAAAAAAAACACTCACTTGATGGAGACGCAATTGCCAAGTTCTGGAGGGACCTGACTGATGTTGTTGTTCTGTAGATCCAGTGTAGCCAACACAGGCAGTCGCTGGAAGCCAGCTGCATCAATGGTGCTCACTTGGTTATCATTGATAAACAGAATCTCCAGTTTGCGCAGTTCATACACCACTCGAGGAACCTCAGCAAATCTAAAGACAAAGGCAAACAGCTATACTAAAAGAAAGACTCCCACATGACTTTCACAAACTTTTCTTTTCCTGTAGTGTAGTGTAGTGTAGTGTAGTGTAGTGTAGTGTAGTGGAGCCTAGAATGAGTGCTGAGAATATTCCCTTACAGCAGAGCAGCAATATCTTACACATTTTACAGCATTGAACACATTTTATTTTAGGGGTAAAATCTCCAAAGAAATGTCTCAGGCAGATCATTCTTTGAGCTATTAATTTCCAATGTCAATTTTAACGCATCCAAGAAAATGAAAACAATAGAAAAAGAAGCAAACTCAGAAAAGGTTAAGAACCTGTTGTAGGAAAGGACAAGCTCACGCAGACACTGCAAAGAGCACATCTCATTTGGGAGACTGGACAGCCCATTGTTCCTGTGGAAAAGCAGACAGCTACAATTGAATTATACAGACTTCACTTCTATAAATGAAACCACATCACGAGCCCCCACCACAAATGAACAGTTTCTAATCATGTGCAATATGAAGCTTATTGAACACCTATGAGAGTCGGTGACCAAATCTATCATTTTCTAATCTCAGCATGATAGTTATCACACACACACAAACACACTGATTCATAGATCAGCAAACTCATTTGGCCTCAGAATGCTCAGACTCACCGCAGATCCAGAAAAGCGAGTTTTAAAAACAGGCCAATATCAGAACTGAGTGATGTTATTTTGTTGAAACCGAGGTTCAGCTCTGCAACTGTGCCTTCCAGGAGAATCAAGCTGAAAATCAACAGTTTACACAAACTTCATAATTTCAGGAGCTAAAGGTACAAACTCTTCCATACAATTACAGCAAATTCATTATTATGCTAATTATACAATTAGCAGTTGTTCAATAAAATTCACTGAACACAGGTGTAATACCACAACTAGACGGTGGAGTCAAGTGAAGTGTTGATTGGAAAGACCATGTTTGGTGGGTGTGCTGGATTGCATTATTTTTGTTGTCATGACAAAGCGCCGTTTTCCTGATTTTTGTATTTGTAGGGCAAGGTTCATGCCAGGGGGTTGCAACAGGAGGCAAGCTGCCAGTGAAGCTGGGACTTTCTGCACACAAGGCAGGCAGAGGTGACGAAGGTGGATTTGAGTAATGTGGCTTTCTGACCTAAACAGGAGTAGACCTGCAATACTCTGGCGAGGGCTGAGAGCAAGAAACAGGTGATTAAAAAAACAAAACAAAAAAACTCCTGTCAGGTGCATGCCCCTTGATGGTCTGTGCATGGTAATTTTTGATGAAGCATTTTTAGGGCTGCTTCAGGCTAACAGAGAATACTTTATAAGCATTTTGATGCTTCTTGATTTTGAGGTACATGACCTGAAACTGTAGTAACTCACTTGCTGGGTATCTGTGTGAACATGTTCTTGCTAAGGTTGACAGTTGAGACACCTGCCTGAATGGCCATCTCCCACATGTCTGGGGGCACTTCAGTTGCTTTCCTCTCACTGTTGGGGAAAAATGGAGTCCACGTTCATTACAAGGCAAGCTTTTTAGTGTTCAGACTGCCTAATGGCCATACTGCACAGATCACACGTAAATGTTTTCTTCCACATTACATTCTTAGTACATTAGTATTTTTGTGGAGCCTTGATTTTGTAGTTATTAAATCTCTCCCTGCAGCATCAATTTAATCCCAAATCAAACCTGACAACTTTGTAGAATGAGGGGACGATGTGGATTGTGAGCAGCTGTACAGCAGCACGTCAAAGCGCCCAACTTTACCCCTGACACATCAGCAAGTATTTTGGCACAGGGAAGCTAATGGTGTTTTAATTTTTCACAAATTTATGTGAAAATCATCAACCACTTACACCATCCAAATAAACAAAGATGTCTGCGTTGAAACTGATTCAAGGTGAACTGTACAAGTACTTGCCTGAAATCCAGAGTCTTGAACTGTTGCATTTCATGAGCTTGATGTGCATCACCATGGCTGCCAGGTAATACTGACTCCTTAGCTGCAGGTGTTGGAACAGGTATACTCTCTGGCTCTTCAATACGACTTCGCAAGTACTTTTTCAGCTCCATGGTTCCTCGCTGAAATACATGCATACTATGATCATTATCACAGGAAAAACCTCTGGATGTTAAATACGCTGAATTGAGTTTAACTGTGTGTACGCATAACTTTACAAGCATAACATCAGGAGTGCATATCTTTTTCCTATACGCATTTATTTTGGCTTTTATCATGCAACTAAACAGCACAGAGCAAAGAAAACGAGAAAAGGTTCAGAGACTGAGTATACAAGGTACACGAACCATGATAATATCTCTCCGTATTGACTTCATTGGGTTCCCATCCAGCACAACCGACTTCAGAGAGTTGATGGTTCCAAGAGCATATGGCAGTCTACAAGATTAACACAAATATGAAAATCAGAGGAAACAAAGGTATAAACTCTTCATTATTCATGTGTGTCAGCTTAACCAAAATGTGGCAACTTCAGTCTGACTAGCTTCTGCAACCCCCCCCCCCCCCCCACCCCACCCCCCAAAAAAGGGAGGAAATCTGACATGCGACATGCATGACTTACAGAAGTTTATACTGTATACTTACGCTGACAAGTCATTGTTACTGAGGTCCAAACGTTCCAGCCCTTGCAGTAGTGTAATTTCATCAGGCAGCTTGGCTATCTTGTTGTCCCGCAAATCAAGGAAGGTGACTGTTGATAGGTGCTGCAGGTGCTCTGGAGTGATACCCATGATGGCATTATTGCCAAGATGAAGCTCCTAGAACAGGCAAAACATTCAAAGTTCAGAATTAGACTATGCTAGAGACTGACTTTCTTTGAGAGAAATTTAGCACCTTTGAGGTTTTTTTTTTTTTTTCAGTGCCAAACACAACCTTTAAGTTAGATCCCTTACCAACACATTTGATTAATTTCAACTGAAATTGGCAAGTCACAGCACACACACTGTCAGAACTGTCTGCTGCAGAATAAAATATCTGTAGTATTTTCATAGGACTTTAATCAGTAGCTCTGGAAACTTTGGGAAACTTGGCGTACGGTACTGCAGACCTCACTTTCAAGATAACATTTTTTTTTAAAACATAAAAATGACTGCAGCTCTAATATAACAGAAACACAAAAGCTTGCTCATAAAAGCTTATTAAGTTAGTTGTTACCTTCAGGCTAAAACGACTGTGAAATTACCTTCAGGCTGACACAACTGTGAAGGACAGGAAGGTAAGCGAGCTGGTTATGCCGCAAGTACAACTGCTCCAAGTTCCTCAAGCACCCAAACTCATCCGGTAAACGCACCAGCTGATTGTGTGTGGCATCAAAGTAGCGCAAACCTGAGCGAAAGCAAGCAAATGTCATACATAGTACAAGTATCATTACAAAGAATAATATATCAAAATTATAAACCAGCGATTTTCACCAAATTTACTTTTCAAAAGTGTGACAAAAATAATTTAAACATTTCAATTCACTGGAACTGTCCTGATTATTTATGAAACATTTTTCAGCAGGCAATATAATGATGTCATATGGTATTCATACACACCATCCATTGCTCCGATTTCAGGTGGTAAAAAAGCGATCTTGTTGTTTGAAACGTTCAGTCGTATCAACCGAGACAACAGTCCAATGTACTTGGGTAGCTCTCTCAGTTCATTGTGTGAGACATCCTAACAAAAGAAATGCAATTGACAGTTGGTATGATGTTGTGCCAGCAGTTACCAAGGGCAGCATAGAATCTGCTGTGAGAAGACTGAAACCTTGATGTAGATAACTACTGCCAGTCTTATTCATGTGAAATTCCTCACAATAATAGTGAGTGCACAGGATCCATCAAACTCTTATGCAAAACAGTGTAAAAAATGTGACCGACTGCATCATCACTTTACAGTGCAAGGGAGGTAAATATGTCAAGAGCCATGACTGAAAATGTGCCAACTTTGAAAAACTGGACTTTTTTTTGCCATGAAACACTTGGGTTTTTTTTCCAGACCTAGTAAATGAAAGCTTACTTACCAGTTCCTCCAGCTTGCGGAGATCGACAACCTCTGGACACAGCTCTGAGAGTTTGTTGTGTTCTGCATGAAGGCTAACCAAGCTCATCAGACAGCCAATACATGATGGAAGTTCTTGTAGCTGATTTCGACTGAAATTTATTTGGATATATAATAATTATATATATATATAAATCCCTGTCAATACATCTCACTCATATTAGTCATAAATATGCACGGCAAACAGTACAAAATTACGACAACTTCCACTCAATGTCAAAAAGAATAAATCTACAGAAAGCCTCTGATGCAAATAAAGGATTCACAAGCCACTTGACTTCTCTAGATTTTGATCAACTACAAAGAGATGGTGACTGTGTCAGGGTGTGGTTTCAGCTGTCTCTACTGCATGATCGTTCAGAGCCCCATGGCTGCAACATTTCAAAATAACAAACATATATACATGTACATGTAGATCCAAAGACATCTTCAGCAACAGCTATCACCTGACCATAAAATCATACAGAAAACCTGACCTGATGTCCAGTTTTTGCAGGTTCTCAAGTGCTCTTAATTCCTCAGGCAATGACACTAGACGGTTGTCATGCACCTGCAAAAGAAAAGGCACACGCAACCTTTTTCCTTTAAAATTTTTTTCCCTTAAAATCTTCAACTTAGCTGCTATAGCCAATGTGCAACCTACTGACACAATGCACACTTGCACTGTTAGTAAAGATATAGTACAAAACTGTAGTGCCATCAAAACCCCTAAATTTATACAAACATCTCCCTTTATCACTCACATCCAGAACTGTGAGTGCAGTAAGCTGGGCGATCCCTGCTCCAAGACTTGTCAGGACGTTGGACGCCAGTATCAGTTTCGTCAAGTCTGTCTGCTCCCACCACCGATCCTCAGCGTTGTCCATAGACACAGTGCAAGCTTCTTCTGGCACATCCATATTTATTCGCCATACGCTGTCTGGCACTGCAGATGTTGGAAACAGGAACTGAATAAATGACTGTCAGATGATGTCAGAACTGAAAAGCATTCCCTGCAGGTGTAAACACTGAATCTGGTGTTTTTGCCACTACTTCAGTTTGGAAAGGAAGAAAAGGCAAGTATTAATACAGTGTAAGTAGTTTTGACATAAATTAATACTAATGATTTACCTGTAAACACTGCCATTCATATAAATTTGTAATTTCCTTGTAAATTGATCTAGTGCATAGCAAATGTCTCCATCTGTGGTAAATAAACATATATACTTTGCAATAGCAGGGGCGCCGGAACCGGGAGGGCAGCTGCCCCCCTGTACCTGAGCAGGGGGGGGGGGGGGCAAGAGTATCTCCCCCCCCCCCCCCCCCCCGGAAAATCAGGTGACTATGGCAAGGGGGGGGGGGGGGGCAAAGCCATGGTCTTGCCCCCCTCCCCTACCCCTCCCCTATGTCTCTTCCTGCTCTCTCCCTCAACCCACCCACCAGACAACTCAGTTTAGCCATTGCACATCCACCTTGCCTAAAAATACAACAGCAACAACACATAAACGGTAACTTTTCAAAAACCACCACCACCACCACCTCGATTTGCGTTTGTGAGAAAAAGCGCTTCAAGCCATCATTTCCTGTCCGTCTCTATCTGCTCATAATCACTTTCGCGGCCATTCGGCTATACTTTAGTTTTGAGCCGACCTTTTCCGTTCCACCCTCCCCCCTCTGAGATTCTGCCCCCCCCCTCCCCCCAACATCTTCCGGCGCCCCTGAACAACATACTTTCTTGATGTCTTCAACAAGTGGTATCTGCAGCAATACTAAAGAGGTTCTACTCTCTTGATGATAGAGTATTCACATAAAGTTTCAATTTCAGTTGAACTGCCCAAGTACATCTTACTACAAGTAACAGGGCTAGGTGATTTACTCTGGCAACTTTATTCAGGGTCTGCATGAGTCTAGCGAAAGAAGTATAGACGGGGAGGGGAGCTCAGCTGATTTACTGTATTTATGTCTGCATTTGTGGTTTGGATATATGAACTGTGTGAACTACTGAGGAAAGTTTTGCATGTACATGTGTGTGTGTGTGTGTATGTGTGTGGGTGGGTGGGTGGGGGTACGGCTCAGCGTCAAGCTGGTACAGTTCACACATACAAACAAACCAAATAACGCCTAACATGTGTGAGCACTAATCATAGTCATGACGTCAATGCAATCTGTCCACATTACCACTGCTAAGATTTCGACCCGACAAGTTGAGCTGGCCACTTCTCCGAGCTTGTTTCAAAATGGAAGGATGCACGCCCGATTTGTCGTCTGCGTCGGGCCGGTTTCCAGCCCTACCACCTCGTCCTGCAAATCTTCCTCTCGATGACATTTTTACTGAATGTGTCAGCCGAGAGCGTCAGTGTCTCGACAGTTAACACCCGCTGTGCAAATAACTATAATCGCACGTGGGTTCTGACAGTTCGCACACCGCTAGACTGTGACCATGGCGTCTCCGGCAATGTTTGCTACGAAAGACAACTCCTTTTTCCCGCGCTCCGCGTTTCCCGATAATTCAGAGGTACTCAAAAGTGCCAATGTCTAGAGCCAGTAGTGAAAGTGCATGAACTGAGAAGAAACTTTATTTATTTATTTCCCAAATTTCCGACCTACCACTGACTCAGTGAAATCGAGGCAAATCAGTTTACGTGTACTGATACTCGTTCAGTTACTACTGACTGACGCGGCCGCGGCGGCGCGGCCGGCCGGTCTCACCAAAGATCTTGGAAACACTATGAAGTTTCGTGTATACTGACACTGACCATCACTGATGACGCACGCACAACTGACTATGACTGATAACACACGGGAGCCGGGGCCACGGAATGGAAAACAATCACTGACACTGACATCATGCACTGATGCAGGAACTGAAACAACACTGAACTGACAACAACAAAACAACAACAAACTACAAAACTGAACAAAAAGACTCAGTGAAAAAAACTTGGAAACGGCGGGGTGGCACTGCTACTATGGTGACGTTCCTCACGCCGACCCGTCCCCCCCCCCCCCCCCCCACCGACCCCCTCTGAATTTCCCAACACTGGCAGAGGGACACTAAAGAGCCAGTACAGTGTATAAATCAAATAATTCCAAATAATAAAAATAAATAAAATCAAAATAAAATTAAGCTCAGCGGTATCTTCAAATCCGGCGTCTCAGTCTGTCGCGACACTTGATGATTCAATTAACCGGATTCTCTCTCTCTCTCTCTCTCTTTTTCTCGTCGAGCTTTTCTCTGGAATTCATTGCCATCATGTATTAAAACGGTCCATTCACTGCGAACATTTAAGCAGTTCAAGTACTTACGCAGTACCTGCAAACCTCATGTAGCTCGAAAGCACATACTAAAACTGAGGCCCTGGGACACCCATTACCTCATTGTTCGAGGTTTCTGATAGCATCATGCTCATTAAGTTGTTTCTCTATAGAGAAACAACTTTATGAGACGGGGCAGATATTGCTACGCGCAGCAGCAAGTTTCAGTGATACAAAACAAGACTGTGACGTTTCTCCACGAGAGTTATCGCCAATTTTAAAAAAATCGGTCATGTTACGAATTTTTTCGAAAAAGTTGTTCAAATTCCTTCATTTTCTAGACTTTGGAAGTTCACCCAATCACACTGCCTTGATTCGTGCTACAGCTCTGTAGCTCTGACTGGTTTTGTGTACAAAAAATATTTCCGAGGTAGGGGTTGTTTGCATATAAGGCCAAATATCTATGAAAAGACTCTTTCAAATTACTCATCATTCCGGTATTTTTGTCACTTATGCCAACTGCACATATGACATGAACTACTGCAATATTATAGCTTTAGTATTAAGAATAACAGAGCTTTTAGATAAACACATTTTTTCACGTTTCTGCGAGAAGCGCTGGTCAAAAAAGTTCCAATTTTGCAATTTCGTAAGTACAACCCGAGGCACTTAAGTCCACGTTTCATCAGCTCTCTAGATCTTCCAGATTTTATATCAAAATTAATTCAGTCACGGAAGTCACAGAAACAACAAGGAAATCACAAGATATGAAGAAGTTTCACATGACAGACGAGCAGCTTGAGGCTGACGTCAAATGTTTGGTTCACAGACAAAATCTGCAAGTATTGTCACTGCTTCCGACATTTCATCAGCCCTCTAGATCTTCCAGATTTCATGTGAAAAATAATTCAGTCGGAGAAGTCACAAAGGCAACAGGGAAATTACAAGACATGAACAAGCATCCTCAGACAATCTCAGTGCTAGAGGCTGACGTCAAAAGTTTAGTTCACGGAATTGACGTCATCTCTCTCTCTGTATGACGACCTGCCTGAGGCTGACGGCAAATGTTTAGTTCACGGAACTGACCTCTCTCTCTCTCTCTCTCTCTCTCTCTCTCTCTCTCTGTGGGGAGCCAGGGTGGCCGAATGGTAGAGCGTTGGACTTTCAATGCTTGGGCCGAGAGTTCGAATCCCGGCCGCTGGGGCCAAATATTTGTGCTGGCCTTTTTCTCGTTGCCCCGTCCTTGATATCACCCTTTTGTGGTGGAAAAGGACGTTAAACTCCTAAACACCCATCCACCCACCCTCTATCTCTGCCTCTCTCTCTCTCTCCCCCTTCTTCCCCCACCCGGCCCCACCCCCAGTCACGTGGCTAACCGGTCGAGGTCGTAGAGGATCTAGTCAAAGACCGTACGGTCTTTGATCTAGTGTCGTTGGTAGAACTTGGAGAGGGGAGAACCGGCAACAATAACAACAAAACAGACAAAATAATATGAAGTTTGGAGAAACAACTTTGTAGGACGGGGCCGTTCCTCCTTGTTTTTAAATTTCAAATGTAAATGCATATATATATATAGACATGTACATGTATTAGTCGCTGAATCCTGCTAACATGTATATGCGGATGAGTGCTTGAGAGAGAGAGAGAGAGAGAGAGAGAGAGAGAGAGAGAGAGAGAGAGAGAGAGAGAGTCACCTGTACATATTTGATTTTAATGTTTTAATTTTCTTTGCTAGATGTGGTTTAGTAGTGTGTAGCAACGGCAAGTTTGTAAATTGACGTTCTTCTCTGTCAAAACTTTAACCGTTGGAAAATAAAGTATCATCATCATCATCATCATTCTCTCTCTCCCTCGCATCAGTTTGCTCCGTGTTTCCCAGTACGAGATATCACCCACAGAGCCTGGACATACATAATTTATACGGCCGGTGTGTCGCTGCTACAGAATACTAATCTCAAGTCAACCAGTCAGTGGAACCGCACATGTCGCCGCTTCCATTTTGTTACATTTCGCCGCACGGCCACCCCACCGGATGTTACTTGTATTCTCCTGAGATGCATCTCAGTCCCGTATATATATATATTGCTTTCAAATTTGTCTGCGCCGAAGCCGGAGCCGGCACTGACGCGGCTTGCGTCCGCCGGTGTCAATAAAAATCTCTTCAGTAACTTGATCATCCTTTTGTTGATAGGTCACGGTCTCCGAGAAACTGATCTAAGTCAGTTGTTGTGAACCTATATATTGTACTTGTAGTCTCAATTGAACGCAACGACAAGACGCCCGGCGTCAGTTTCGGTAAAATCGTCTACAGGCAGAACAACAACAACAACAGCAATTTGAAGCGGCATGGCCATCCGGTCTTAACCTAAATGCGTCTTTGAAATTACCATGGTAACAGGTTGAACTCGAGCGGATTTGGTGGCAACGTATAAAAGGCTTAGGGACAAGAAAAGCCCAGTGACGCAGGTGGATAGAATAGACTGAAACGAAAAGCCATACTCGGCAGGAGAGAAGAGACACTCTTAGAAATTTAGAAGAGAGCTTATTAATTTCCCTCAGCGCAAAACACGCAGAGACATCGAAGATACTGAAGACAGCATCTTTGGAGACATCAGTGCACAATATGATATATGGTATCGTATGGTATGGTATGGTATGGTAGACTTCTCCTCGGCGCACGTATCCATCTGTACTGAGATGTTCATGGCGCCGCAGGGCTGGAGGACGCAGCAGTGAAAGCCTGCTCCCGCTAAGCGCTACTTTATGTGCAAACCTCCGCCCTGCTATTCACTCTGGTGCGTGCGACAGTATTTCTGTTTTATCACGCCACCGGCCACAGCCTACTCTTCTTCGAAAGATGAACGTGGGATTTTTAGCGGTGCACACTTGATATGTGTGCGTGCGTGTGTACACGAAGGCGAGACAGGCACCGTAAACGAGTCTGCATATGGATTTGACTCGCTATGGTATGGAAAAATCCAAGCATATTCCTGCCCACCGGGGACTCGAACCAGGCTGCTCAGGATCCGAAGTCGGATGCCTTAACCACTAGACCAAATCCCCTATGTATAGATGTACACATCAAACGCATTGCATTTTACAGCCTTCACAAAAAATTAAGGACCACTTGCAAATATCATTCAACTTTTGTCGTGGTGGCATGCTGGTGTAGTGCTGAACATCGATGAAACGTCGGCTTATGTAGGCAAACAAATGAGCACAGTTCATAACCAGGGATGCATTCTTTGACCTGCATCTCATTTTTGCCGTGCAGAAAGCCCCAGGTATCGCCCACTGAACACTGAAACTCGGTCTAGTTTTGCCGAAATTGCAGATTTTCAAACGCGCCAAGCATGCTGTGTGACGTGCACGTGCCATCCACACTGTGGTCGCCATGTTCACTAATTACCCCTTAACCTTGCTACCGAATTTTACGGGGAAAATCTTATTCGTTTATTTTTTCTGATTTATTGAAACTGTCACCCATTATGTTGACTGGTCCTTAACTTTTTGTGAAGACTGTATGTCTGATCCTTAGAGCGGAAACATGTTCGACCCACTTGCCCCTCAAAGTTTCTGTAAACGTAATTCCGATGTCAGTTCGAGGAGAGGAAGTCTCAATTTCCCTGGGGCTTAGAACGAGCTGATGAATGGCAGAGGCTTATCCTCAGACATAACATCTGCGAAGTGCTTCCATGTCTTTCTGGCTTCCCGTCCTGAGGGTAAAGTATAATTATCTGTCCTTTTCCTTTGCGCAGGAGAAAATTACATCTTTCTGGGTTTGTTGTTGTTTACCAGGATGTTTTTTCTCGTAGACGTATTTCAAATTTGTGATTTGTAGTTAGTGCAGCAGAGGCGAAATCGAAGTGCTCAGTCCAGAGCCGGTCTTACGCGCGCGCGCGCGCACACACACACACACTCCGACTGAAAGCAGCAGACTGAAAACGTGTTAATCCGTGTCTTTCAGCATCACTTTTATGACCGAATTCAACGAACTTGCTTTGTGAAGGACTGCATTCATTGTACATACATACAAATCAAGAATTCAGATTTTCTGTAGACCTTCCATTTGCTCCAGTACTCAATTTCCAGCTTCTTGTCTACTTTTGGTAGTACTTATCTTGTGTTTTAAATGTCTTGCGAAATATTATAATTTACAATCCGCACTTTTCTCAGGTTGTATGAAGCAATAAATTTTACCGACTGACAAAAATGATGGTGCATGTTTAATTAAGTGTGCACGTAAAGATACCATCCCATCTGGGAGTAGGCATGTCGGATGAATACTGAAACACCACCACACCATGAGCAAGAGGCACAGAAGCAACTTTAAACCAGCATAGCGACATTCAATTCAATAATACTTTATTCATCCCTTGACTTGAGGGCAATTAAGATGGGTCACTGGACAGGCTCAAAATAAGATTTAAAATAAGATTTAAAATGTACTATCACATATACAGGGCTGTATATAAATATCTCATCTCACAGCATATCATTACATCATCAGCATATCACATCACGTATTACACCCTCATACTCATATCCCTCTTATCCGGCACATCCTTCATGCATCGCAGTGCAAAAATCACAGTGCAACTCAGGCCAAGATTAACACACACGCAAGCGGCACTCACACACACGCACACACTTCCTGCGCTTCACTGCTCGTCTGACAGCAGTGGGAATAAAAGAATGCCTTGATGACGGTTTTGACAGGACTGCTGGACTTTTTCCTAAAATCAGTCACCAACTCCTTGGTCTTACTAGTGTTATTTAAGTTCTAGGTAGGAGTTGTCACACCATTCAACAAAATCACGCAGTGCTGAGCAATGTTCTTGTTCTCGGCACTGTCGTCAGCAAATTTAACTAGAAACCTGTCAGTATGGGCACTTCTACAACTGTCA
Organism: Batillaria attramentaria; assembly: GCA_018292915.2. NCBI lineage: Eukaryota > Metazoa > Mollusca > Gastropoda > Batillariidae > Batillaria > Batillaria attramentaria. Next base: position 5,525,237 of record JACVVK020000002.1, read on the forward strand.
GAATATAGAATGTACAAAAGTGGGTAAAGACAACACACAAGGGCTCGCCCCAAGGTGCTAATCTCATGTCAGAGACAGATCCATTGACCAAAACATGCTGAGGGTTACAGGTAAAACAAAAATCAACAACCCTGGCAACCAGCTGGTCCCCAAGACAGCAGACATTTTAGCAGTGTCTAATGAGACCTGTAAGAGGTGCCGAAACACGCCACTAAGCTGGTCAGCACAAAATTTGATCTGTATATCTGACTGATGCTGGGAGATCATTCCAACAAGTCGGACCCTGGTATGAAAAACTATGCTGACCAAAGGCAAAGGTCTTTGTGTCCCTCATGTCAAAACAGAGCAAAAAAAAAATAATTAGGGTTAGTGTCAGGGTCATCAGTTTTTGGATTTCACATTCTCTCTCTCTCTCTCTCTCTCTCTCTCTCACACACACACACACACACACACACACACACACACACACACACACACACACACACACACACACACACACACACACACACACACACACACACACACACACACACAAACTTGTGTGTGTGTACACACACCTGCACACTCACAGACACACACCTGCCAGTATTGGTGTTTCTGGTGGTATTTCCAATGTGATCTGGTAATACTAGGATCCCCCGCCCCCTGCCACCCCTAACACACAATCATTGGCCACAGACGACAAGATTACAGTGAATTAAATATGAGGAAATCCTCCGGACAGCTATTGTTAGAATGAGTTTTATCAGTACAAGTTAGTGATATTAATCAAATCAGAATACATGCTGTATGTACATCTCCAGATAAATTAGTACTACTGTAGTAGTAGGTAACACCACACAAGCAAAGGAAAATTAGAAGTTACTTTATAATTAGTTTTGTCGTTACTACTGAAAAGCACAAAAGCAGCTAAATCATATGTTTAGACAAGCAAAATGAACAAGTGAAAAGTGTAATTTAGCAGAATGAAAACAGCAGTGGTCAGTGTTTGACAGAACACAATCGGTACAGTTTTACATGAATGCCACAAAAGAAAATGTGTAATTTTAAATCAGTGAAGACCGGTTATGCGCATTATGCGCCGACTCAATGCCAGTGTTTGCGTCTCAGTCTCTCTCTCTCCCTCTCTCTTTCTCGCAGGCTCTTCCCAACTAACAACAATGACAAAAAACAACAACAACAAAAACCACTGAGACAACTCGCTAACGAGTATTTGATCCATGACGCTAATCACCTCCTATTTAAGCTTCTGCTCTGTTTGTGTGTGCGTGTGCGTGTGTGTGTGTGTGTGTGTGTGTGTGTGTGTGTGTGTGTGTGTGTGTGTGTGTGTGTGTGTGTGTGACATAGCAGGCATTGTTACTGATGTTCAGTTGTGCATATTTATATTTGTCTGTTATTTTATCGTAAGGTTGCATTTTTAAGTTGGACGGCACCTCATTGCACAGTAAATCCGTCTTTGCCTCCGTGTGTCTGTCTGCCTGCCTTTGTCTCCCTTTGTGTCTCTGTCTGTGTCCGTCTGTCTCAGTCTCCGTCCGTTCGTCCGCCTGTCTGTATGTGTCTCTGTGTGGATTCGACCCCACTGCTTAGTTTTTTTTCCCGTGACCTGTCGGCCGGTAATGCTTTCTGGGGTGTTCTTTTGCAAAGGGAGAGTGACGCCGACCGTGCAAGACTGGTCGACCTTTCTTGGCTGCCATAAAAAAGAGCGTCCGTCTGTCTCATCTCCCTCCAAGCGACGATGCTGAGCGTAATCCGCCGGACTTATCGTTAATGGACAGGCAGCGCTAAGTAGGCTTGTTAACGACGAGGTCTCAACAGACTCGACTCGTTGTCGACGTAATTATAAGCTCTGCACAGACTCGGAGAGAGAGAGAGTGGAGGTCCGCCCGAAGATGCGTTATGTCTAGGCGGCTTTGCCGGTGCAACTGACCAGATGTACTCCCCGGCTCGTTTGACCCCGGGGCACTTCCAGCATGAATCTGCTTTAGACCCGGGGCTCACTTCTAGCGGCCTCAAGCTGCATTGCCCCGGGGCCATGCACTTCACGCTGTGTGTCAGTTTCCGGTACGTTTTACAGCTTGATATATGAAATAACGTTTACTGTCGTTGAGTCTTCAAGTGCCGGAAATAGGAGTGTCGCGAGCCTGTCAGTGACGATCCAGGCAACAATTCATTGTAAAATTCTAAGGGCATTCCCCGTTTGAAGACAATGCTCGCATCCGAACACTTGAAAGGTGCAGGAAAGTAATTTTAGCGTAGGCCCGATGCACACGAGCGTCAGCGTCATGATGCCGAGCGGCGGATCTCACTCCCGGCGGCAGTTTCAAGGCGCTGCCACGTGTGCATGACATCGGCGCCTGGCGTCAGGCAACGGCATCAATGGTGCCAGGCGGCGGAATCCTATGACGCCGCGTTGGTTGGTTGGTTAGCTGGGGTTTATCGTCCACGCCACAACGAGGTGATTGCAGACGGCCCTAAGGGGCTAGTTATGGGGGATGGGGATAGCTACCCTAACTGTACAGTCCAGCTGAACACTTTTCCAATCCAGTCAGACTGCCAGGTCGGCCACAGTTTATGTATCCTTGACTGTAATGGGCAAGTTACACAAACAGATCCAGTTCACAGTCAGTGGAAGTGGGGCAACGTGAAAAGGCCTGTACAAATTTTGACCCTGTCGGGATTCGAACCCGGGACCTTTCGATCTCGAGTCCAACGCTCAAACCGTTGAGCCACCGACTCCCCGCAACGCCGCGTATAGAACACGTCCTATTTCTGCTGCCGGCGCCGCGCTGCAGACTTGGTTTCAGCCAATCAGAAAGCAGTGTGGGTCAGCGCTTGCAGTGTGGGTCAGCGCAACAAGCCGTGCAGGCGAATGACGCCGAAGCCAAGTGTGCACGCAAACGGCGCACGCCTTGTAATTAAAGCAAGCCGAGCCATGTCTTTGTCCGTCGCAGGTAATGAAAATGGTTCAGATTAACACCGGCGCCTTTCCAGAAACATGAAGCTGTCTCGGGCCTTACTTTGCTATTGATGGCTTTCGGGCTTTGTGTGACCTGACTGTGTAAAGCGAGAAAGTGTTTACGAAGCAAGTTTCTTTTCATGAATAGAGTTGCTGGTCTGCACCCATTCATTGTCACTGAGGTGTTTTTTTTTTATAGAAGTTTCTCTCTCTCTCTTTTTTTTTCTTCTTTTTTCCCTCTTTTTCCCCGGAATTGCAACCGGAGTTTTATTCGTCTTTGTGGATCGCCATGTGTGTATTTGTTTGATTCTTTCAATGGACAAAGTTTGCTTTAGATGGACAAATGAAGGTTTGTTGTTAAAGTTACTTGGCTGTATTCGTGCGTGGTCTTTAGATTGTATTGTCTGTACCAGAGGATGTTTGCGCGCGTGCGTGTGGTTGTCTGTGCATGTTTTCATGTTTGGTTTACAAATACAAATGCCAGACAGTACAAAATCTCTCTCTCGCTCTCTCTCTCTCTCCCTCTCTCAAGAAACCCGACAAGAAACCGTTAATCTTGCCTGATTTTCGCATACAGGGACAAAACCGAAAAAGCGTCAAAAAACATAATAATAATAATAATAATGAGGATTTATCTGGCGCCCAACCTCCTGCTGGAGCTCTGGGCGCCTCACAATAGTAGGGTGGCAATGCATATACATGAAATACGTTACATACACATGAAATACACGTCACATACACGTTACGTACACACAGCTATGATACATCCTAACACGACATCCCAAAAAAGACAATGATGGTAACAGTGGTGATAGAGAAGTTAGTCTGTATAATACATGGAATACTCGTGGGCAGTACGAACTGTTAAATACAGATGGGTTGCCTGTCACATTCACACCGGCATTCACGTCCCGTTAAGAGTGCTCTGATCACGACAGTACGCCCCGTGGCACGACACTCGGGTACCTACGGCAAGCGAAAGCAGCCACAAATCTCGCGCCACTGTTCACTTTGTGCCAGTCCACTTCGCTGATTTGGCGGTTCGTCACTAACTTCTGTATCGTGTACATGTACCACTCAGTTCAACCGCCAAATAAACAGAATTGAAATTTCTTATTAAGCTTGAGAGATACGTGTGTTTGAGTGAACAGTTCGTAATGTTGAAGCTTTTCTTTAGGACTCTATGTTAGGATTTCAAAAACTTTATGAGCGTATGCCTACATTTCAGCGTTTAGATATTATAAACATACAGGCAGCAGAAATAAATAAACAACATGTATCAACCAACTACAAAGTAATGTACATACATCGTGAGCTCATGCTTACTTTTTACTTGTGTGGCATTTCAGCATAACGTATGATGAACAGTTAACGCCTCACCATATTCGTCAGAAAATCGATCATTGATTACCGACAGAAAATCGATCATTGATTACCGACAGAAAATCGAAAACCATGAGGCGTCCTTTGCGGTCTGAAGATAAGTGACGTAGAGTCTAGAAGCCTTTCCATACACGCATGGCAGATAATATTCATTTTCTGATGCTGCATGACACTGACGGTACAGTACATTAAGCAGCGTCTGCCATGTCCTTCCGAGGCTTGCTGAGTGAAATGCCATTCTCATTAGCTGTTTCAAGACGCGACACTGCTGCTGGCTATGCAGGAGGTCCAGATGTCTTTTGGATGGTAGACTAGAGTTACTCGTCCTTGATTGAATAAACTATCAATAGACTGAGGACGTCCTGTAGAACATTTTGTGGGGAGAACAGTAATCTGGCGTAAAATGGTTCTTCTGCACGCGCTGA
>JACVVK020000002.1:5535000-5550000 GCA_018292915.2 Batillaria attramentaria
CGGTTTTGACTGAAGCTCTAAGGCTGTTTACCAAATAGGAAGATGCTGTATTTGGCCACCGCGACCGTTTTCATGACAGTTTTTTTAATAGTAGAGGAATACGATTTTCCTTGAGTCTACGGTCCATTCCTGAACAGAAAGGGAATCTTCTAAAAATAGCCAATCAGGGCCGTCTAGTTGGTCCTCAGTCCGCAACCATAATACCATCGTCTGCTCAATATGCGGTACACTTCTAGAACAACATATACGCCGACCAGAGTCACCGCAATGGTTTCAGGTGCTGTAGTGTGACCCAGGTGACTGATTCTGATGCACTGATAAAGCATATTCGATGAACAGTTTTCCACACGTTGTTGTGTGCCTGTCATACGTATTGAGACTTTAAACATCCACCCTAAACACCCACCCTAAACACCCATCCTAAACACCCACCCTAAACACCCACCCTAAACACCCACGCAAATTCAGACAACACTGTAGGATTTGGAATGAGGCGGCTTCTTTGACAAGAACACCGTTTGAGATTTTACCGGCGACTGAACACACCGCGACGTCAGTTTCGAAATCTGGACCCATTTCAACATCACCTTCGACAGCCGTTCGGCGCACTTTCAGGACTACAGCCATCTCTCGTACTGTGTGACGTTGGCAGGGATGCTGCTGTGCTGTGGTGCGGGCGGCGAGGTGATGTGAACCGCAATCACCATCGCATTGTTTCTTTATCCAGCTCTGCGAGCGTTGTTACGAAGCTTTGTGCGCGAGACCAATCAGTCAGTCTCTGTTTACATTGCGAGTCTGCAGGGAATTTCGGCCTGGTTAGTAGGGAACTGGCCGTCATTTATCGCGTAGCCAGCATCACCCAGTGGCCAGAGGTTAGCAGGAACCCAGCAGTTAATGGAGTGATTGAGAGAGAAGGCCATGTGTCTCCTGACGCCTGATTGAAAGTGAAGGGAGAGTGAGGTTCAAATCAATCGATCGCAGCTTCGACACTATATCCCTACAGCTTGACAAGCGTCGCTACGTACATGGGAGTTCGTGTCATCGGTTGCTGAGTGCAAACTCGTACACTACAAGTGAGTACTCAAAGTTGTTCTCACACTATACCTGAACCCTGAACCCAGTCGTGCATTCTTCTCAACGAACATTTGTTGTTGTTGTTGCTGCTGTTGTTGTTGTTTTGTTTGCAAAGTCCCTGACACTGCAGCTGAGTTGGTATTATTCACTCACTAGGGCCGTTTGCACATCAGTCGTGTAAATGTACTACTACTGTCTAATCGGGGTAACCCTCACCCTAACCATTACCTTCAACGCACTAATTCCATCTTTGCTGAGCCAGATTACGTTTTGCTCAAGAGTGCGGACAAAGACCGTAGATAATATTGGTGCGGATTTACGCTCGAACTACTCTATCTTCCTGATAAGCACAGCTTTGTTGTTTACATTTTGCGCGAGCGGTCGAACATTAATATTCTACTATTGTTGTTACACTGCTGAGCGGAGCGCTCAGTGTGGTCGCCGCGCCATGGAGTGTATCTGTTCCAGAAGTGTCAGCATTACAAACGCTGTCACTGTCCAGGTGTGTAATGTGTAAGATGACAGATACCACAAAAAACCCAGCTCAGAATGATCTGTGAGCATAAAAATAACATTAGCCCCATACATAGGGCGAAATATACTAGATGAGCGAAACTGCTTGCACGTAAGAAAGAAAGAAAAGAACGCAGCAGCATAGTGTGCACGTAAGGTGTCTAGGACGCAGATTTCGTTACATCACTATCTGCGTGAAAGTATGTATTGTGTGGAGAAACGTCACAGTCTTGTTTTGTATCACTGAAACTTGCTGCTGCGCGTAGCAATATCTGCCCCATCCTATAAAGTTGTTTCGCTGTATAGAGAAACAACTTAAAAAAGCGAAAAACAAACAAAACATAGATGCTTGTGTTACAGTTGTTTACTTTCAGAATAAACAAACTTTGCCAGTCAACACATGTCTTTCGTCGTTTACAACTTTCCATTCTCACTCTCACATGAAACACTATTTCGATTTGTTCCGTGTTTGAAGAAGCAACTCATGGCGATGGAATTTGAGGTCCTAGCATTCACCTTTTTTGTGTGTGTACCTTGTTGATAAGGAAGAAATTTCAGAGGATTCGAACAAAGTTAATTTGTACCAGTTGCTGTCTGCAGTTTGTGTTCAGCGTTATCTAGAAACGGCAGTCTCAGAAACGATGGACATGGTAGAAGCCAGGTTTTGAGACTGTTGGCTGTAGGCTTGCACTTACAAATCTGGTTACATTCTGCCATGCGCCACTGTGTGCGTGCGTGCGTGTGTGTGTGTGTGTGTGTGTGTGTGTGTGTGTGTGTGTGTGTGTGTGTGTGTGTGTGTGTGTGTGTGTGTGTGTTAACACCAACCCGGAGAACAGAATGTAATTACAACCAGTGTATAGAAGAAATATCCGTTTCTTTAGGCTTTTCCTTGTCAGCACAAGGCGTTGCGTCACATTGTTACAGAACGGTTCAGCTGCTACCCGGAAATGTTGTAAGAACACGCAGCAGAGGAAGGCTTATACCTTGTTTTCTTTTGGGAAGAAGGGGAGACATTGAAACCTGGGTGTGTGTTCTCGTCTTTAGGCTTAATCTTTCTGCTGCAGCATCGCAGAATGTGACTGCAGGTACCAAGCGGAGAGACACAATAGACACACTTTTTTAGCTTTTGCCTAATGAGTGCGGACACAACTGCCACAAGATGAAGATATTTATTGAACATACTGCTGTCGATAGTCAAAAAATATGGGAAGAGTTTTTTTCCATGCACCTTCTGCATCTGCCTTGTTGGTTTCTACGTAACTACGCCACGTGCGGACGCCAGAGCACCGAATGCAATTTTAGACACCGCCTTATGGCTTGCATATTTATATCCCTCATAATTCTGTGGCGATTTCCAGCAACCTGACAATAAAAGCCACGGGGGGAATTCACCGTAGCACATGTTGAATTTCTAAACACAGTCGCAATATTACCCCTAAACACAATCGCAGCTTTACTCCCTGGGGCGGGCGATAGTCTAGCGGTTAACACTTCGTCAGCGAGGGGCCAGGTTCGAGTCCCACATGGGGAAAGAATTTTTTTCTCTCTCCCGTATGTGGCCCCGCTTATTCGGGTTGGTCGTCGGGGGTTTTCTCCGGGTATTCCGGCTTCCGCACAAACTTTGAAATAACTGCAATTCTAAATTCCGAAACTTAAATTTATTGCCGAACTCACGACCCGAGCATTGGAAGTCCAGTGTTCTAGCTCCGGTTCCCGTGCCGTCTCTCAGTGTAGCCACAACAAGCTGAAAAGCGAAAATTTCATATGCTAGAATTCTGACCCGCACACTTAGTCTTTTTCGTGTTCTCCTGTTTTTAATAATAATAATGAGTATTGTATAGGCGCTTTACCCAATTTCCTGAATCGGCTCAAAGCGCCGCGAACTGAACCCAACACGCACGCTCACGTGAATCACACGCATTCTCTCACACACTGGACATAAACACATTACAATCACGTGGTGCGAAGGGTCAGCTCAGCTATTTAAATTTCGGAATTTAAAATTGCATTTATTTTTCAAATTTGCTGGGCTGAACATTTCCAAAGCAGAGGGGGAGGAAGCCGGAGTACCCGGAGAGAACCCCCGACGATCGGCCCGAATGAACGGTGCCACATACGAGAAGGAAAAATTCTTCGCCCCGAGTGGGACTCGAACCCCCCACCTCTCGCATTGGTGACAAGTCTCTTAACCACTAGACCACCGACCGCCCCGGGAAAGTCGGTAAAAGTCGCTGGTTTCTATGGAGATCTAGGTTATTCATGGTGTACGTGGTTAATCTACTTCCTTTGTTGGTCACATATGATTATAAACCCTTCTACACTCATGTGTGTGTGTGGCACAGTGTGTGTGTGTGTGTGTGTGTGTGTGTGTGTGTGTGTGTGTGTGTGTGTGTGTGTGTGTGTGTGTGTGTGTATTTGGGGGTTGGGGGTGGTGGATATTGGATACAGACGTAGTAACAGGTGTGTGAAATCAGTATCGAGTTGCTAATTTCCTGTCACGCCTACCGTAAAAGGTATCATCTTCTTGGTGACATTTTCACAATATCCTGACATCGCACGGGGGTGTAGAATGCTCTTACAATGACAATGATCTGTCTTTTTTAGAGTTAGAACTAGCTACTTTACGTTTGCCTACTACGGCACTATTCGCATGAACAAACCCATTCTCACCTTGAGCAAATGTTCATTGAAACCTTTTCTCGTAGGGTAGAAAATTGCTTTCACTATAGCTAATGGCAAATATGATACAACGCTCTGATGTGTGGAGACAGACTAAGACGTAAGTCCGAGACTAGCTTGAATAAGCCGAGTAAGGCTAGTACGAGATTCGTAAGCGGAGACTAGGCCACGTCTGTGACTATTTCAGGGCTTCCATCTTTGTAGTATCTGGCAAGAAAGTTTGCCAGACTATGCCGCGTGTTGTGCTCATTATGCCGCGGCACGCGATTGGCTAAAATTCTTGTCGCTCGCCCCATTTGATTGACAGGAGTGAAGTCGGGTGTTTGAGGCTTTTAACATTCTTGTCCACAATATATGGGTGGCATCAAAGACGGGGCAACGAGATAAAGGCCAACACATGTGTAGCCCCAGCCGGGAAGCGAACTCACGACCCGAGAATTAACAGTCCAACGCTCTGTTAGCTCGACTATCCCGGTTCCCCACGTGAAGATCGAAATAATGCATGTGGGTGGGGATCGGTGGGTGTTTGGGAGTTTAACGTCCTTTTCCACCACGTATGGGTGATATCAAAGACGGGGCAACGAGAAAAAGGCCAGCACAAATATTTGGTTCCAGCCGGGATTGGAACTCACGACCCGAGCACTGAAAATCTATCTACTCTACTATTCGACTAACAACCGGCTCCCCGAAGCAATGCATGTACCAGAATATGGTCGTGAGTTAGTGTTGGTGGTGACATCTTCTTTACCTGGGAATAACCATCGGAGCAGCCATCATTGAAGTGAAGGTTTAAGAACGTAGGGTACTTCCTTGACAGGGGACTCTGTATTGGAGGTGTCCCTATTTAGTTGCTCAGCACAAGTTGCAGTGAAGCAGTTAAGCTGCCTTTTTGTGAGACCGCTCGGGGTAACAACTTGGTTTTTAAAAGATCGATAAGACGTTTAGGCTGTTGGACCAGAAACCTCTCTCTGTCTCTCCTCCCTAACTCCCTTTCTTATTCCCAAACATGCACTATTTCACACCAGCCCCCTAACACTCTTAGCCTAAATCCCTACCCTCGTACACCTCCAAAACACACACACACACACACACACACACACACACACACACACACACACACACACACACACACACACACACACACACACACAGAGGGTGGGTAGGGAGCGCAGATACTAGAGAGAGAGAGAGAGAGAGAGAGAGAGAGAGAGAGAGAGAGAGAGAGAGAGAGAGAGAGAGATTAAAAATGAAATTTTACAATAATAACAATAATTTCCGAGAAATCATATAATGCCAGTCGCAGCCGAAGAAGAAAAAAAAAAGAAGAAGAAGGAAGAAGAAGCTCACATTTGAAAGCTATTTATTTTCTTTCCGGCAAAAGGAAATGGACAAATCGATCGGTTAACTGGAACTTCCGTCAGAGACTGAGGAAATCCGTGTACGACAGAACTGGAAATTTGCTTCGTTCATTCTGCGATCAGCAGGTTCTAGAACTCGCCAGTCAGGCAGCCGGATTCGTCTGTAAAGTACGTGGCTATTCTGAGGTTTTCAGTGCCATGACAATTAGCCAGCTGAGTCTTGGAAGCATCCTGAAGACACTGACATTTCTACATGTTCCCTCACCGCTACCTATTCCTATACATTAAACGCGAGATCTCCATGTTTACTAGGCTTCAAAGAAGCCAGCTTATGTTTTGGAACAGTTCGCTTGTGATTGCGCCTGTACGCTCGAAATACTCTTAATGATTAGTAGAGTTCTTAATGCGATACAATGCTGTCTACACTCTGCGCGAGCGGTCGAAAATTCAAATTGTCCTACCCAGCGGTTGACCGCGCCCGACAAGCCTGTCGCTCGGTCCTTGTGTTAGCCGCGTCATTGTGTACCCTTCCGTTGGTTCAGTGCCAGCCTTTTGAGGTGCAGTAACTGTGCAGGTGTCTAAGTGTCGTGACGTTAAATATTGTCAAAACAGCTCAGAACGATCTGTGAGCGTAAACATTCTTTAAAATTGGGCCTTTAAGCGATCAGCCACGTTCGACTGTGGGCTCGTGCATCCGGTGGGATGGCTGGTTGTTTCGGGGTTCTTCACCATAATTATTATAAGGACGATGTCAAAGACGAGACCATAAGGATAAAAAAGCAAGTACAAATTATTGGCTTCCGGCCGGGATTCGAACCCACGACTCGACCATTGAAAGTCCAATGCTGTGAAAGCTCGGCTATCCAGGAAGTCTCCTCCATCCCCACCCCCAACCCTCACCCAGCCTGCACCCTCCTCCTCCGCGCGTCCGGATGGCCAGAAGTACTGAGTAAACTCCCCCACAGAGGACAGAACTGGGGTGGGATGGGAGTTTAACGTCCTTTTCCACCATGTATGGGTGATATCAAAGACGGGGCAACGAGAAACAAGGAGGAACGGCCCCGTCCTACAAAGTTGTTTCTCCAAACTTCATTTTATTTTGTCTTTCTTGTTATTGTTGCCGGTTCTCCCCTCTCCAAGTTCTACCAATGACACTAGATCCTCTACGACCTCGACCGATTAGCCACGTGACTGGGGGTGGGGCCGGGTGGGGGAAGAAGGGAGGGAGAGAGAGAGAGGCAGAGAGAGAGGGTGGGTGGGTGTTTAGGAGTTTAACGTCCTTTTCCCCCACATAAGGGTGATATCAAAGACGGGGCAACGAGAAAAAGGCCAGCACAAATATTTGGCCCCAGCGGCCAGGATTCGAACTCTCGGCCCAAGCATTGAAAGTCCAACGCTCTACCATTCGGCCACCCTGGCTCCCCAGAGAGAGAGAGAGAGAGAGACGTCAGTTCCGTGATCTAAACATTTGACGTCAGCCTCAGGCAGGTCGTCATACAGAGAGAGAGAGATGACGTCAATTCCGTGAAGTAAACTTTCGACGTCAGCCTCTAGCACTGAGATCGTCTGAGGATGCTTGTTCATGTCTTGTGATTTCCCTGTTGCCTTTGTGACTTCTCCGACTGAATTATTTTTCACATGAAATCTGGAAGATCTAGAGGGCTGATGAAATGTCGGAAGCAGTGGCGATACTTGCAGATTTTGTCTGTGAACCAAACATTTGACGTCAGCCTCACGCTGCTCGTCTGACAGATGATACTTCTACATATCTTGTGATTTCCTTGTTGCTTTTGTGACTTCCGTGACTGAATTAATTTTGACATAAAATCTGGAAGATCTAGAGAGCTGATGAAACGTGGACTTAAGTGCCTTGGTTTGTACTTACGAAATTGCAAAATTGGAACTTTTTTGACCGGCGCTTCTCGCAGAAACGTGAACAATGTGTTTATCTAAAAGCTCTGCTATTCTTAATACTAAAGCTATAATAGTGAAGCAGTTCATGTCATATGCGCAGTTGTCACAAGTGACAAAAATACCGGAATGATGAGTAATTTGAAGGAGTCTTTTCATAGATATTTGGCCTTATATGCAAACCACCCCTACCTCGGAAATATTTTTCTTACACAAAACCTGTCAGAGCTACATAGCTGTGCTACGAAAACAGGCAGTATAATTGGATGATCTTCCCAATTTCAGAAAATGAAGGCATTTGAATATTTTATTTCGAAAAAATTCGTAACATGACCGATTTTTAAAAATCGGCGATAACTCTTTTGAAAATGCAGTAGGCTAAAAATCGTGAAAAATAGGTCTGGAGAAGGTGATTTCCCATTTTATCTCAAAGTAAAAAAATCTCCAACGAGGTGGTTTATGAGATAGCCATCATTACATCCGTCCACACACACACACACACACACACACACACACACGTCATTCCCGCCAAAAAGAACGCAGCAGCAAAGTGTGCACGTAAGGTGTCTATGACGCAGATTTCGTTACGTCACTGTGTGCGTGAAAGTAAGTATTGTGTGGAGAAACGTCACAGTCTTGTTTTGTATCACTGAAACTTGCTGCTGCGCGTAGCAAAATCTGCCCCGTCTCATAAAGTTGTTTCTCTACAGAGAAACAACTTAAAAAGGCCAGCACAAACATCTGGCCCCAGCCAAAGACGAGACAATGAGAAAAAGAAGCAAGTACAAATTATCGGCTTCCGGCCGAGATTCGAACTTACGACCCGAGCATTGAAAATCCAGCGCTCTACCATTCGGCTATCCCAGCGTCCAGACCTGGGAGTTCAATTTTCTTTCTAAGAACGCTGAAAGCCACTCTGGGATGAATGTCTCAGTTTGCTAATCGAAAACGTTGCAGCGTAATCGGTAATGTCTTCGGCTGTGGAGTCGTGGCTCACGACTATGGCATACGTGATCAGCGTTGGCATTTCATGTGCAGACAGGTACAGGTAGACAGGTAGAAAGACAGGTAGAAACTTCTTCAAGATTTACTGATAGTTTTGAAAGTCAAAACGCACGAAATGCAGAGAATTGACCACACAGTTCCGTAAATGTTGAAAGATTGCTTTGATTTATGATGCGTAAGTACAAGTACGATCTAAGCCACCCATGTAGCCGCGGCGTTAAGCCCTAAGTAACTAACTAAACCATCCATTGCCATCGTCATTTCAATGCCATCATCATCGTCGTCATCATCATCATCATCGTCGTCATCATCGTCGTTGTCAAGTCATTTTATTTTCCAACCTTCTGGGGGCATTCTGGAAAAAAATGAAATAAAAAAAACCCATAAAAAGACAGAAAAATGAAAAAAAGAAAAAGAAAGAAAGGAAAAAAGAATTACATTTCAATAACAACACAATTGCCACATGGTTGGACATGTCAAGAAATAATGCTCGTAGAATTCCACATTAATTCTCACCAAGAACGCTTCAACTGGATTATAAGAAATGATGAAAGTACCACGAAAGTCCCTGACATCCTAGACTAGAGATAGTCATAATCATTATCATCATCAGTCGTCATCATCATAATCCGCCGTCATCGTCGTTGTCGTCATCGTCGTCGTCATTAACAACAGCAGCAGTAGCAGCAACATTGCTAGCTAGATAACCCTCATGTTGGTACTGGAGTCATGACATTAGCAAGATGATGCTAATCAGGAAAAGTGGAGGAGTCTGGTTCAGCTATCATACGATGCAGCCCATTGGCGCCAGGTCAAGGGCGGTAGTCAAGATGGCGGAATGTGACTTAGATTTCAAAAGTTTGACGGCGATTGCTCTCACTCTCAAGCGAAAGCCATGTGTTTGAAATATGAGCGTGCGCACGTGTTAACGTACATCTGTACAGTGTAGTAATTTGTGAGTAAAAATCTTTCTCTGGTTGGTAAACAGTCCCTTTCATCTTTCATACCGTCAATCCAAACTCCAAGTAGTTATTTTTTTGCGGTTGTACTCACACGAAAAATAGAAGAAAGAAAGAAAGAAAGAAAGAACAAAAACAAAAACAAAAACAAAACAAAAAACTCAGTGGTATTGTTTACCGGATTCTGGTTTGTCGGCGTGAGCGAAAAGTGACCGTTTATCAACCAGGAAACGGCTTCAAACGTTACTGCGATGTAAAGACGTTTGCATGCTCATAATGAATTCAGACAAGTGGCTTTACCTCAGAACAATCACCGTCAAGACTATTGAATCCAAGCAGCACCTGAAAAAGTCCCTGCTTTCTCGACTATCCCCCCTCCCTCGCTCCCTTCTTTCCTTGAATGTAGACCTTTGCAATATTAATCTACAAGAAACAGTTATGAGAGTGCCGTCGTTTCAGCAGTCTCATATATCGAACCACTCATATTGATCAACCCTGCAAAGCAGCTTTGGAACAGACAAGCGTCTTTAGAAACGCACTGGGCAAGAAATATGACGCATAAGAATGTGTAGTGTACGTAGGAGGCGACTCTTCTGCGTGATAACAAAGAAACTGCTTGACGAAGTCATGTTCTGTATGTGGAATTCAAGTGCGGAGAATAGCTATTGGATAATGAAAAGCAGCGGAATGCGGATTCTGCAGCATATTCTTGAATAGTGTCTTTTCTGCTTCAGTTGTGCCTGTGTGGTGGTTTTGGTTTGGAAGCAGTCTATCTAGACTTTACAATACAATACAATACAATACAATACAATACAATACAATACCGCCAACACAACACAACACAACACAACACAACACAACACAACACAACACAACACAACACAACACTACACTACACTACACTACACTACACTAGAATATCTTTATTGTCCATTTTGTTACATAAAACAGAAATTTTTCTTCTGCAGTACAGTCTGACAGTGTATAAGATAATGAATAAAAGCATTCAATTTGAGACGCTCTCTCTCTCTCTCTCTCTCCCTCCCTCCCTCCCTCTCTTTCTTTACCAACGCTAGTGCTCTTAGACACACACACACACACACACACACACACACACACACACACACACACACACACACACACACACACACACACACACACACACACACCCGTGCGCGCGCGCGTGCTATGCTAGTCTATTCCAACATGCCCGTTCGACTCCTGGATGTTTGATACAGAATGGGAACAGTGGCTCTACCGTCATCTGAAACGAAAGGGTCTAAGCGACTATGAAATCCATGGCACGTAAGCCCTATTCTAGATGGCGATGGAATGTTCACGTAGACATAGCGACATTCAGTTCTGCTCTCTTCAAATAATCCCCGTTTCATCCGCTTGTTTAGTAAATGTAAGACAGTCACCTGCATTTGTCAGCGGTAAACAGTCATCAGAGGTAGTTTACCAGCGAATGGCGGAGCCTCTCGCCAGAGATGCGGGGAACAAAAGAAAGTTTATGCCAGGCAGAAAGGCAGGACCGATAGATAGATCGACTGTCGTGAGTGCTGTTAATGGCTGCATTTCGCCATCAGTCGTCTTGCGCTTTGATTTACCGCCATTTTCATTACGGTCTTCCTGATTATCTGTGAGGGTGAAAGGAAAGCCATGAGTTTAGTCTTTCTCTAATGGACGTACGCCAATTCCGCAGGAAGCGTGACTATGAACAGTGCTTCCGCAAATCTTGTACAAAACAAGTCGTATTGATCATGAAACCAAGGAACAACAACGACAACAACAAGAACAGCACCAAGAAGAAGAAGAAGAGGGTGGGTGGGTGTTTGGGGGTTTAACGTCCTTTTCCACCACCTATGGGTGATATCAAAGGCGGGGCAACGATGAAAAAGCCAGCACAAATATTTGGCTCCAGCCGGGATACGAACTCACGACCCGAGCATTAGAAGTCCAACGCTCTACCATTCGGCCACCCCGGCTCCCCAGAAGAAGAAGAACAACAACAACAACAATAAGGGACAGGGCGTGGACGTGAAAGTACCGGGTGAACTCGATGAAGACAAAATCGAGTGAGTCAGTTTTGCAGAGAAATACGCCTTTCTTTCTTTGAGCCTATGGTTCATTTGACTGGGACTCGACAAAACTCCTGAAAATAGCCACCAATCAGCGCTGTTTAGCTTTTCCTCAGTCCGCAACCAAATTATGTCGTCTGCTCAGCACGTGAAAGTACCGGGTGAACTCGATGAAGACAAATCGAGTGAGTCAGTTTTGCAGAGAGGCCACCTGCGTCCCGGTGGATATTCCAAGTGCCAGTGTATACGACGGAACTAAGCATCACTTTCTGTCACTTGTGCCACTTAGCGCCGAATGCTTGGAACTGACAGAAAACGGCGTGGTAAATTCTTAAAGCCTCTATGTTCCTAACGCCACTGAGATAAAAAAAAAAAAACAAAAAACAAACAAACGCCGCTTCCGAAATTCAAAGGCTGTTTGCCAGATAGAAGGCTGTTTCATTTGGCCATACGACGGTTTTTCGTGACTTTGTGGCTTCTAGTAGTAGAGAAATACACCTTTCTTTCTTTGAGCCTACGGTTCATTTGACTGGGACTCGACAAAACTCCTAAAAATAGCCACCAGTCAGCGCTGTTTAGCTGGTCCTCAGTCCGCAACCACATTATGTCGTCTGCTCAGTACGCGTTACACTTCTAGAAGAAGCCAGGATGGTTTCAGATGCTATATTGTGACCAAAGTGACTGATTCTGATACATTCGGCGCATTCGATGAAAAGTTTTGCACACGTTGTTGTATGTCTGTCATACGCGTTCAGTCATCGTCAGCACTCTGAACATAATCACATCACCACCGCCAACACCAAAACCAGCAGCAGCAGCAGCAGCAACAACAACAAATAACAACAACAACAACAGCTCTTACTCCCACGCAGTTCCGTCATCGGCGTCATTGCTGAAAAGGAGTGAGAAGCAAGAAGCAGACCTGTAGCGTGCGCGATCCACATCACAAACGGGATCCCACCGCCCGCACTGCGTGACATGCTGCCCTTGGCGTCCCGGGTTGAAATGCGAAGCGGATAAAGCGGTAATGTGATTAGTACAGCAAGCTTGCAAGTAAGACATTCCATTAGTGCAACAGGGGATATCTCACGCCTACAAACTACCCGTGCGGCCGTGTCAAGCTTTTTTGTGCCTAGCTATGCAATTGTGTTGATGAAGTGAGGAAAATCGGGACCTTGCAGGCGGCTATTTTGAAGCACCTCCTCCGCGCACGCCGGCTTTGCTCCCCCCCCCCCCCCGGGGGGGAAGCGCGTTCCCGCGGTGCAGCACCACCCAATATCTGTCCTATATTTTTTTACAATTTTGCTGGGGGGAGGAAAGCCGGATGACCCGGAGAGAAACCCCCGATGAGCAGCCCGGTAGCCAGGAAAACCCGGTATCACTTATCACAAGCTCGACCTGGGCTCGAACCCACGTTTCATCGCCATGACATTGGTGAGGACCGTTCAGTTCAGTTGCGCAGCGGTTAAATCCGATGCGCTACCTATTAAACCACCGTTCGCCCGCTCACTTTAAATAGGTTTATTTCGTTGCTTGTTGTGGAGATACAAGGCAACACTTCTGAGCATTCGCAAGATAAACTTAAAGTATACGTTATATGTAAAATAAGCACGCCGGCTTTCACACAGCTTCAGATATCATACACTCTTGCAGATATTGCGGGAGGAAGACATTTCTGGGTTGCTTTCTCTTGCCCACTGCCGGACTTGTCGCCTTCAGAAAAGTTTTGTATTTTTCTTTATTGAACGACGTAAACATCTACAAACAGTGTTTTCAGTAAAATTGCAAACTATGCTTGTGTTTCTGGTGCTTCAGAGCCACCTTCAAAGTCAGTGATCGCGCGAAGTTGCGGCGACCCTCTCCCCCAAAGCAACATCAAAAACAAACAAAAACTAAACAGACACAAAAACAAAAGCACCCCCCCCACACACACACACACACAACAAAAACTACAAAAACAAGAAACAACAACAACAACAAATAAACCCTAAAAGGCAACACACACACACACACACACACACACACACACACACACACACACACACACACACACACACACACACACACACACACACACACACACACAACAACAACAACAACAAACAAAAACCAAACAACAACAACAACAACAATAATAATAATAATAATAATTCAAAACAAAACAAAACAAAACTCACACGCGCGTAAGTTCCAGTGGTTGTTAAATTGATGACTAATGGCGGCACCGTTTACAGTGCACTAAAATTCTCTTCCCTTCCAAACCGAAGTACAAGCAGTTCTCTCTTCATTTTTGTAGGTAACCTGAAACTAGACTTGTTTCCATGACGACAGACTAGCGTGGCAAATTTGGGAACAAAGATCTGACCCAGGGGGGCCATGGGCTCTCTATGTTAACCAGTGATTACAACGAGGCAGGCTTCAATTGATGACGTCTGTTGTTGTCAACGACCGGCTTTGTATCAGCGTGATCACGAATCTCCCAGTGTGCCTTCAATGCGGAAAGCATCGGGGGGGGGTTAGGGGGGGGGGGAGGGGGGGGAGATCATTCGCACGGGGTGTAGTCAAAATGGACGCTAGTGTTTCCGGTGCTACTCCGCTTTAAGTACCACGCTAAATACAGTACACTATTTTTGGCCCCCTTTTAAATTTGTGTGCAGAGTGAAAAATGGAAATGAAAAATGGCATTCTGGGGCTTTTCATTGGCCTTGTAAATAAATTTCATGCCAGGTAGTAGGAAAATTAGGGAAAATGAGCCTGGCTTGTGGACTGTTTGTATGCGAGGCTGGCACAAGAGCTAGCAGACGACAGAGGAGTGAGGGGGTATGTGGTGGCTGCTAACACTGCAAAAAAAGAAAAAAAAAAAAAGAAAAAAAAAAAGGAATATTGGAATTTATTGAAATTTTCTCTACACATGCTGGATTTTTGAGATTTTTTTTTTTTTTGGGGGGGGGGGGGGTGGGTGGATGGGTGGGTGAATTTCATACGCAACGTTATGTTGAATAGGAATATGTAGTGTTTTCTTGAACTCTGCATCTGTGTTACGTAGCCTGTCTAATGCTTCGACGATGATCTCAGGGAAAGCCATGTGTTTGAAATATGAACGCGCACGTGTCTCTCCATATTGCATTAGTGCGTCAGACAAAGTCGTTGTCTGGTTGATAAATGGCCCCATACTCAGTTTCAGACCGACAGACCTCAGTCTGTTGGAAGCACTCGGTGCTTCTCACATTTGGAGATGGAAACACTCGGTGCTAATGTCTGGAAACACTCTGTACCGGCGGTACTACTTTTGAAGTGGAGTAGCACCGGAAATACTCCCGTCCATTTTGACTTCACCCCGTGAGGAAGGTGTAACAATGAATGTCTGTGACACTGCACAGTCAGACGTGGCATATAACGCCAGGTGGCAATTACTGATCA
>JACVVK020000002.1:5555000-5570000 GCA_018292915.2 Batillaria attramentaria
ACAGCGGGTAAAAGTGCCACTTTCGAGCTCATGCTTCAACCGGAAAATGCGAACCGGAGTAGATTTTTCAAACTCCGGCTGAGGCTAGAGGGTTGTGACGTTACAGGCGAAGCGAGCTGTGTGAATGCGCAGTTTACTCTCGGCTGAGGTGGATTTCTTGGCTTTCTTCCTGTATTGGATTTCGTGCACCCGGAAAACTTTTCTCCAGTGTGGTTGTAACCTAGACGGGCATAGTGTTACTTTAATCAAGCCCCGCGGCAACACACTGAATGACACATGATATGTCGAACTCGAGTGACTAGTGTGGCTTAATGATGTTTTCGTGCGTCCTGTACAGCCTCGGGCTTACTTCAGTGTTCACGGGAGGAAGTCAATACGGCGAAGATTTTCTTTTTTCCGGTGCTACTCCGATTGCTCTTAGTTAAAGCCACATGTCTGAATTAGTTCGTATACTGCAAACGTTTTAGACAATAGCTTATAGCGAACTATTGGGAAAACACGGTTCGAAATCTTCTGTCCGTGGTCTAGAAATGACCAGTCATCATCATCATCATCATCACCACCACCACCACCACCACCACCATCATCATCATCATCATCATCATCATCATCATCATCATCATCATCATCATCATCATCAGCTTGACGGCATGGGGAGCCGGGGTGGTCGAATGGTAGAGCGTTGGACTTCTAATGCTCGGGTCGTGAGTTCGATCCCGGCTGGGGCCAAATAATTATTTGTGCTGGCTTTTTCATCGTTGCCTCGTCTTTGATATCACCTTATGTGGTGGAAAAGGACGTAAAACCCCCAAACACCCATCCACCCCCACCCGCTTGACGGCACACAAGCATGCAGCTGCTAGCACGCTGAAGACAGTGGCTGTCGTACACTTTTGGCAATGCGGTACGCAGTAAAATCTTGCTGCGAGCGATACGGTACATGTACGCAGAATTTCAAATCGCGGATAACAAGTCACGCGACAAAAGCCGTTGTGTTCACGAACTTAAAAAAAAAAAAAAAAAAAATAAAGAAACTGAAAAAAAGTTGAAAAATGTCGAAAGTGATGAAGAAGATTTTCCAGTTGCACTGACCACCGCAAGAATACTTCACGGTGAGGGATTCTTTTGCAAGAGTAGTCTCATCTCATACGAGATTTTAAAATCAGCATTGGCATGGGCCGGAACTCAACTGGAAAAGGAATTAATGGAAGAGAAAATTACGCAGTCAGCTGAAAATACAGCCCACCTACCGACTGTGTAGCTGCTTACATTTTTTTCTCATGTCATAAAAAAAAAATCATCTCAGGACGGCTGACCTGAAAGGCACAGTTCCTGAAAATAAACAGTTGTGTAAGAAAAGTATTTTTCACACACGAAATGGATCGGTTAGAACGCTTATCTAGCTACAGTTGGCTAGAATTGTATTTTGAAACTGCAAGTTTGAAAAGTACACGAATTACTGTTCAAATCTGAAAGCTACAGGAATTACTGTGCAAGTTTGAAAGCTACATGAATTACTGTGCAAGTTTGAAAGCTACAGGAATTACTGTGCAAGTTTGAAAGCTACAGGAATTACTGTGCAAGTTTGAAAGCTACAGGAATTACTGTGCAAGTCTTCATTCATATCTTCACTTAAAAAATAAAGATCAAGAGGCGAGAGTGGCCGTCCATACAGTTGTACCTTTAATGCCCTCGCCTCCTCCTCCTCACCCCCCTCCCCCTCCCTCCCCCTCCCTCCCAGTCCTTCCCCGCCCAACTGTCAAAGTAAACCAGCTGCATTAGACCCAAAAGAAGGGTTCGTGATAACTGCAGGATGAATTAAACAAACATTGAGGCCCGCCATGTTTGCTATGATCCATATCTAATTCGCCATTGCCCATCTTCATGCAGATTGAGCCTCACGCTTCCGGGCGTTATTGAAAATTGCGGACTGGGGCAAGTGTTCTGTCAACAACGCCGGAACGAACCAGTGATTAAGAGATATTGTCTTTCCCCCTCTAACAAGGCTCATCACCACGAGCACGTCAAGCTGAACCAAATATTCCTTCTAATTTGGGTGGAATGATTAGCTATGGCAAAGTTTTCGGATTAATCACAGGAGTGCCAGCAGACACCACATTGTCAAGGTAGTAAATTAACCATGTTTTTTTTCCTTCTGTCTCTCAATAACGCTTGAAAACAAACAAACAAACCCAAAAAGAACTTGGAAATAATGATTACAGAATTCATTAGATATAATTATTTGGCTACATTTTGCGCGTAAATGTTTAAATCGAGATTTTTTATAGGTTCTGTGAAAGCACGGCCCCTTCCGTTTGTCTCAATATAGAGTTTTGGGTACCCCCCCCCCCCCCCCCCCCCCCGAGCCCATGAGAAAATGCCCCCGAAAACACAAAGCGAAACACAGGGAACTCAGAAAACAGTATAAAAATTCCACCACCTCCGCAACAAGCAAACAAACAAACAAACTACAACAACAAGAATAAACAAACAAACAAACAAACAAACAAACAAACAAACAAACAAACAAACAACAGCAACAAGTATCATCAACAACAACAACAACGACAACGAAAACAACAGCAACATGAAAACATATCGGCACCATCTCTGGTTTTTCTTGGACAAAAAACCCGGAAGTATCTGTCTAATTCTGAATAAAGAACGGCTATTCTGAGCAAACGCGTATCATGGTGGTTCGGCCCAGTTTTAAAATGAATGCTTCTTTTACTCGTATTTTGTTGTTTTGCCCGACTTTCTTGGGAGTTTCATTAAAATGAGCTCTTTCTAAACATAGGTCTCTCCATGCCTGAAATCTAAACGAAACCTTTTCTACAGCAAACCTATTTACAACGAACTGCAAGAAATAATCTGCAATCTTAATATAGAACACACGAGGAAACCAATGAGTGGTTTAATCAGGAAATGACATCGGATGAAAAGAAAACAATTTTTTTTGGGGTAAAGTAAATCTATTTACAACGCATCCATTCAAATGACCTCCTGCTAAAGGTAGGGCTCTTCAAGCCTGACTTGGAAACGGAGTATATCTATTTACGAGCTGCAGAACACCATCTTAATTTGATACCAAAGAAACTAGTGAGATCCATGCACAGGCTAATTCCATCTTTTGTAAGCCAACATGTTTTGGAATGGTGTCGCTCATGTGTGCGCCTGTACGCTCGAAATACGCGAATCTATCTTGATAATTAGTACAGCTCTTTATGCGATACAATGTTATTTACACTCTGCGCGAGCGATCAAACATTAATTTTAAAGTTACACTACTGGAGTGCTCATTGTGGTCGCCGTGTCAATGTGTACGGTTCTGTTGACTCAAAACGCAAAAACAAACAAACAAACAAACAAACAAACAAACAAACAAACAAACAAACAAACAAACAAACAAACAAACAAACAACATCAACAACAACAACAAACAAACAACAACGACAACAATTACAACAACGACAAAACAAACAAACAAGCAAACACCTGAACAAAAGAAACAAACAAAATACAAAACAAAAGAACAAACAAACAAACAAACAAACAAACAAACAAACAAACAAACAAACAAACAAACAAACCTAGCAAAATGATTTCGCGTACTTGCTTAGGGCAGAACCTAACCCACCTCATGTGAAACCAACAGAGTTGTTTTTTTCTTTCTTTCTGAATAATACAGACAGATGGACAGATTTACATTTCTGTTTACATCAACTGAATGCCATCTGGAAGATAAGAAGGGGAAATAAGTCTTAACGCGTCTCGCGTGCTGGCTGTATGAGCATCCAGACTTGTCGGGAACCAGACAGTGATCGTGCGACAACCAGAATGGCTTCAGTATACTGAATGTGGACGGACATTATTCAGATTCCAGAATCTGTCTGATTCGGCGCCAAAGGGTATACAATCGGATTTATGTAACGTCTGTTGTACCTTCAGTTGGCACTTTCCAGAGAGAGAGAGAGAGAGAGAGAGAGAGAGAGAGGGAGAGAGAGAGAGAGAGAGAGAGAGACAGACAGACAGGCTCTTCGCCCGTTCGGACTGGGGACAGTGTGTTGGAGGTTCTCCATGCAAACACAAACGCTGACAATCAAAATGGAAAACGATGAGAGCGAGCGAGCGAGCGAGAGAGAGAGAGAGAGAGAGAGAGAGAGGGGGTCAGGGGGTGGGTGTTTTCCCTTTTCCACCACTATGGGTGATATCAAAGACGGGGTAACGATCAAAAGGCTAGCACAAATATTTACCCCCAGCCGGGATTCGAACTCACTATCCGAGGATTGAATGTTCAACACCCGACCATTCGGCTATCCCGGCTCAGAGAGAGAGAGAGAGAGAGAGAGAGAGAGAGAGAGAGCAGTAATGCTCAAGCAAGGGGGTGGAGTTGGTAATTTTGTGTAATTTGTCCAGCACTCTACCAAGATTCCGAAATGGAAAACATGACATACATTTATTATCTGAAGTGCACAATATTACACACCTACCGTTATGACAACAATAGGATGTCTGGCAACTGTGAAGAAAATTGTTTGCCGAATTCGTGAAGCCGGTTTGTGCTCTCGAAAGTGTTCGATTTGACGAGTTATAAAATCATTGGCCTGTATCTGACCCAGGGAGGGTTGATAAGCGTGTCGGCGAGTGTGCTTCTTCTGTTTAAGCTAGGCAAAAAAAAGCAGGTTAGGGTTTCTGAACGTCAGGGCCCGTATGTAAAAGTCGAGGTTGATCTAACCCACGGCTACGGGCCTAACCCAGACTAGGACCAAAAAACAAACAAACCCAAAACTAAATTAAATAAAAAAGGAAGCGAAGACAGAAAGAAAAAAATCCTATAATGGCATAGGCACCTTACTGGAATGGACCCGCTTCCTGATTTAAAACAAAAAAACAACAGAAAATTTAACCCTAGAGCTAGTTTAGTTCGAGGTTAGACTCTAGCCCCGGGCTAAAAGCGGATGGGGTGGGTGGGTAGGTGTTTGGGGGATTAACGTCCTTTTCCACCACATAGGGTGATATCAAAGACGGGGCAACGATGAAAAAGCCAGCACAAATATTTGGCCCCAGCCGGGATCGAACTCTCGACCCGAGCGTTAGAAGTCCATCGCTCTACCATTCGACCACCCAAAAGCCCTAACTTCGACTTTTACATACGGGCCCAGATGTCTTCTTTATTTGAGGCTGTGAAGTTATACAGTTAAAAAACAAACCGGTCGCCGTGTCAAATGGAGCACCATTTCATCGGAAAAGAGAGCTAGGGCTTCGAAAATGTCCCCCTTTTCTCTCCCCGCAACCCACACCCACCCCATCAACTGGCATCTCCTTACTTAAAGCAGACACCAGAGACAGGCAGAGATTCTTCAGATTCTATTTATTCCCGTGTGCATTTTTTACCGCGTTTCAGATTGCGCGACGGAAAGTGAATGAAGGAACCTATCGGCAATAGTTTCATATGTTCGATATCTGGATGCTATTATGCTTTAAGGGGTGAGTGGGTGGGTGTTTGGGGGTTTAACGTCCTTTTCCACCACATAGGGTGATATCAAAGACGGGGCAACGATGAAAAAGCCAGCACAAATATTTGGCCCCAGCCGGGATCGAACTCACGACCCGAGCGTTAGAAGTCCAACGCTCTACCATTCGACCACCCAGGTGTAGCAGTCCAGCTTATACCCCGCCTGGAGTATACCCGCGTATAAACTGGCCTAGCCCAGACTATCCCCCCCCCCCCCCCCGCATAAACTGGCCTAGCCCAGACTATACCCCTGGGTGTACTTTGAATCCGGCCTTGGCTGATCTATACCCAGGAGGTTGAACCGGCCTAGGCTGCTTTATACCCGAGGGTATAAAGTAGCCAGGGGTATACTCCGGCCTGTTACACCGGCTCCCCTATTATGCTTTAAGAAATACAGAAAAGATACAATAGAAAATAGAAAAAGGGTGGGTTTGTGGAAGTTTAACCCCCTTTTTCACTACGTATGGGTGATATCAAAGACAGGGCAACGAGAAAAAAGGCCAGCACAAATATTTGGCCCACGCCGAGATTCGAACTCACGACCCGAGCATTGAAAGTTCAGCGCTCTACCATTCGGCTATCCCGGCTCCCCAATAGGAAAAGGAAAGGAAAACCATTACGTAGATCCTTTCGTGCGATACCAAACTAGATTAGAACATGATCATGTTATGGTTGTATTGTCACTACTTCGTTTTGCCGCAGGGGGAGCCGGGGTGGTCGAACGGTAGAGCGTTGGACTTCTAATGCTCGGCTCGTGAGTTCGATCCCGACTGGGGCCAAATATTTGTGCTGGCTTTTTCATCGTTGCCCCGTCTTTGATATCACCCTATGTGGTGGAAAAGGACGTTAAACCCCCTAACACCCACCCACCCCCGTTTTGCCGCAGACACTCGGAAACTCCGTATCCCTCATGTCAGACCAAGACCTTTAGTCAGTGTAGTTTTTTATACTAAGGTCCGACTTTTTGGAATGATCTCCCAGCATCAATCAGATATGCAGACACAAAACCATCCTTCAAGCAAAATCTGAAAACCCACCTCTTCACTGCCCTCAACCAATAGCTGTTGCCACATCATCATCTTGCTCTGTGTGTGTGTGTGTGTGTGTGTGTGTGTGTGTGTGTGAGGGCAGCGGAGGCCGTGTATGATGCTGCACATTATGTGTTTGTAGTTAAATGTATGCGTGTTGCATGTGTTTCTGTGTGAGTGAGAGCGTGTCGGTTGTATTATTATTGTGTTCACTGTATACTCATACTCGAAATATTAGTAAACATTTTGTGTATTATACAAGTAATGAACTATCCCCTATTCTCGTATTTTTGATGAAGCAGAAACGCTTGGACCAATGCCACTGAGCATCTACGCTGGCAAATGTTTGTTTGTTCCGCTAAAATAGCAATGGAGAAGTCTTCAGTTTGCATACACCTTCCTGCTTCCTTGACACGGACTTGAAATAAAATCTGTGCATTGTGTAGACAGGTTCCTTTACTAAAGTTTCCCTTTGCCTTCTAAATCAATACCTCGGCAGGCAACCTTTTCCCTGTATGGCACAGGCTTGACACTTGATGCTCCCGGTACGTCACGGCGCATTGTGTGTCGCCTGTAAAATGCCAGGGTAGGGCAGGTTCAGTCCTGCTGACACATCACACACTGAACGGGGACGATGTGTTCTGGCTGGAAAGATTTTAGGTAAGTTTTCTGGTGCCGTCGTACCTTTTGAAAATCTGTAGAAGACTATTTCTATCCTTCCCTCAAACAAGAACAAAATTGTGATGTTCAAATAAAACTTTGTTATCTGCGTAGCAGAAATTTCTTGTGACCGTCATTCACACACACACACAAAACAACACCGAAGAACAGAAAGACAAATGTTACCAATTAAACGTAGTAATTTATAATAGTTATAACAGTCATAACAAAGTTAGTCGAGGTTCAAAGTTTGACTGTCAGAGGAGCAAAGGAATTTCTGAATCAATTTCGCTTGCATGCTGGGAATCTCAACCTAGGTTCAGAGGGCAGACTCTCATACTCATACTTATGTGAGGTTTTTAAAAAAAAAATGTTTTTGTTTGTAAAGTAGATAATTACGAAATGTGTTCTGTGTCGTGTGATGTACAGTCCCAGGCAAAATAAAAGTTCGGTTTGAAGCGAGTGCTTTAGATCCCATTTTCAAATTTAAAACAGATAGCGATTGACTTAAAACGTTCATCTGTAACTGACAAAACTGAACAAAGATTAATGTTTTGTTTTTCCTCTCTTATGTTTAGAACGGTTGATCACAGGCACATGTTCATTTCAAATCGATTCAATATGGATATTAGGATGTGGCGGTCATAAAAAGAAAAGGAATAAATTTAAACAACATAAAACAATACCGAAAGGCATGCATGATAACATAATTACAATAGACACTCCAGTTATGAATAATGATTAATATTCATTAAAAACATACACCGTTGCTTACGCCTGACCTATTTTCTTACCCTAAACTGCTTCTAGCCGGGTGCAACGCTGTCAAAATTCCAGCTTGCACCTACACTCAGTTTTGGAAATGTCAGCTGTGGACCACGGTCATGAGCGATGATTGCATAAAAAAACAGCAGTACATGTATTATCGTCTCACCTAGGAATGACAGACTTGTTTTAAAGTGCTACAGTTTAAAGCACACACACACACACACACACACACACACACACACACACACACACACACACACACACACACACACACACACACACACACACACACACACACACAGAGGTGGCGATGGGATGTGGTGAAGAAGCCTACCAAATGATGGCCACATTTCGGTCGACCTCTGTCCTTCGGGTCACGTCATAATTGGTTTCCGTTAAACGACCCATGGCCCTGTGAAAGCATGAAAGGAAATCGGGGCCCCGCTGTGGGAAGGCCAAGGAGGATATGACAAAGATCGCTATTGACCTAGCATTGTGTAGCGTGCGAAGCAAGCGGACTCCTTCATATTGACCAAAGTTTTCATAAACCGAGAGACTGGAACCGGTGTCACACTCGCTTCTTGTCACGTATTTTAAGTCCAATGGTTAGAATATTATTGCGAGAGGTGGTGGGAAAAGTGCACGAGAAGCAAAGATTTACTGTAGGTGTGAATAATAATAATAATAATGAGGTTTTTATAGCGCCTAATCTCCGAAGCCGGGGCTCTAGGCTCTTTGCAAATGTATACTAAAGGTGATAGATAAACACATGAATACTAGATAAATAATCAACAAAATAAATACGAATAAAAGCGTACATAAATACATACGTACATTACATACATGTAGTCAGACATACAGTCAGACATACATACAAGCACCGACACCTATATACATACCAACATCCGATATACACCTTGGATTATCCGAGAAGTTAGTCATTTTGTGACGTTCTGATGAATGCAACATGTTTACCGAAATATCAAAGGCCTGAAGGGCGTTATGTTGTTATTTTATGAATCTTTTTATTTTGTTTTCAGTTGTTTATTTGAATATTTAAATTTGAAGTAATGGTGGATAGATTGTACGAAAGTTACACAATAATATAGAATCATGGCTAGTCAGGGTAAAAGTCATCTTTTATGTGCCTGTAATGTGCAGCAGTGTGTACAAATAATTTGTTATACTATCATGATTATACTTAGGAGTAAATATAGTGTGAATGTGTTTTACACACACACACACACACACACACACACACACACACACACACACACACACACACACACACACACACGCACGCACGCACGCACGCACGCACGCACGCACGCACGCACGCACACACACACACACACACACACCAGTATACACCTATATCTAAACATCGCAGACAGAAAAAACCCCAAAACAAGACACCAACATTTTAAATTTCAGAACAGCAAACAATAAAATTTCGCAGCACACGTTTGCCAACTAATGCCAAGATTTTAAAATCTGGAACGTGTCTTATCTTGCAAACACTTACTAATGCCCCTTACGCAAGCACAAATGATACATCACAGAAATAAAACCAAAGAAGACGTTTTCGTACTCTCACAGCATGTTTGGTTTAGGGGAGTGATTGAGTTATTGAGTTATTGAGCAGCACCCTGTCTCCTCCCACCGTTCCCGCCATGTCTGGAGAGAGCCGTGAGAAGCGCTTGTGTTCGACTAGGTGACGGTCGACCTGAAACTTGCTTCTTATCTGATACAATTAGGCCTGAAGGTCGATGGCAAGTCTGCCGTCATTTGGCCGCGACCAAAGAACGGTGTCTTGTTTTGAAGAGCCACTTTGTGGCCTCTGGGTGTAGATGGGTGGTAGGAGAATGAATGGCCAGGTCACTGGAAGAGTGTTTTCTGTCGTTGATGTTGGCGTTGATATTCAATACACCAAACCTTGTTGGATTATTTTCTTGACAAAATATCCTGTTCAATGGTGTCA
Organism: Batillaria attramentaria; assembly: GCA_018292915.2. NCBI lineage: Eukaryota > Metazoa > Mollusca > Gastropoda > Batillariidae > Batillaria > Batillaria attramentaria. The sequence continues at coordinate 5,564,953 of JACVVK020000002.1, forward strand.
AGCCTGCAATGTTGTGGTCCGCTGAAAGAGTGTCCTTTTGTTATCGTTCATATTCCTGTGCCGACATTAAAACTTACAGGATTATTTTACGTGGCACAATGTCCCATTTGAGTTTGTCAAGCATGCAGCCTCGCGATAAAATGAAAAAAGAAAAACAAGAAGAAAAAGAAGGGGGGGGGGGGGGGAAGCTTGTTTTGACCTTCTGCTTTGCTTCATGTATTTCTTCTTCAGCCTCTCTGACATTTTACTGTTGCATATTTATTTACCTACGTAACTAAACACACACACACACACACACACACACACACACACACACACACACACACACACACACACACACACACACACACACACACACACACACACACACACACACACACACGCGCGCGCACGCACGCACACGCACACGCACTGCACACGCACACGAACACGCACATATACGTATATATATCTCAAGACATCGCAGCAGAAAAAAACAACCAAAAAACACCAACAAGAACCAAAACAAAAAAGAAAAGAAAAACAAACAACAACAACAAAAACCAAAGAAAAAACCCCCAAACACCTCCCCCAAACAAACAAACAAACAAGCAAACAAACAAACAAACAAACAACTTCAGCCAACCAAGCACTAGTCAAACTAAATGGTATCTCCACGCTAATTGCAGCCTTATATGATAAAAGGACATGACATGTACAGATCTACTCGCTGTGTGCAGGACGGCTCTGGACGTCCGCGGGCGGCTGCAGGTCCGGCTCGAGGAGCAGGAGAACAACACGTGGATCGGCTACATCGAGGATCCGCGCCTGACCAATAAGGACGACATCGGCGCCCTGTACTACGTCATCGCCGTCATCTTCATCTACGGTTTGTCCATCGTCATGATGATCGCCTCTCACATCAGGAAAAACAAACAGGTAAACGGAGCTGATGTGTGATGCTACCTTGCGGATTCAGAAGAGTTCAGTTCTCTTAGTTTGTAAACGTTTGCACAAGGATGCACACTGGAGCATTAATGTTTCCATGAGTTTTCAAAAAATAAATTATTAGTATAGTGTTATTAACAGTGATTAACTGTTTGTTGGTTTTTTTGCGTTATATTTTGTTTTATGCCACGTCTTGCGAATATCTTGCAATTTCCCTATGCAGGGATAGGTAGGTAGGTAGGTAAGCTAGGGTTTAGCGTCCCCGCCACACGAGTGATTGGAGACGGCCCAGAGGGGCAGCTTGTGGGGGAAAGGGACAGCTATCAAAGGAACAGGCTATCAGTCCAGCTGAACACGATTCACTCCAGCTAGACTGGGGAGCCTCTGGTTTGATGTATCCTTAACTGTGATAGACCTTCTTCACAAACAGATCCAGTTATGCAGCCAAAGGAAACATTTCCTCGGTGCGAAGAAACTGCTCTTCTCTCTTCTCCTCTACTACTCAGGGATATATAAAGTATTATCTTATCTTTATGTATGCTGAGTCAGGCACCAGGTTTCATTGTTTTTCTGTCTGGTTCGGTACAGGACTGCCAGCTGCGCGCCTACCTGAAGGAGATGGCCAACCTGCGCAAGGCGGACCGACGAGAGAAACTGATGGGCCGCATCACCTCCATAGCCAACGCCACCAGCGTCAAGGGCCTCATGAAGGAGGGTGGCGACAAGGAGGGAGGGGGTACCGGAGCAGGCACAGGGGGAGGGGTGTGGAAGAACCTGGCCAGGATCGGATCCAAAACCTCCAAATCTGGATCAAGGCCGGGGTCGCTGAAAGCCACCAAAGGCGTAGATGCTGGAGGCCTTAGTGTGCATGGTGGTGGTGGAGGTGGTGTTAATGGTGGGAGACGTGAGTCGGGGGGAGAAGAGAGCCGTCAGTCACTGATGCTGAAGCGAGGGGCCTCGGACAGCTCGTCCCGGCAGCGGGAGGAGGAGGACGAGACGGGTGATTCCGACTTCCTCCCTGTCGACTTCGCTCTCGAAATGAATCATCTGACTCCCTCGGCCACGCCCATGACCACACCCTCAGCCACACCGTCCCCACCCCCGCGGCATATATTAAAACCCAACCTCAAGAGCAAAAGCTCCTACACCGAGGACAGTTTTGTATTATGACAGAAGACTTGAGACGTCTGAAAAGCAGACGTGGTATCATTTGTCCACACTTGTGTGTCGGCATGACCTAACCCGTTGAAGGCGTGGTCAGTGAGCTGAGGCTTTACAAGCTGATGGTCGGCCACGTTTCGCAACATTCGGAATTTGCGCCATGCGTTGACTGTGATCTGGTTGTGTGTCACAGCTTGTCACAAGGAGCCATCTTTTCAGCACGGGACGTAATGTGAACCTTGCAGGGTATCTCACTTTGGTCCATGACTTGATCTTCGTCATGTGATTTGCCTGATCTTCAGGAGGAGAACGTGTTCCGGATAGCTTGCATGTACAGGCCAAACCGAATATCCATTATGAGAGCCATGTTGCTCTGATTTGTATATAACCACCGACAGGACTGTGTGTTGTTATGTGCGAACACTTCAAGGGTGTTTCGGGCGACATGTGTTGCCCTAACTTGCCCAGACTACCCGGAATTACCCTGTGCTCCCTCAAAAGCTTATCTTAGTTTTGTTTCCCCAAGATTTCACCAAGAGAGTGTTGTTCATCTTTCCCGAAATGAATGTAGTGACCGGACTTCGCTTGAGTCACTGGAAAGAAAGTATCAGCGCCACGCCTGAAATCACCAATGATATTACGAAAGATGTTTTACTCATCACACCTTTATTGTACTTATTGTTATTTTTCTTCCCCAGAACTGTCATTTATGTATATACCAACACGTCACACCCACTCGTGTGTTGTCATGAGTAACATATCCTAGGTGTACTCTTTTTCTGTTTTTTTTTCTTCTGAACACATATTTTCTAGAGGGGGCTGCTTTACCCCCACAGTGCTCAAATCTGAATTTAAACAACCGAGAGAAGACAGAATTGCGTTAATGTGTGAGGTTTCTAAGAGTTTTGCTGGTAAAAAGGTCTAGCTTGAGAAAAACATAAAAAAACCGATGGAAGCATTAACTGCACGATTAACTGTACCAACAACCCTGCAGTGAAGAGCTCACTTACTCACTGACTCACTCAAATCACATTCATGTTTCTCTTCACAGTCATCTTCCCAGTGTGCCGGGAGTGTTAGAGGAGAGCACGTGAAACTGCGGAGGGTGATACTGTTTGCGCCATTTCAATTGTGTAGTCATTTAAACATGTGTTATACTGCGTTTGGTAATCCAGTCGCCAAAGCTTTCCGGGATTTTGATTTGGGTGTAAAACCGTGATTTTGTGCGTCTTTATTGGAAACAGATGTTTGAAAACTTTAAACATAACTTTTTGTCAGCCATTGATATAGCCTACGACCTTGGCGTAAATGGAACTTTGGGCGAAAGTGTGAGGTGGAATAAAAATGAAGTATCGAAATGAGCCAAAAATATACCTTCCGAGAACCTCAAGCGACAATTATGTCAAATGCAATCTTGTTCAGCAATTGACGTGTACTCCTAAAACCTTCATGAGACACTTGCTGAGGGGGTGGGGGTGACGTCAGTGAATGACGTCTTTACGTCGATGGTTTCATTCCTTGAAAAGGGTTTGTCAGGTTTCCAAAAAAGGCAGGGAAAATATGGCTTTAGGCTGGTTTCACGTACGCCGAGAAGAAACGGAAAGACAGAGAACAGGTTATAAGGTTAGGTCACAACGTCCTGAACGGTCTGCGAAAGTGGCTCCCTAACAAAGAAGTTACTGCCGAAAATCGTTGGCTACTGAGATACCAAACGCACTATAATTTTCATTGTCGTGGTGGTTGTTGTGCTTTCACTGTGTGTAGGCGGCACCCGAAATTCCCAGTGCCTTTGAAATGGCCTTTGAAGTGTCTGGAAGGTTCAAGCGCCTTTAAGCGTTGAATTCCTCGACCTGTGTGTACTTGCCAAAACCCGAAGTTATACACATTCTGAGAAGAACATTTACCTATATGATTATCGTAGCTTTTTGTGTTTGTTGTTCATTATGTGAATGTGAATGTGGATTCATGATTACGCTCGTAGCGATCAATTTACTTTGCTTTAGAGATAAATAGAGCTTACATGACTAGTTCGATTGGGGTTTACGGCGAAAGACTAACCCCGAGATGGTTCGATTGTTTAATTGTGTGCTATCGAGCCTCCGGCGTAAACCATTCGAACTAATCGTGTAAGCTGTTTATACCACGAGCATTCGGACTCTTACCTCTACTGCTCTAGTCGCATACATTTTCTCAGTGCGACATTTTATTTTTCTGGAAGGGTGACTAGTGACTTTTGTACCCCCTCAAAATTCTGCGCACTGACTTGTAAGGAAATGATGCGTAGGGCAATTGAAATTACTTGATGTGAAGAAGAATGTCATTCAAAGCATTCAAAAGTGCACTCGCAAATACTTCGCAGAGAATTTTCTGTGCGATCAACTTTTACGTGATCCAAGGAAAATAAAATTTCACCCCCGAAAGTGAGCAAAATAACGGTGCACCGGCCGTGACGTATGAGTTCCAAATGTTTGAAATGACGCACTTTCTGATTGATGACGTAACTGGAGTGTGTTTTGGTGAACTCGTAAACCACTGAGTGGGTTATGGAAAGGCATAACTCACACTTTCGCTCTCTGATTCATTACTATTTTAGGACGTAAAGCACTCTTAGTTAACTCAATGAAAGTTTGCACTGGCGAGTGGTGTAAATTTAGTTTGTTGTTGTAGAGGTAGAGCTAGCGTCATTACTTTTAAATATGGACGACAGATGCGCGAAGAATAGTCAAAATATCTGGACTCACTCAACACACTTCTATTTTACTCATCGGTATAAACAAGAAGATGCTCTGGGTAGTGTCAGTAATATTTCCACTTACGGGCGTGACTTCAAAGACAGGGAACTGGAAAATGTGTCTGTGATACTCAGTGTCAGTCGTCACTTGAACCCGCGACCTTCTGATTTTAAGTCTATTGCATGCACCACCCAGTTTTCCGGGATCTATAACAAGTTGCGCGCCGTT
>JACVVK020000002.1:5575000-5577500 GCA_018292915.2 Batillaria attramentaria
CAAATGCACTCGACTTCACTCAGTTCAAAGTAAGCTTGGGGTTGTGCACCCACTGGCCCTCTCACACACACAAAAAATCATGAGTAATTTATGTCTGCATGGATTAAAATTGGCTTGGTGGAAGTGTTGCACTTTGAATGTACTCGTGCTTTTTCAAGTTTTGCAATAAGAATCGTCAGGGAACCGCTAATCTTGCCTGATTTTCGCATCAGTACAGGCCGGGGAAAAAACTGAAACAGTCACAGATGTAGGAGAACTCGGCGATAACGTTCCGACAGATGTGCGTTTTTCCTTAGCACACCGACACAGGAGAAAACGAGGTGCCACATAGAGAAGTGTGAATGACGTGTGATTAGAGAAAAAAACCTCACGCTTTGGAAATGCTCAGCCCACAAAATTTGAAAATAAATGCAGTTTCAAATTTCGAAACATAAATTGCTGTGTTGACCCTTCGCAACACGTGACAGTAATGTGTTCATGTTCAGTGTGTGAGAGAATGCGTGTGATTCACGTGAGCGCAGGTGTTGGGTTCAGTTTGCGGCGCTTTGAGCCATTTCAAAGAAATTTGTAAAGCGCCTACACAGCCCACTGTTATCACGTTTAGCTGCGACATATTAATTTTTTGTCGTGCTTCGTTTACTGCAGCGATTTGTAGTTGTGTGTGCGTGCGTGTGTGATCACATGAATACTTGATATGCCACAGACAGTAGAGGAACGGAGACACTGTTTAATGTTATGTTTTTTTAATGTATGTCTAGCTGTGACTCTTTTGGTGTTCTATACATTCGTGTACACGTGTCAGTAAAGACAGTCTATGACAATGTCGACGGTAATGAAGTGGGAATAAAGAAACGGTTTGTTAAACAATGGTGTCTAAAGTGCGTCATTACGTTTGTCACTGTGTGTGTAGTCTTTACCGGGGAGCCGGGGTGGTCGAATGGTAGAGCGTTGGACTTCTAATGCTCGGGTCGTGAGTTCGATCCCGGCTGGGGCCAAATATTTGTGCTGGCTTTTTCATCGTTGCCCCGTCTTTGATATCACCCTATGTGGTGGAAAAGGACGTTAAACCCCCAAACACCCACCCACCCACCCGTGTAGTCTTTACCAGTTTTGCAGAAGACAAGAAAACAGTTTCGCGCGCGCGCGTGTGTGTGTGTGTGTGAAGGTTGCGTGCGTGCGTGCGTGCGTGCGTGCACGCGCATGTGTGTGTGTGTGTGTGTGTGTGTGTGTGTGTGTGTGTGTGTGTGTGGAGGTTGCGATTTGTGGGAGTGCACTCTTTTGAAATCATATATCTACAGCAACACTACAAATGGGAAGTTCTGTCGTTTCATGGGTCCTGTTGGAGGTTCGTCCTCCGTCCGTACAGAAATAACTCTTCACCTGGGGGGGCACCACCATCGGCCGATGCTGGACTGTGCAGATCAAAATTCGTGACAAGTCGAAAATCGTGAGTGTTGTCGGGTCGGTGCCATGCGGGTGTAGTCAAAATGGCCGCCAGTGTATGCTGTGCTACTCCGCTTCAAAAGTTTAGACAACGATTGCTCTCACTCAAAAGAGCGGCAAGTGTGAATGTTTGCATTGTAGTAGCGTCGTGTTAGTCGAAGTCGTTGTGGCCAAAGAACACAGTTGCACGCGGTGTTAAAATGCCTATGATTATATTCCCTATTAGCCTCAGGCATCATAGTCACCCCTAAAAATGCTTCAACCTAAAAACAAAATGATCATGCACAGACCATTCAAGGGCACGCACCTGACAGGAGTTTAAAAAAAAAATGAATGTCTCCTTTCCGCTCAGGCCTCACTGGAGTATGCTAATCTACTTTCTGTTCAGGCCAGAAAGCCGCTTCGTCCAAATCCGCTCGCGTCGCTGTGGCTGCTCTCCAGCGCAAAAAATCCCATCCTTCACTGGCAGCTTGCCTCTTGTTGTGGCCCTATGGCTTGCACCTTGGGCTACAAAATACAAAAATCACGAAAATCACACTTTTTCGTGACAAAATTATTACAAACTAGCACACTCGCCGAACAGGGATCCCCAAATTAACACTGCACGTGACCCCACGGTCAGTTTGTGTCCCTACGCCTGTCTGACGGATAAACGGCCCCTTTTTTTCAGTTTCTCGCCGACAGACCGAAGTCCATAGGAAATTTAACACTCGGTGTTACTCAAATTTTATTCATGGAAACACTCGGTGCTTGGAGGCAGTCGGTCCTGGAGGTGGTACTTTTGAAGTAGCGTAGCACCGGAAACACTCGCGCCAGAGTCGTTGTCTGGTCGATAAACGGCCACTGTCTCAGTTTCACGCCGACAGTCGAAGAAGCTGGGATAGCCGAATGGTGGACTTTCAATGCTCGGGTCGTGAGTTCGATTCTTCGCTGGAGCCAAATATTTATGCTGGCCTTTTTCTCGTTGCCCCTTCTTTGATATCACCCATGCTTGGTGGAAATGGACGTTTAACTCCCAAACACCCACCCACCCTACTTCCATCCGCCGACAGTCGGA